>CM029014.1:166444804-166567304 GCA_016801055.1 Panax notoginseng | reverse complement strand
ATCCATGTCCAAAAATACCTTATAATTATTCATAGTGAAGTAGAATTCAAGAATGATCAAAACATGGATACAATCAAAGCTAGTACCCAGAATAGATATTTTGGACGAAAAGAAGAAAATTTTATTTTTTGGTGAATAGTAACTCGTGAATAGTAACTCATGAATAGTAACCCCGACGTGAAAAGTTCCAAATTTGATAAAAATTTCCAACCAATATTTCGGCATAATGATATTGAAGAAATAATATCATTTTTGAATAAAATAACATCCCTTACCTCGTAAAGACAGTACTTCTGGTCGGAATACCGGTATAAGGCTGAAAGACACTTGCTCTGATGAATAGAAACTCTCAAAGTATCTAAATACTCACAAAATACACTCAATAATCTAGAGAGAGAAAGAGAAAAAACTTGTTTCTGGTGTGATTTTCAATTCTAACTTAGCCCTCTATTTATAGAAAAATGTTAGCACGCCGAAGCAGACTTAACCTGCAACCTGATGGCTTTACCTGCTACTATTCCCACCCACCACATTTGAATAAAAATCTCAGTACATTTCTTCACCAATCAAGAGTGGGGCCCACCAATTCTAGAATTTTCTACCAAAATGATTAACTCCGAAAATTCAACAATTTCTGAACCAGTCATCTCGTAAAATTCATAATAAATCATACGTTCATTTTTAACGGTTCAAAATTTGTGGACATATACTCAACTTATATATGTATAACATATCCAAAAATTACCACGATCCAACGGTCGGATTAAAAATTATAACCCCCGCAAAATATCTCAAAAAACCCTGATTTTTAATATCTCCATTCCGACAAAAATACTGATAAAAACCTCAACATTAACTCCTTCATTTTTAACCACAAAAATATATCCCTCATTTATATCCACAAAAATAAATATTTCCTTATCATATGAATCAATAATTAATTATTTACAAATAATATTACAGAATCACATTTATGACAACCAGACCGTTCCTAGGAAAGAGGGGGCTTTCCAATAAGGATTTCTCCTTACTGGCGCGCAATTAGATGACCAAACCTCTCCTTAGACAGAACTTTCTAGACATTGCCAATAATGTTATCTAATAATATTATTCAAATAATATGAATTATTGATCTGATAATGGGAAATACTGTGTAGTGACAATTATTGAAACAACAGTAATATAAAATATCAACGCAGCAATTATTGAATCAATAAAATAAAATACTGAACAGTAATTACTGTAACCATTATTGAGTAGTGCCTTCTTACGTAAGAATCAATAATTGGTGCAATACAGTGTGCTACTGTGTAACAACGCGTATTACTGTGTTTTAACCACCGGGTATTCCAACAGTATTAACGATAACAACTACGCCGTTATTAATAAAAAACATATACTTGTCGTTTTCTTCATCCAATCGCTTTCCGTTATGGGGCCCACAAAAGACTGCGCCGTCGTACGAATATTCCCCGACAGGAAGAATATTCCACGACCAAACGAATATTCTCCGACAACAATGAATATTTTATAACCACCTGCTTATTTGAAATATTTGCGCATTTTACCCATAACTAACCTCATTAATCAATTTAACACTTACTATTTCAAAATAATAAATAGAGAGAATTTAAATTTCATTTATTAATAATTTGGGGTCTTACAACCTCCCCTCCTTATAAAATTTCATCCTCGAAATTGACGTACGTACCTGGTGTTTCGAAAAGATGAGGATACCTCGCTTTCATTTCCGTTTCCAACTCCCAGGTCATTTCCTCAATAGCATGGTTTCTCCACAAAACTTTAACTTGTGGTATGACCTTCGTGCGTAGGACATGCTCCTTTCTATCCAAGATCTTGACATGTACCTCTTCGTACGTTAAGTCTTCAGCTATCTCGTCCGGTTCTAACTCAATAACGTGGTCTGGGTCTTTCACATATTTACGTAACACAGATATATGAAAAATATTATGAACACGAGACATACTTGGAGGTAATGCGAGTCTATAGGCCACATTTCCTACTCGGTCAAGAATCTGAAATGGACCAATAAATCGTGGATTGAGCTTTCCTCTCTTCCCAAATCTTGTAACCCCTTTCCATGGAGCCACACGCAACAATACAAGATTCCCAATGTCAAATTCCACGTCCTTTCGATGAAGATCCGCATAACTCTTTTGTCGATCCTGTGCCGTTTGTATACGTTGTCGAATCGTTTGGATCTTCTCTATAGTCATGCGTACCAACTCTGGTCCCAACAATGTTGCTTCACCCATCTCGTCCCAGCATACTGGAGAGCGACACTTTCGTCCATATAATGCTTCAAATGGCGCCACACCTATACTTGCCTGATAACTGTTATTGTAAGATAATTCCACCAATGGAAGGTACTTATCCCAACTCCCTTTGAAATCTAAGACACAAAGTCTTAATAGATCTTCAAGAGTTTGAATAGTCCTCTCTGATTGTCCGTCCGTTTGAGGATGGTATGCCGAACTAAATCGTAAATCTGTGCCCATAGCTTTTTGCAAGCTAACCCAAAATCTTGAAGTAAATCTTGGGTCACGATCCGAAACTATGGATACTGGCATGCCATGCAGTCTCACAATCTCATCTACGTATATACGAGCAAGACGTTCAAGGGAATAAGTCTCCCGTATCGGCAAGAAATGAGCAGACTTGGTTAATCTATCAACAATAACCCAAATAGCATTTATACCTTGAGAAACCGTGGGAAGACCCGTAACGAAATCCATAGTAATGTGTTTCCACTTCCATTTCGGAATCTCAAGTGGTTGCAATGGACCCTTTGGTACTTGATGTTCCGCCTTTACACGTTGACAAGTTAAACACCTCGAGATAAACTTTGCAATCTCTCTCTTCATATTATTCCACCAAAATGTATGTCGTAGATCACGATACATTTTGGTACTTCCAGGATGGATTGCAAATGGTGTATTGTGTGCTTCCATCATGATCTTGTACTTCAAATCAGAATTGTTAGGAACACAGAGTCTAGAGTGGACTCGAAGTATTCCTTCTTCATCGATTCTTGCTTCTGGAATAGAACCTTCTTGCACTTTCTTCTTCATACGCATCAGCTCTATGTCCGTAGCTTGAGCAGCTTTAACTTTATCGATTAAAGTTTGTTCTACTCGTATATTTGATATCATCATGTGGGTACTTGGAGCCTTAATCTCTATCTCCATCCTTTGCAAGTCATACAAAATGGGCCTTTGTGTTAACAACATTGCACTCGTACCCGCATATGATCTTCTACTCAATGCGTCAGCTACTACGTTTGCTTTTCCAGGATGATATTGGATGGTATGATCGTAATCTTTCAACAGCTTGAGCCAACGTCGCTGCCGCATGTTGTGTTCCTTTTGGGTGAAGAAATATTTGAGGCTTTTATGATCTGTATAGATCTCCACTTTCTCCCCATACAGGTAGTGTCTCCAGATCTTCAACGCGAAAACTACTGCTGCCAACTCCAAATCATGAGTAGGATAATTCCTCTAATATTCTTTGAGTTGTCGCGAGGCATAGGCTATGACTTTCCCATGTTGCATGAGAACACATCCTAACCCTTTGCCTGAAGCATCACTGTAGATAACAAATCCATCCGAACCAGATGGTATTGTCAGAACAGGTGCCGAAATGAGTCTCCTCTTAAGCTCTTGAAAACTCTTCTCGCATTCCTCGCTCCATACGAATTTGATATCTTTCCGAGTCAGCTGAGTTAACGGGGTAGCGATTCGAGAAAACCCTTCCACGAATCTTCGATAATAACCAGCTAAGCCTAGAAAGCTACGTACTTCGGTCACTGTCTTTGGTTGCTCCCAACTTTGTATTGCTTCAATCTTCGCCGGGTCAACAGATACTCCATGTTTTGACACCACGTGCCCTAGGAAAGCTACTTCCTCAAGCCAGAACTCGCATTTCTTAAACTTAGAATATAACTTGTTTTCACGCAACCTTTGGAGTACCAGCTTCAAATGATGCTCATGATCTTCACGACTTTTGGAATATATGAGGATGTCATCCATAAAGACAACAACGAACTGATCCAAATAATCCTTGAATACTCGGTTCATCATATCCATGAAAGCCGCAGGAGCATTAATCAATCCAAAAGACATGACTAGGAATTCATAATGCCCGTACCGAGTTCTGAAGGCAGTCTTTGGAATATCCTCAGTTTTAACCTTCAGCTGATGATATCCAGAACGAAGATCGATCTTTGAAAAGAATTGTGCTCCTTGTAACTGGTCAAACAGGTCATCAATACGAGGTAGCGGATACCTATTCTTAATAGTGACATGGTTTAATTCCCGGTAATCAATACAAAGTCGCATACTCCCGTCTTTCTTCTTTACAAATAAAACAGGAGCACCCCAAGGAGATGTACTAGGACGAATGAAACCGATGTCCAACAACTCTTATAGTTGGACCTTTAACTCCTGAAGTTCAATAGGAGCCATTCGATATGGGGTTTTAGAAATGGGCTTTGTACCAGGTTCAAGATCAATAAAGAATTCAATTTCTCGTTCCGGGGGTAGACCGGGAAGTTCTTCAGGAAATACGTCAGGAAAGTCAATAACAACAGGAATATTATTCAAATTTGACGTGTCTTTATTCAAATCCATAACATGGGCTAAGAAAGCTTGACATCCATTTTTTAATAAACGAATGGCTTTATGGCTTGATATAACAGTGATTGATTTTAATGGCTTAGTTGTTTGAATTCGTACAACAGGTTGGTTAGGAATATGAAAACTAACAACCTTACAAAAACAATCAATTTTGGCATGATGAGTAGTTAGCCAATCAATCCCTAAAATCACATCAAAAGCAAGTATCTTTAAAGAGATAAGGTCAACAGGTAAGGTGATGGTGCCAACTTGGATCACACAAGATTTATAAACAGTGGATGTGATGAAAGTTTCTCCTAACGGAGTCTCCACAGATAAATCAAAGTCTAACTTCTCCGGAGTCAAGTTTAAACGTTGAGCACAAGCAGGAGAGATAAAAGAATGGGTAGAACCGGTATCTAATAAGGTATAAACTTCGCATGAATTTATGATTAGCTTACCCGTGATCACCTCGTTTGGGTTCCTCGCATGTTGACCAGTCACGACAAACGCTCTTCCAGGAACCGTTGACTTTATCTTTTCTGGGACAGCTTTTTGAGTCACCATCCCCGCTGGACTTGGTTTTGCTATAGTGCAATCTCGAGCGATATGTCCTTCCTTTCCACAATTATAACATACCTTAAACTGTTGTGGGCAGTTTGGGCTGATATGTCCTTCTTTTCCGCACTTATAGCATATAATCGGTGGTCGTTCTCCTCCCTTGGAACCAGTTGCTGCTGGTGCTGACGTCTTCGTATTGTCATTGTTGAATCTCCTCTTTTTAAAATCTCCTCCCGACTCGCTTCTTCTATTTTCATAGCCACGATTACTACCAGAGTGGTTGCCGTTCTTGTCTGTATTTTTCTTTCTCTGCTGGTTATCATTGTTCTGATGACTGCTGTCACCGATATGATCCTGGTTGTGGTCCCTCAGTTGACCGTACTCATTATCTCGCTCTAATAATTGAGCCCTGTTGACAACATCTGAATAGAGAGAAAATTTATGAGAAATGAGATATTGACGTATGCCAGGTTTCAAACCTCTCAAAAACATCCTCGTCATACGTTCCTCATTCTCCACCAAATGAGGTGCAAACCTGGACAACTCTGCAAATCTCGCCTCGTACTGAGACACCGTCATGTTATTCTGCTCCAGTCTAATAAACTCTACCTCCTTCATATGACGAATACTTTCAGGAAAGTACTTGTCATTGAACAGTTTCTGAAATGTCTCCCAAGACATGCTGAGTGCGGTTGGATGGGTACGCTTCACAGACTCCCACCAGTAATCTGCCTCGCCACGGAACATAAAGGTGGTGAATGGAACCTTCTGTTCCTCCGTGCATCCCAAGACATCGAATATCTTGGTAATTTGCTTGACCCACGTTTCCGCCATGATCGGATCCAGCTTTCCCTTAAATTCTGGTGGTCCCAATTCTTTGAACTGTTTGGTTGTGACAAACCGTGAATTGCTATCATTTCCTCCTGTATTTTGAACACGAGTCTCCCTCGTCTGGTTTTGCATGAATTGCAAAAAACTTCTAAACATTCCATCATTCATCATCTGCTCATTGGTGTTGTTCACAGGAGGAACATTGCCAGCCTGTTGCACGTTCTCCTCGTTGGTAAGCACCGGTGTCTCCACGGTCTCATTTACTCCACTGTTAATATTCTCAGTCGACATTCTCAAATACTGCCATAAAACAAGGGTTAATTAAATAAATTAACAAATCACATAATACCCCTATATTATGACTGACCAATAAATAAGCTTAGGTAGGACATACTAGCGAAGGATTTATTCGTCTCTCCCCTCCTAGTTCTATTCTCCGATCTCCGCCAGAGATCATATCCCTAAGCTCTGATACCAACTGTGACGCCCCCAAAATAGGTATACAACACCCATTCTGAGTCGCCAAAATACATGGTACAGAAATAACTACATCTTTATTATTACAACACAAGAACTGTGAGTTTAAATATAAATATTGTCATTTAGACAATATCCACACTCAAATAAGTCCTCATTACAATTATTGATACATTATTTCACAAAAATGGTGAGGACTACTAAAGTAACTTCTAGAACCATCATTCCATACCCCGACTAGTACTCGCTACATTCTCGCCTCCTGAGAAAAATGGAACAAAAAGGAAAAGGGTGAGCTCAACTAGCCCAGTAAAGAACATTATGACTAAGATAATACAGAACAAATTATCGTTAGTCTTCAACAGGGAAAAATCTAATAGAATACAATAGACAACAAGTTTTAAATCAATAACTGCAGCGGAAACAGCAAACCATTAGAAGAGTCAAGTAGAGAATGAGTTCTACTATCTTCTAAGATTTAAAAGTCCATCATCAATATTTTATCCCTGTAACAACAATCAATAACCATCTTTAATCAAATATTCAACTTTGCACTACATGCCAAAGATATTCATTTGTATCACCAGTCGGTTATGTTCATCTCAACACCTGTTCATCTTTGCACTACGGGCCAAAGATATTCATCAGTTAATCATTCATCTTTGCACTACGGCCAAAGATATTCAGTAATATCATCATTTAGGACTGAGGATGATGAAAAATATCTTAAAGAAAACGAATCCAGTGAAACAAAATAACAAATATTAAGGATTCGTATTTCGATTTATCCATGTCCAAAAATACCTTATAATTATTCATAGTGAAGTAGAATTCAAGAATGATCAAAACATGGATACAATCAAAGCTAGTACCCAGAATAGATATTTTGGACGAAAAGAAGAAAATTTTATTTTTCGGTGAATAGTAACTCGTGAATAGTAACTCATGAATAGTAACCCCGACGTGAAAAGTTCCAAATTTGATAAAAATTTCCAACCAATATTTCGGCATAATGATATTGAAGAAATAATATCATTTTTGAATAAAATAACATCCCTTACCTCGTAAAGACAGTACTTCTGGTCGGAATACCGGTATAAGGCTGAAAGACACTTGCTCTGATGAATAGAAACTCTCAAAGTATCTAAATACTCACAAAATACACTCAATAATCTAGAGAGAGAAAGAGAAAAAACTTGTTTCTGGTGTGATTTTCAATTCTAACTTAGCCCTCTATTTATAGAAAAATGTTAGCACGCCGAAGCAGACTTAACCTGCAACCTGATGGCTTTACCTGCTACTATTCCCACCCACCACATTTGAATAAAAATCTCAGTACATTTCTTCACCAATCAAGAGTGGGGCCCACCAATTCTAGAATTTTCTACCAAAATGATTAACTCCGAAAATTCAACAATTTCTAAACCAGTCATCTCGTAAAATTCATAATAAATCATACGTTCATTTTTAACGGTTCAAAATTTGTGGACATATACTCAACTTATATATGTATAACATATCCAAAAATTACCACGATCCAACGGCCGGATTAAAAATTATAACCCCCGCAAAATATCTCAAAAAATCCTGATTTTTAATATCTCCATTCCGACAAAAATACTGATAAAAACCTCAACATTAACTCCTTCATTTTTAACCACAAAAATATATCCCTCATTTATATCCACAAAAATAAATATTTCCTTATCATATGAATCAATAATTAATTATTTACAAATAATATTACAGAATCACATTTATGACAACCAGACCGTTCCTAGGAAAGAGGGGGCTTTCCAATAAGGATTTCTCCTTACTGGCGCGCAATTAGATGACCAAACCTCTCCTTAGACAGAACTTTCTAGACATTGCCAATAATGTTATCTAATAATATTATTCAAATAATATGAATTATTGATCTGATAATGGGAAATACTGTGTAGTGACAATTATTGAAACAACAGTAATATAAAATATCAACGCAGCAATTATTGAATCAATAAAATAAAATACTGAACAGTAATTACTGTAACCATTATTGAGTAGTGCCTTCTTACGTAAGAATCAATAATTGGTGCAATACAGTGTGCTACTGTGTAACAACGCGTATTACTGTGTTTTAACCACCGGGTATTCCAACAGTATTAACGGTAACAACTACGCCGTTATTAATAAAAAACATATACTTGTCGTTTTCTTCATCCAATCGCTTTCCGTTATGGGGCCCACAAAAGACTGCGCCGTCGTACGAATATTCCTCGACAGGAAGAATATTCCACGACCAAACGAATATTCCCCGACAACAATGAATATTTTATAACCACCTGCTTATTTGAAATATTTGCGCATTTTACCCATAACTAACCTCATTAATTAATTTAACACTTACTATTTCAAAATAATAAATAGAGGGAATTTAAATTTCATTTATTAATAATTTGGGGTCTTACAACATCTATACTCAAAGGACCTGCACGGACACTCCTACCTTTGAGCGCCCCCGCCGAAACTCCTAACAAGGATCTGATGGCAGTAGGGGTAATATCAGCCATGCAAGGCATTGGCTCCCCTCCAAACTCCATACCTGTGATAAACCGTCAATCCATCGGCGTCATCATCACCTCACAATCCAGTAAATGGAGTGACTGAGTCTGGTGAAACCATCGCTCAGACAATGCCCTGAGGTAACCCCAGGGACAACGTTGGGGAAGGATGGAGAAGAATGCCCCGAATCCCCAGTCATGCACTACTGCTCTATAGTCGGGATGAAGAGCCTGATACGTGGAATGTATGCTGAACCAAATCTCTCTGGGCTGTGTAAAGCTGGGAACCTGCATAAAATGCAGATCAACATCAAATCCCTTTGCTCCTCACAAATAGGAAAGAAGGAAGATCAAGATTTAGTGCCATACCTCGTTAGCATGCAAATACATCGAGGGATGTCGATTCAAGTCACCTAGAAGCTCTGGGTTTATCACCTGAATACTCAGGAGTTCCCTACGGCGAGCGTGCACAGCAGGAGCGTGGTCCGCAACCAGAACATCCTTCTCCTCGTCCTCGACGTCCGCACATCAACCTGGACTGGACGTATCACCGCCTCAACCAACCTACGAGGCTATCTAAAAGATCGGGGTCGAGGCACTTCAGAAGCCCTCCTCCGTACACCAGAAGTGGTCCCACGGGAACTACTCGGCTGATCCGGATCCATAATATCTGGACAAAAAGTCTCTAAATCACCTCAGACAGGGTGTGGTATTTTTTCTAACCTGGAGCTTTTCAAAATGCATTTAATGACTATATACATGCATGCATTATTTTAACATACATCCACAGTAGAGTTAAAAATGCATGACTAACACAATTCCTACATTTTAGGAAAATTTTACCATAGTCTCCTTTATAAAAAGGACTATCCACATGCACATAGGCATGACTAGATGGCCATTCAGTAGCACACCTGGCCACAGTCATATACATACTATATGCATTAAAAATCAAAATCGTCAACACATAAGGTTAACCTCAATGCTAGGAGTACTTTGCCTTCTTACCTTATGCTCAAATGTTCTCAAATAGGATACAAATAGCAGAAAAAGGTGCCAATTTGACTGTCCTAAAAGTTAAATTTTTTCTCATCATTATGTTCAACATGGTTTAATACTAACATTTACTATGTTGAATATTTTTTATAAAGTCATCTGAGCATACATAATCACTACTATGTGTTTAGATGCATTTCATGTGATAAGTCATTTTCCAACGGATAAAAACTGGAAAAAAGTACATGCATACGTTATCAGGACAATGTAGAACACGTGTACGGTGACAGAATTTGCAGAAAGACGTCCGAACTCAGCAGATCTGAAGAAAAGCTCTCAGATTTCCTTCGCGGCGTAGCATGAAAATGACTTATGAAAGCAACATGTTGGTCTTTAGTACGTACGATTGGCCACAGGTCCATCTACGGATGCAGCAGGTGTATCTGAGGCACCTCTACGTGGGTCCCACACCTCCACTCGGTCCAGTTCGAGTTGTCAAGGAGTTTTCACAAGCTGAAAAAGCCAAATCAGGGATAAAAATGCTACGCGATTGAGCAGAATAGCCTGAAACCCTAGTTTTTCAAGATCTGGATATGGCTTTCTTTTCATCTATTAGTATTCGCCCAAATACAGGGTTTACTATACCGATGATCCAAGTCATTGCATACCACAATCAACAAATACCGTACAGAGGTCAAATGTTGTCAATTTAGGGTCGTCACCCTAATCTCAAAAGAGATCCCCGACGCGGGTTACACCGTATATTCTGTTAACACACACATCAATGATGAATCAAAATATATCCCCGGCAGGGGTTACAATGCAATCTCAAAAAAGAGATACCCGGTGGGGGTTACAACACATGTTCCGTTGACACACACATCAACGATGATTCAAAATGTATCCCCAGCAGGGGTTACAACGCAATCTCAAAAAAGAGATCCCCGGCGGGGGTTACGAGGCATGTTCCACTGATACGCACCTCAGCGATGATTCGACACATATTTTTCGTTGATACACATGTCAGCGAAGGTCAAACAACCTTGACATCAGTCCAGCCGTTGGCAAATAAACCCAACGCCGCATCAGAAGCCATCAGAGGATTGCATCAGTTGATACACACATCAACAAAGTCCAAGCAGCCTTGGCATTTATCCCCAGCAGGGAGTTTAATCGTTGGTTCACACGTCAACGGAGGTCAGGCAGCCCTGACAACATCTACTGTTGGCAGTAAATCCAATAAAACCTTGATATGACCTGGTGATAAAAACCAGGAAAGATTGACATCATCGGAGAGGATTGATGATGGAATATTTTATACACATCCTCAAACAGACAAAGCTTTATCCCCACGGATCTCTTTTACACAAGAGGCACATCTTTGGAGTAAAGTCTGTATCCGGGATTAAGGACTTTGGTTATAGCCCCAACGTCAACATCCTGATAGGTTTGGATCACACATCCAAGCTTGCCATCATTACCGTTATCGGTAGAAGCAACAGGGAGCCAGCAGTCATCCCCAACATGTTGGAAAGCAATGCATATGCATCATACACTTGCATCATATTGCTCTATATTACATCATATTTATCTTGTTGCATTTCAAGTGTCTAGGATTCTTTATCCTATCTGTGACGCACCCAAATCCGGGTTACCTGACCCCCGAGTTTTGTAACCCCCCAGAAAATCAGATTTTTTTGAGAATTAAAATTTTATTTTTTTATTAAATGAATTTAATTGATTATTTATGGAGCAAGCTAATCGAAGGTCGTTCTATGACCTAGAAATGTCAGAATGTCGCAGTATTTTGGCTACGTGATAGAATTAAAGTGTTTGAATTTTCAAGACGAAAATAAAAGCTTTCCGAGAAATTTTTCGAAAAATACTATTCACGCATTTCTGCTCGGGAATTATTTTTGAACTTCCGAGAAATACGTAATGATAGAATATCGATGTGAGATGGAATATCCAATAATATTTCAGTTATGAAAAACACAGTTTTTCGCCTGCGAACTTAAAACCTAACGTTTAAGGAAAATGATTTACGAGAAGGATATGTAATACGATTAATGAATTAAGTAATGATCGTATAATACGTAGGTATTATACGAAGTAATGATTATGAGTATGATACGAGGTATTATACGAGTACGTATGAATGATGGTATGTTGAATACGATGAATAAGTATGCGAGTTAGAATACGAGAATTATACGTGGAGTATATGTTGTAAGGCTTTAAGCCAATTGTAATGAATTTATAGAATTGGTAGGATTTGTTAAGTATTATGTAAGCCAAGTATTGAATGTAAGTATAATACGACGTATTGTACTATTATGTATGAAGAATGAGATAACGTATATTAAGATATAATATACGAGATAGCATACAAAGATTATACGTGGGGTATAAATGTTAAGTTATGTAATTTAAAGGGAATGGACTTGTAGGATTATAAACTTAATAGTAGGAGTCCAATATAATGTGACAATCAAGCCCAAGTGTTTGGTATATCATGAGTCCAAATTATGTAGCACAAGCCCATTAAGGAAGTAGTTGGATGAATTAACCAAGCCCAATGAATTAGCCATGATCCATGGAGCAATCCAAGTGTAAAGTGGGTAGACTTGATGGGCAAACAAATTGTGTGATTAGCAAGAGACTTAATGACTAAGCAATGGATAACTTAAGTGGTGAGCAAGTGACTTGGTGGCTAAGTAGAAGTGGTGACCAAGTTAACTTAATTAGGAAGTAATGAATAGTAAGGAGGTGGATGGCCTTTTGACCATTATACCCTCATCTAGGATTTCCTATAAATAGAGAGCTTGGAGTTCATTTTGTGGTTGTTTCATTTTCATCCAACTCCTCTCATATATAAGTGACTTATTTGGTTGAGAGAATAAGCACTTTCGTTGTTAAGTTTTCCACCAATAAACTTATAGCTTATTGGTTAGAGATAATAAGTTAGCAAAAGTTATACTTGGAAGTAAGAAGTAAGCACAAGAAAGAATCAAGTGATCATCAAAGAGTAAGTGTTCTTGAACCATATTTCTCTTTCTTTTCTATTGTTAGAGAAGGGGGTATTGGTAGAGCTAACATGCTAAGAAGAGGTTGGAATAATGAATCAAAGGGCTTAAGTCATAATAAGCCGGATAAGTCATGAATAATCTATTCGTAATCATATAGGTTAAGACCTTGTGAAGAACACTAATGAATGTATAATAACTTGTAGGAACTTGTAACACGGTTACATTAATGAAGTTAGTATGATAATAAGAAGCATGAATAATGGATCGAAGTCATCATCCATAATAAGTTATATGAAAAGAAGACATAAGTTATGAGTATTAAAAATATAAGTAATTCATATTTTTATAAGTTCTAAACTCACAATGAACTAGTAATAACTAATCATGAATATAAGTTAACGAAGCATTTGTGTCAAGATGATAGTATAATGGATTGAATCCAAGTGAAATGGTTTAAAAATCTCAAGTAACGAAGTTTCGCCGGAATTTGCACGATTAGACGACGATCGTCGAATTCGTGAAATTCTCGGAATGGAAGTCAAATTTTGATATTGAGTTTGGAAACGTTGGTTTTCAATGGAGATAAGTAGTATTTGTCATTATAGAGTTGCGGACTCGAAAATGGCCGGATTCCGACTTAGAACGAACAAACGAGCGTTGAACGTTCACGAATGTTTACCGTTTTCATTGAAAATGGACTAATAGGTGAATTTTTAGCAAACGAAATCGAATAGATAAAATTCTTGAATGATCATGTAGATTACATAATTTGTGAACCGTAGACTTTTGAACGAGCCAATTCAAACTTATAACGAAGAAGTTATGCGTCCGGGAAGTTCACAAAATTTCAAAACTGAAATTTTTTTCTGGTGCACAGAGTTGGCGCCGCGGCGCCAACCCAAGGCAAAATAGGTCACGCCGCAGCGCCGAGCATGGCCAGGCAAAGGTGAAACCTACTGAAGAGTCGCGCCGCGACGCGGTAATTATCAAAGGGAATCGCACCGCAGCGCCGAGTCCGGTTTCCAAGCCCTAAAGGGCGACGCCGCAGCGTGGCACAAAGAAGAAAAGCTGGTGCCGCGGCGCCAGCACTAGGGATTGCATAGAGAGGATTGTTTATGAAGATAAAAAGAGAGGTAATGAAGTAACATAGACCTAATGAACATGAAGTAACATTATTAAGTCATGATCAAACCCCAAGTAGGATCACTTAGGGTTAAGGAAAGTCGATTGAAGATGAACGCAAATGGTATGCAATAAACGTACTTAACCAAGGACGATTAAAATGTCGTTTAATAATGTAAGAACATTAGTAAACCGTAAGGAAAGATGATTAACTCGAGCCGAGTTGTATTAATGATATAATTTCACTTAAGTGTTATAAGAGAACGAAGTTGGTAAGAATAATGTAAAGAATGACGGAAAGCCGGAACCCATAAATAACAAATCTAATAAGGGATTAGATTGAGAAGAAGGGTAAGATTCTTTAGGAGCTATGTAGGTTCATTCATAACCTAATATGGTATGTTATGTGATTATGTGTTGTAGAGACTATAAAGACTCAAGAGAAACGTATTTATACTGTAGCAGACGTTGAAGGCAAGTTTTTCCTAAACGCTTGTCTAACCTTCGTGTTAGCCAGGTTTTCAAATGATTCAAATTATGAGATTCATGTATGGTTTTGAAGAAAGAGTCGATGCCAGTTTTAGCTCGGCTAGACTAATCTTGATAGATTGATTGAACTGTTTACAAGTCTTTCAATATAAAATTGCTAACGCTATCCTACGCCAACTATTTGGTACGGATTCAAGGTAAGCCTGAATATGTATAAACAAATGTTTTTTCATCGAGTATTCGATGGGCACGTGAGGTTGCCACAACTTAAACGTACACACGTTTAATGGATGTAGTGTTGATCAACATAGAGTACTATGAGCTGATCACTCAGAAGTGCTCGTAAGCTATGCCAGACTTACGGACTTAAAGCCAGGTTGTCCTTTTCAAAGAAACTATAAGACGTTCACGTCTTGAACTAGAATTGATGATTCATGGAATATTGTTATTGTAAAATGTTTTGAAGGAAAAGAAACGCTATTTTAAGTTATTGATAGTATTTCGTAACTATCATCCAGTTATTGAAGATATACGATTCTTATGTTTCAAGCATGCTTTTAAAATGAAATTATTGTACTTGCTGAGCTTGTTATGCTCACACTTGCTTGAACCATATGATTGCAGCTTAGACGATATGATCAAAGGATTCGACAAGGTTAAAGTGGAGGCTAAAACGAGCTTGTAGACTACCTATGTAATAGTATAGGTTTGTAATGATAATATTTGATATTATGACAAGAAAAAATGTAACGGTTATAAAGAACCTGGGGAATGGTAGTATTGTTTTGGAATATATATAAGACATATTCGTTCTTTTGAGGCTTTTTCAATTGAATGTTATGTGAACTGTAGCACCGTGAAGCACCATCTGCCGGGTTGAAAGAGACACGAATTTGGGGGCGTCACAAGTTTGGTGTTCACAATCCACAATATAATAACATCTAACTACCCATTTATATAGAAATAGTAATACATAAGTCATTAACAGAGATTGTTAATACATAAGTCCCAGGTTCACTAACCTCAACATTACAAACATACCCCTTAGATATACAAAAAGGGTTTACAATACAATACAACATAATAATAATATTGTTCATCATAACTAATTTATCACTATGCCTTTTCCTTTGTTCTTCTTCGCAGCACCTTCTGCAACTTCGTCCCTAGCTGAAAAGTTTTATTTAGCAAGGGTGAGTAACAACCTTGCCCCACAAGTTAAGACATTCAATAATGTTATAGAAATCAATATCAAGACTTCTCACATTTAACGCAACAATAACCTGATAATGAAAGAGTACAATGCTTTCAAGGTTTTCTACGATATTCAAATGAATAATCAAGAATTAATTCTACGAAATATCAAAGTGGAATGTTTTCCAGATTTATTCTGAGCGATCCATTGGATCTTGAACTTCTCTTCTCGAGTAACTATCAAAGTTATACTTTGATATATCCAGGTGTATCAGATAACCATAAAGATTAAATCATACCCATCTACAAGTATATAAAGTGATCAGCTTTAGTATACCCTATATTATGCATAATACTTAATCACGCACAAAGGCCGAATATATGACAAATAAAATATTCCCTTTATATAAAAGGTTGTTCTTCTCAGTCTCAGAATCAAGATTTTGATTTAATAATGAAATACTGTGATTTCAAATTCTAATTACTTCTAGATCTAGCCGAAATAATTGGCATCGATCTGTCAATAATAATTGAATTCTCTTCTCGAACCTATCAAGTTCTAACAAATGTTTGTCTAGCCAGAATGATTAGCTAAGATATTTCTCAACATAATTTGACAATAACAGGAATTATCTATACTGTCAATTCTATCTTTTACGGATATAAATATCCAATAACAGTTATTCTACAAATGTATATTTTTCGAATTAGTAATTCGATTTGAATTATTAAACATGCACTAACTGCGAATAATCAACAATAATTTCACTGGACATGGTATAATTAGCAATAATTAACCACTATAATAATTGAATGAATATAACTCAAGGTTGAGTTAGGGAACTTGCCTCTTCTGCTGATTACAGCTACACAATAAACTTATCTGCTTTTGAAAGACTTATAACCAATAATATTGGTCTCAAGATTAGCACAATATTTCATAACACGTAACACTGTAATTCACAGTCAAACTTCTCCTAGGCATATTACCACATAGCCACATCAGTGTTTATAACTTATATAAACACTTATCAAGTCTAACTATTTCGATCTAGTTGGACTTCGGTCCATTCTCGGTATTCTACTCACCTTATCCGACAATTTACATATTGATTGTCAATTTAATCTTGGTCTCTAAGTTTTAATATTATTTTAGATAAGTCAATTATCATTAACAATATTTTTCGGAAGCTTTCAATAATTATTATAATTTATAATAATTTTTTAAACACTTAAATCATTTTTAAATGATTTAATTATCAAATAATCTAATTATCATTAATACTTAATTATATAAAAATATTAATGTTATACCTGTCAAAATATTAAAGTTATTGTTAATAACTAAAAATATTTTTAAATCATTAATATTCTACTTAAATAATTTTTAAAGTAATTAAAATTATTTTTAAATCATCACCATTAATATTTAAATATTAATATAATTAATATCAAAATATTAAAAGTCATTAATTATAACTTAAAATATTTTAAAAATATTTTTCTTATTTTTAAATCAATAAAATCATTTTTAATTCATTTACTTTATGTCGACGTCGGGATTTTTAAATGTCCCTTTCCGTTACTTGTTTTTTGGTGTTCTCATTTTAGGTGAGATTTGTTTGAAAAAACAAGTGAAAAAAGTCCGACATGTATAATGTCGACGATTGGACTATAAGAGTCGCCAGTTGGTTTTTTAAATGGTTGTACCAATGCAACTGAGAAAAGGTTTGCACATTGACCCAGTGATGTGACCCTACTAAACGGGTCGGTGAAACCGAGATTCATTAGGGTCCGGGGACTTGGTTATGCGGAGGGAAGGTGTTAGGCACCCCCTGACATCCGTGTTGCCACGGTGACCGCCTCTTTTCAAGAAACTATTATCTGAATGTGTGTGTGGGTGGGTCAATGTGCTGTTATTTGGAAGTAGTGCGAGGCCTCGTTCGCACCTATATACACAGGGTTTGAATTTTATGTAAAAATTCAATTTTAAGCAAGATATGGCAGTGATGTTTTATAAAAGAGGTTTTTCAAACCCTGATGCTCAATAGTAATTGAGACCTTTTACACTCTCATTTTATTCTGTATTCGGCTGGATTGATTTTATTTGACAGATGCGAGGCATCCGTACGCAAATAATGTACAAAAAGGTGCTGAATTCCTCGTGGGTATGTAAACCATCTGAGGAAATTCAGACACCGCAGAATAATTTACCAGCTGCTTACAGCTGAAAATGTCCATCACGGGAACCGAATCCAGATCCAATGGGATGAATCTGTGATCACATGATTCCTAGGCTCACATGATGCCGCAATTGATATGAACGCAGTAAGCAGGTATATATATAAAAGTTGTAAATATATATACAGACATGATCACCAACCACGAAGTACCTCCATGGGGGATCAGAAATGTAAATAAAGATGTAAAAGCTATCAACCGCCACGGAGGAAACTCCAGGCGGGACGAAATGTACAAAAAGCTGTAAAAACGATCAACCACCACGAAGTAAACTCCAGGTGGAATGAAATGTACAGAAGGCTGTAAAAATGGTCAACCACCACGAAGTAAACTCCAGGTGGGACGAAATATATATATATATATATATATATATATATATTAAAGCACGTAAACGCTCCGGATGTAAAATCCAGGCTCATCGAATAGAGTTCGACCACAGATAATATATATAAGTATATATATATTAAAGCAGGTAAATGCTCCAGACCGAAGTCTAGGCTCATCGAACAAAGTTCGACACACAATTCATATATATAAATATATATATATATATATATATATATATATATATATATATATATATATATAGGAAAGCAAATAAACGCTCCAGACCGAAGTCTAGGCTCAATCGAGGCATAACTCGATAATGTTAGTCATATATATATATATATATATATATATATATATAATATAGACTGAAATGAAACCACGGACCAAAGTCTGGGCAAAAGCAAGCAACATGACTCTCAACGTGTAGAAGGGTGTGTGCAAAAATGAAGATAAAGACTCTAAAGTGTGTGAGAAGGCTTACAGTGGGCTGCCAAAGAAGACTTCTATATCTTTAGAGTGAGTAAACACAGACTTTTGTAGGTATAAAAGGGCTATATATGAGCTCACATGCATTTAAAAGGGAAAAGTACACTGCCTGGGATGAGTGCAGAGCAAATTGGGCAGGGCTTCCTCGCCGTTTTCTCTTAAAAAATCAGCACCCCAAGCCCTCTATTTATAGGCATATTAGCCGCAGGTGTACCTGTGGCTGAGCCGCAGGTGTACCAGAGGTAACTCGGGTGGTGGCTCGGGTCATCTCGAAGTACGTGCACTCAGGCACTGTAATGTCCACTCGAACTTTCAGAAGTGTAATCCGGGCATCCGTTTGAGGTATACAAGACCTATTTTGGACCGCCATTGTCGAGAGTTATACGATGGCATGGGATTAGAGTTTGTGCGAAGTCATTGAAGATGGGACGGTGCCCTCCGGTCTTCAAGCTTCAACTTTCATCCGTTATCCCACACAATAGTCACTCGGGATTGATTAGTCTTGTGGGACATTGTTGCGTTGATATGTTGAGGCGACGTGGCGTGACATCGTGTTGGTCAGATGATGATGTTGCTCCTCACCGGTATTATCGCCAGATTGGGCTGATAAAGCAGACATTTGTGATTACCCGAGATTTCGAATAATCAAAAATTTGCGAATAATTTTTTTATTTATTAATATTAATATTAATTATCAATTTTATGACAAGTATCTGTGATACGAGTCTCGAGAAAGTCAATTTAGGTATTGACTAATAAATTTAGAGTAGAATTGTGCTTAACAAGCTTTAGAAACCCTAACCCTAATTTCTGGAAAAAGATTCGATAGAAAATATAATTAAAATAATTATATTAATGAGTACGTGTTTGTATTGTATAGAATTTTTGATCAATGATTGATCGGATAAGGTTTAAAATTATAAACACTAATAAGAGATTAGAAACCCTAACGTACCGTTGAAAATCCTAATTAGCAAGCCTATTGTGTGTTTTAAACTTTAATATGATTAGAAAACCCTAATTATATTTTAGTTATTTTAATTTTTATTTTACAAACCCTAATTGTAATTTAGAAAATTTATTTTTCTAATTAAAACCCTAACTCGTGGGTTATAAACCCTAATGATCATTTTGACCCTAATTGCTAAATTAGGCGATTTTAATTAGGAATATTAATCCTAATTAGCAAGGTTAAATTTTATGATTAGGAAATATTATATAATTATCGAATCCTAATTGTAATTTGGATTTATTAATTTTCTATTTTGGAAACCGAAATTTGAAAATTTTGGAAATTAAATTGCTAACCTAAACGGTTTAAACCTTAAACCCTAAAGGGTCCAAACCCTAAACCCAAACCCAAACCCAAACCCTAAACCCTAAAGGTTTGTGCATTGGACAAGATTGCCCTTAAAATTATTTTGTAAATGACCAAAATGCCCTTTTTATATTCTTTAAATGGTAACTTGCAAAAATGCTAGCCCCTTTAGTTGTTGAACAACTATGTTGACTTGGTGACACAACATATCAGCCAAATCAGCCGAAAATCTCAGCCTAACAACAATATAAGCAATATATATAGAATTAAAGAGAGAAAATAATAAAAAAGTTAACCATTTTGCTCCATGCTCTCATCAACTCTCTCTCTCTCCTAAACCAACGAAATTGCTAAGTATACCAGTCACTTATACAGCCCTAGATCAATCAATAACATATTGGAGAGCTTAGATCAAGAATTAAAAGCTAGAAGGTATAAACCTAATTTTACTTTTGATCCATGTTGCTAAGAAAATTTTTGTGTTTTTGTGTTTAGAATCTTGCTAATGGATGTTTTATGAAGATCTATGATGATCTATCATGAATCCATAGCATCAAAGTGCCTTAAAATAATTTTTTTCAAAATCTGTTCTTGAACATTTTCAGTGGTCTGACAAGCAATGTCAGTCGCTCTAGATCTTTTTGTGTTTAAGATTTTTGATGTTTTATTGTTTGGGTTTGTAGCTTGTTATGTTGTCTTTAATCTGGAAGTGGTAGTACAGACATCAGATGTCTAGATTTGTAGTTCTTCATGGTCAAAACTCGTTGACCGAGCATGACCATGAACTTTCTGGGTAACGCAGAAAGCCTTTTCTCAGCGTCTGACAACTTTTTATGAGGTCTAGATCTGTCGTGTTGTAAGTGTTATGATGATGTTATTGTATAATAATTATAGCATGTTGTATTTACTCAATATCCATGCCTTTAGTTTCTCTAAACAACAAATATACTGGTTGTAATCGCTGGTCAAAGTAGCCCACTTGATAACGCTAACACTTTTCTGGAATTTCCAGAAAGTGTATGAACATGATTTCTGACCATGGTTGACCGGGTTGAATCATACAGCTATGATGTAGTTGGATTGATATGTTGATGAATATGTGTTCTTTGACATGTATACTACATGCTTGAACCATAATAATGACCATTTGATTAGCAGAACACCAAATTAATCGAGACCCAAAATGGACCCTTGAACTGCCTGGGTTTCTGGAAAACCCAGAACACGTCTGACAAAAACTTTGAGAGCCCAGATCTCTTTGTTGTGTTGTGTTATGGCCTAGTTGATGGTTGGTTGTTGTAGTCTTACAATCCAACTACACGATCCATGCACAAACAAGCCCAGAAACGATTTACACAGAGAATTAAGGGTGGTCAAATGTTGACCTTAGCACTGCCAGCTGTCAGTGTTCTTAAGCTCAAGAACACCAACAGCGACGCTAAGTGTCGCTATAGGCTATTAGCGACGATTTATTTAATTTTTATTTTCTAAATATTTCGAAAATTATTTAAAAATAGAAATAAATTCTAAAAATTACCAAAAATAGTTTTAAAAATTATTTTAAAGTATGAAAAATCATTTTTGACCAATTGAAATATTTTTCTTTAATATTTATAATTATTTAAATATTAAAAGTATTTAATTTATTTAATTAGTGTATTAAATAAATTAGAGAAAAATGATTTAATATTATAAAAAATTATTTTAAATAAGAATAATATATTTAAAAATATTTCGAGTTATAAAATGTGACTTTTAATATTTTTAGAGAATTTTCATTAATAATTTAATGATATTAGATTTATTTAATTAAATAAATAAGATAAAAATAATTTTATGGATTTAAAAATTATTTTAAATAAGAATAAAGTGTTAGAAAATATTTGGAATTATAAAATATAAGTTTCAATATTTTTGGAGAATTCTCATTAATAAATTAATATTAATGATATTAGATTTATTTAATTATGATATTAAATAAATGAATTAAAAATAATTTTATTGATTTAAAAATTATTTAAAAATGAGAAAAATGTTTTAAAAGTATTTTAAGTTATAATTAATGACTTTTAATATTTGGATAATAATTTCATTAATATTTAAATATTAATGGTGATGATTTAAAAATGATTTGAATTACTTTAAAAATCATTTAAGTAGAATATTGATGATTTAAAAATATTTCAGGTTATTAACAATAACTTTAATATTTTGACAAGTATGTTATTAATATTTTAAATATTAATATTGATAAGATTATTTAATAATTAAATTATTTAAAAATGATTTAAGTGTTTGAAAAATTATTATAAATTATAATAATTGTTTATAAATTATTAAAAGCTTTCAAAAAATATTATAAACGATATTTGACTTATCTAAAATAATATTGAAGCTTAGAGACCAAGTTTAATTGACAATCAATGTGTTAATTGTCGGATAGGGTGACCAGAACGCCGAGAATGGACCGAAGTCCAACCAGACCGAAATAGTTAGACTTGATAAGTGTTTATATAGGTTATAAACACTAATGTGGCTATGTGGTAATGTGTCTAGGAGAAGTTTGACTGTAAAATATAGTGTTACATGTTATAAATGATTATGCTAATTGTGAGCCGACATTGTTGATTATAGGTCTTACGAACGCAGTTATATATATTGTGTAGCTGTAATCAACGTGAAAGGCAAGTTTTCTAACTCAACCTTGAGTTATATTCATTCAAATATTATAATGGTTAATTATTGCTAATTATATTATGTCCAGGGAATTTATTATTGATTATTCGCAGTTAGTGCATGATTAATAATTTAAACTGAATTACTTATTGGAGAATATACCTTTGTAGAATTACTGTTGTTAGGTATTTATATCTGCAGAAACTAATATTGACAGTACAGATAATTCCTGTTTATTGCCAAATTATATTGAGAAATACGAGAAGAGAAATACGAGAAGCTAATTATACTAGCTAGACGAATAATTGTTAGAACTTGATAAATACGAGAAGAGAAATCAATTGTTATTGATAGATCGATGCCAATTGTTTCGGCTAAATCGATAAGTAGATAGAATTTGAAATCACAGTATTTCGTTGTTAAATCAAAATCTTGATTCTGAGACTGAGAAGGACAACCTTTTATATAAAGGGAACATTTTAGGTCGTATATTCGACCATTGCGCGCTGTTAAGTATTATGCATAATATATGGTACAAGGAGTTGGCCGGATCTAAGTACTTGCAGAGGGGTATGATTTAATCTTTATGGTTATCTGATACACCTGGGTATATCAAAGTCCAATCATTGATAGTTACTCGAGAAGAGAAGTTCTAGATCTAGTGTGATCACTCAGCATAAATCTGGAAAACAGTCTACTTTGCTATTGCGTAGAATTAATTCTTGATTATTCAATAGAATATCGTAGAAACTTTGAAAGCGTTGTACTCTTTCATTATCAGATTATTGTATTGCCTAGAATACGAGAAGACTTGTTATTGAATAACGATTTGTTCAGCTATTTCAAAGTTCACCGAATTTTGGTTTCATTCTATCAAAATAGATAGTCTGATCTTATTGATTCGTATACATTTATTGTATGTCTTAACTTGCGGGGAAAACTAGTTGCTCACCCTTGCTATAAATAAAACTTTTCAGCTAGGGACGAAGTTGCAGAAGGTGCTGCTAAGACGAACAAGGGAAAAGGCATAGTTATAAATTAGTTATGATGAACAATATTATTATGTTGTATTGTATTGTAAACCCTTTTTGTATATCTAAAGGGGTATTTCTGTAATGTTAAGGTTAGTGGACCTGGGACTTATGTATTAACAATATATGTTAATGACTTATGTAATCCTATTTATATATGAATGGGTAGTTAATTGGTATTATATTATGGATCGTGAACACCAAACTCGGGGGTCAGGTAACCCAGATTTGGGGGTGTCACAGGTTGGTATCAAAGATGTAGTGACCAAGGTGTCACCAGTTAGTAGAAGAGCTGTAGGTTATAAACTTTAAGTGGTGTGGGGGAAAACCTTAGGATTATAACCATACGCGAGATAGAGAAAACTCATTTAGAGTTCTAAGTGAGGGATTGCCGAAGTGCATCAATAGTAAGATAAGTGGACACATAGTGTGAGAATTTTGTACTGGTGAAGTACTAATCAAGTTATTTTAACTGATTGTAGGATGTCTAGAGAAGGTGAAAAGAGTGCGGATATGCTAGAGGCAGTTGCACCGGTGCCAGAAGCTGAGGTGCCAGCACAAAGCGAATCAGTGGAGAAGGTCGGAGAAGATGAACCAATGGTTAATCTTGGGAGCGAACATGATGATTATCCTGAGATGTATCTGAGTGGAGATGAGGAGGCAGAGTCTGAGCCAGCTAAGGTGGATTTAAAGAATAAGATCAAAGTTGGAGAACAAGATCGCGAATCTGTAGAGGTTCAAGAACTTCGGAGCAAAGTGTTTCTCTTGGAGGAATTGTGGAAGACGGAGCGAGCATTACGCGAAATGGCTAAAGAACAGAATGAGCTCAAGGTGCAGGTGGACAGAATAAAGGCTGAAGGTGGTGGATCATCCAAAGGAACCAGCAAGAAGGACAAGAAGAAGAGAAAGAGGGAAAAAGACAGCCCTAAATCTGAAAAATCAAGCCCGGAGAAGAAGCAAGCCTGTATCAAGTGTGAAAATACTCACGCGGGAGAATACATGATGTGGAAGAACGTGTGCTTCAACTGCAAGTAGTAAGGACATATTTCTCTGCATTATCCTAAGCCGAATTTGAGGAAGTGTTTTTCATGTGGGCAGACGGGCCACGAATTCAGCAAGTGTCCCAACAAGAAGAAGATTAGTGAAGGGAGTGGTCAGTAGACAACCTAGAAATATGTAATAGTATCTTTTGGGTAGAAGTTTCTGATATTAAGTGTTGTAATATCGAGAACGATGTTTAAGCATATGTAAATATATATATGTTTGTATGAATGAAATCTTTATTTTTTATATGAATATAATATTAAGATTAATTTGTGTGTTCTTAAAACTCATACTTATGATAAGTTAATGACTCATAATTATATGAAGTGTTTTGAACCCCTCAGCGAATGGACGCCAAATGTCTGACTAGGATAAGTTCATACACTCGTATAATTGTGGCAAGTTCCTGAACTCATAAGTGTGGTAAGTTTGACGAACTGGTAATAACTGTGTGTGAATGGAGAATTACAACTTTTTGTGTAAAGTTGTGTTATTAATCCTGTTATAATTTAAAAAGGGATAGTAAATATGTTAAGTACTATAAGTACTATGTGCTATTTGAATAAATATGCAATTATATGAGAATTATGTGTTGAATTCTTATTGTGTTAAGAATTTGTGTAAAGAAAGAGAATTAATATAAGATTTTTATTTAAATCAGATCATGCCGCCTAGACGACAGAATCGAAACCAACAAGAAGAACAGTCGGTGAATAATGAAGGAGGTCAAGCAGACCCAATCCAAAACTTTACGGATATGTTAGCCCAAGCTATGGAGAATAGGGCTCCAACAAGAGGAATAACGAGAAATCAGCCAACTGATAGATTGGCTAACTTCAAGGATTTTAAAGCGGTAGGACCGCCTGAGTTCAAAGGGACCACAGATCCTATTGAAGCCCAAACTTGGGTGAAGGAGAAGGAGAAAGCATTCGTCATTGCGCGAGTGACGGAAGAGCAAAAGACGGTTTTTGCAACTTATCTGATGAAGGGAGAAGCTAATTACTGGTGGGAGACGAACCAAGCAAGAGCTGGTACAGAAGTGGTGTTATGGACAAGATTCAAGGAGTTGTTCTTCGAGAACTACTTCTCGCCAAGTATGCAATCTAGGATTGAAGTTAAATTTCTAGAACTTAAGCAGGAGAACATGTCGGTATCTAAATACGCTGCTAAATTCAACGAATTAGCAAGATTTGCACCTCATTAGGTGGACACAGAAGCAAGAAATGCGAGAAGATTCGAGAATGGATTTAAGCCGGGAATATACAACAAGGTAGCAGTATTGCAGATCAACACGTTTGCGGCTTTGATGGAGAAAACGTTAATTGCTTAAGGAGGGAGCGAAGTTGCGTCTCGATTCCATCAGGATAAAAAGAAGAAGACCAATGACGGAGGAAGTAGTGGTGGAAGTAACCCTAGTAAGAGGAAATGGAATGAGAATACCCAGTCGGGTAATAAGGCAGAGGATGGTAGGAAAGGAAGGGAGCCATGTGCGAATTATGGGAAGAACCATGCTGGAGTTTGCCTGAAGAAGAAGGGAGTTTGCTATAACTGTAGACAAGAGGGGCATATGTCACCCAATTGCCCCAGTCCGAAGAAAATTCAAGGTTGCTTTGGATGTGGATCGACTGATCATTTGGTTCGGAACAGTCCGAAGAA
Source organism: Panax notoginseng (assembly GCA_016801055.1). Classification (NCBI taxonomy): domain Eukaryota; kingdom Viridiplantae; phylum Streptophyta; class Magnoliopsida; order Apiales; family Araliaceae; genus Panax; species Panax notoginseng. The sequence goes on along the minus strand of CM029014.1, from coordinate 166,540,646 downwards.
GAATGCGGAAAAGGAAAGTAGCAACAAGGTACCCAGTGGCGGAACCTTGGCAATTCGAGGACCTACACAGCCAGGAAGACCAACAACCCGTACATTCAACATGACGGCGCAGGACACTGTGGCTACTCAGGAGGTGGCATTAATTAGTGATTTCGTTCAGAATTTAATTACGCGAGTAATATGAGTTAGATATTTCTGTGAACTGTTTTCTTTTAAAGATTCAAGTCAGAGGTTAGAATTTGAGACACAAATGAATATTGGGTTGATAAAAATAAATTGATGATATAACTTTAAAAGATTGTAGAGAATAAGAAAGCGGTGATTTCGAGGACGGAATCCTTTTAAGGAGGGGTGAATGTGATAACCCGAGATTTTGAATAATCAAAAATTTGCGAATTTTTTATTTATTTATTAATATTAATATTAATTATCAATTTTGTGATAAGTATCTGTGATACGAGTCTCGAGAAAGTTAATTTGGGTATTGACTAATAAATTTAGAGTAGAATTGTGTTTAACAAGCTTTAGAAACCCTAACCCTAATTTCTCGAAAAAGATTCGATAGAAAATATAATTAAAATAATTATATTAATGAGTACGTGTTTGTATTGTATAGAATTTTTGATCAATGATTAATCGGATAAGGTTTAAAATTATAAACACTAATAAGAGATTAGAAACCCTAATCTCAAGATTAGAAACCCTAACATACCGTTGAAAATCCTAATTGGTAAGCCTATGGTGTGTATTAAACTTTAATATGATTAGAAAACCCTAATTATATTTTAGTTATTTTAATTTCTATTTTACAAACCCTAATTGTAATTTAGAAAATTTATTTTTCTAATTAAAACCCTAACCCGTGGGTTATAAACCTTAATGATCATTTTGACCCTAATTGCTAAATTAAGCAATTTTAATTAGGAATATTAATCCTAATTAGCAAGGTTAAATTTTATGATTAGGAAATATTATATAATTATCGAATCCTCATTGTAATTTAGAATTATTAATTTTTTATTTTAGAAACCGAAATTTAAAATTTTTGGAAATTAAATTGCTAACCTAAAGGGTTTAAACCCTAAATCCTAACCCAAACCCTAAACCATAAAGGTTTGTGCATTGGACAAGATTGCCCTTAAAATTATTTTGTAAATGACCAAAATGCCCTTTTTATATTCTTTAAATGGTAACTTGCAAAAATGCTAACCCCTTTAGTTGTTGAACAACTATGTTGACTGGGTGACACAATTATCAGGTCAATTATTCAAGATTAAGTATATATGTGTTTATGTTCTAACGCTAAGGTCATTTATGTGTTCAGAATGTGGTTAAGGGTCAAGGGTTGACCAGATAAATTTTATCAGTGTCGAATCCTAATATTATTAAGAACGTCAACATTCCGTTAGAAATTTCTTACGATTATAAGAAATCCTAATTTCAGACTCTGGGAATTTGAAACCCTAATTTGGGAACTTAAATGATAATTATAATGATCAAGTGCTTTTGATTATAAGCTTAATTAGGGTAAAGCTTAATTAATTAACAAACCCTAATTTCCAATTTTTTGAACCCTAATTGTTCCATCAAAAACCCTAATATACAGTGGTGGATTTAATTGATAAAGTAGCAATCTTAATTAGAAAATACTAATCCTAATTAGCAAGATTTAATTAGTGATTAAGAAATTTTAATATAATTAGAAAATTCTAATTATAATTTAGAAATATTAATTTTCTATTTTTGAAAATTGAAATTCGGAAATGTTAGAAATTAAATTGCAAAAGTAAGGGTTAAACCCTAAACCCTAAATTTTTCTAAACCCTAAACCCTAAGGGTTTGGTCAATTGTCCAAAATGACCATTCTAGAATTAAAATTAAATGGAAAATGACCATTGTGCCCTTATTGCATTCTTTAATAGGTTGGAGTATAAATATTGCTATAATCTTGGTTGGTGACCAACTCAATATTTCCCATGTGTGTATATCTTTCAAGATCAGCCATCAAGTGCCACCTAGCATCAATCTTGACCATGGATTAAAAAGATCTAAGAGATTAAAAAGTAAGAAATATTTACTTTACTTCTCATACTAACCAAGCCATTCTCTCTCATCAATTCCGGAAATCTAGAGTGAGAGGAAGTGAAAAGTTAAACCATTATCAGCTCTTAGCATTCCAAGAAACAGATCAAGGATCATAAAATCAAAGATCAAGCAAGAAGGTATAAACCCTAAAAACCTAATTTTGATCTTGTATGCTAAGTTCATGTTTGTGTTTATGTGTTTTTATAAGTGCTAGAAGATATTTCATGATGATCTATGATCATCTATCATAGATCCATAGCATCATAGGCCTTAAAAATTGAAGTTTTCAAAATCTGCTCAAGATCAATATTTGTGGTCTGACAAGCAATGTCAGGCGCCACGAATTCTTGTATGTTCATGATTTCTGTTGTTTTAAACATTTAATGGATAGCATGTCATGTGGTATTTTATCTGGAATTCGAATCACAGCCACTACGTAGCTAGATTGCATGTTATTCTCGGTCAAAACCCGTTGACCGGGCATGACCGACTGATTTCTGGGTAACCCAGAAATCAAATATCAGCGTCTGACAACGTTTTATGACGCCAATATCTGTCAGTAATGATGTTGTTTGTTAATTTGTTGGTAACCCGATTGTAACCTGTAAGATGTAGTCTAGACCTATGGCCTTAGATCTCTTAAACAACAAACAAATCGAACAGAATGGAAGGTCAAAGTAGCCCATCTGACCACGAAGACACTTTCTGGAATTTCCATAAAGTGTATGAACACCGTTTCTGACCCCGTTTGACCGGATTAAATCTGGATATGGCGAAGTTGTTTCACTGATATGTTGATATAGTTATGTTCTATGACATGTGGACTATAGACTTGTACGATTATATCACAAGAATCATGACCGAAACCTAGATTAAACCGAGCGACTAGATGGCCACTCGAACTGCCTGGGTTTCTGGAAAACCTAGGTGACGTCTGACAGAGACTTTGGGAGATCCGATCTCCTTGTATGTTTGTTGTATGACCAAGTTGATGATTTCTAGTTGTAGTATTACATTTTAGCTACACGTACAAGGTCCAAGCTAGCTTAGAAACAAAATATACAGAAGCTTAAGTATGGTCAAAGTGGTAACCTCGAGCACTGACAAGAAATCTGGGTTTAGGCTGAAAACACCAAGAACACCTTTAACGACAGATTTGTCACCTAAACCTCTTTTAGCGACAGTTTATTCAAGAAATTAATTATTTTAATTAAATAAATAGAAAAAAAATAGTTTTTAATTATTAAAAAATACTAAATAAATTCCGAAAAATTATTTCAAAGTCTGAAAAATAGTTTTTAATTATTTTGAGTATATTTCATAAATATTTAATATTTTTGGAATATAAATGGTATTTAATTTATTTAATTATAATATTAAATAAATTATTTAAAAATGGTTTTAATTCATGAAAAATCATGAAATATAATATTATGTTATAATAAAATATTTTAAGTTATTTTCAATGACTTTTAATATTTTGTGATGAAATTCATTAATTAATCAATATTAATATTAATTAGTTTATTTAATAAATATATTAAATAAATTAAGGAAAAATAGAATTTATGATTTAAAAATCATATGAAAATGATTTAAGGGTTATAAAAATATTTTAAGTTTTAAAATATAACTTTTGATATTTTGTCATGAAAATATTAATATTTTAATATTAAAAGTAATTATTGGATAATGGATTTAAGTGGTTAAAAATCATATAAATATGATTTTAAGGTATTAAAAATACTTTGATATATTATAAATATATTATTATATTATGACATGTATTTCATTAATATTTGATAATAAATAAATATTAATGATAATAGAATTATGTGGTATTTAATTCATTTAAATACGATATTAATGATTGAAAAATCATGAAAAATGATAATAATTATGTGAAAATTATTATGAGACTTAGAAAAATATTTTGACTGATATTAAAATTATCCGAGTTAATTGTTAAGTATTTAGACAGAGTTTAATTGAACTTAGACTCGATGAAAGTCCGACTAGACCGTCGGGACGTTAGAATTTTGTCGGAATCAAGATAGACTGTAATAGTTTGACTTGATACCGAGTCTTATGTGTGTTATAGACTGATAGGGTTATGTGTTATGTGTTTAGGTTATTCTATGTTTATATATATAGTAGTATTATATTGTGATGATATTATTCTAATATTGGAGATCTATATTACTAATATTAGGTCTTCGGATAAATCGTATAAATTGTGTAGCGGTAATCAACGGTTCAAGCATGTTTGTTTTTACTTAACTCTATTAAGAGTGTTTCATTCGGATATGCTTATGGTTAATCATTGCTGATTGCCATGTATAATTTGTACTCTGTACATATTGCATGTATAAGTCAGGTATGAAAGGCTGATCACCTTCATTACCAGTTGGTTTCAGATATATTTATTTATGTATAATACTTGTTCAGTCATAAACTTGTTCCTGCTAGTTCATAATTATATTGTTGAATTATAGCCAGCTTATTATTCAAACTCTTCAATCATGATATATCGTTATATTATTGAATTTAAACTTGTTGGGCAATTCTTATGCTCACCCTTGCTATATCATGATAAAACATTGCAGGTTAAGGCGAATGCGTCGGATACAAGGAAAAGTTTAAAGACAGTTCCAGCGTTAGGATATGTGTGCAGCTAAATTGTATAGTGTTGTATTTTAATGTGTTAGTTAAGTTATGAATGTGATTAAGTTAAGGTTACTTGACCTTGGGGAATAGTGTGTAATGTATTGTATAAACAATTTATGTTTATATATTCCGTAAATAGTAATAGTTGTATAGAATGATCGAACCAGATCCGAGGTGATTTGGGACCTAGATTCGGGACCCTCACAGTTGGTATCAAAGCTGTAGGTTATGAACCTTAGGTAGGAATACTTGACATTAATAACCGCAGTGATTAGGATAAGATCTAACTCACATAGAGTTAGTTGGTCGGTAAGATTCAAAGACGAATCTCGGCGAATTATAAGATACAGAGTTCCCTAACTCTGATAATAAAGTTGAATAGTAATGGTGAATAGATAGAGTCTAAAAGACTAAAAATACAGTGATAGAAGATCGTAAAACAAAACGATCAAGACATAGAAATGAATCGTAATATATACGATACGATCACCTCGTGATCTGATAAGGTGATAACAGGAAGAAGAGTCAATCTAATGATTGAAAAGTTACAGCAAAGTTTGTTGTGTGGCAGTTGTACTATGAAAACTCATAAAAGAGTTATGGATTATGAATACAGATTAAATAAAATTCGTATTGAGAAGGGTGTTAGTGTTAGGTGGGGAATTCAATTGAGGACTCGTGTCAGCAGCTGAGTTGTATGATTCTTCGTATGGGAGCTGAATTGTACTTGGTGTAATAACTACTTAGTTTCTGACAATGATAATCATTGAAATGTTGTGTCGCGCTATTTGCTATATGCATATTAAGAGGGTGATTCCTTTCTCATGTGTATAACAGATAGATAGGTCATAGGTAGAGGATATAAGGTTAAGTACGAGTTCTTAAAACTCATACTTATGTGACATTCTTGACTCATAGTTATATGAAATGTTTATGAACCCCTCAGCAAACGGACGCCAAAGGTCAGACTAGGACAAGTTCTTAAACTCATATGATTGTGGCAAGTAAATGAACTCATAAGTGTGGTGTGACGAACTGAGTATAGTTGTGTGTAAACAGAATATTGAGGATAATAGGAACAGATAGATTGTTAAGCAAATGATTACTAGTGAAGAAATAAGTTTTCCAAAACTTCTAGCTATGCTAGACTTCGAAATTTTGACATCAAGCTAAATACGCACTATGTGCCTTTAAAATAAAATATGTAGACTCATAATCATTTTTGAAATGGTTTAAAGTATAGTCTATGCTACTTATTTCAGCTAGACGCAAACGATTTGAAATATCAAAATATGTTTTATTTATCACTCATGTATGTAACCTGGTGCAGAGATGATAAAAATTTGATGGAGTTGTAAATATACAGGAATACTTAGTGTTAATTTGATCTAAAATCGTTGTTCCACTATTGTATGATGTGTTATGACAAAGTCATACAATGGCGGCATCCTCAAACAGACTGTTAATACAGTACGACATCATGACGTCATTCTCAAAAATATTTTCAAAAGTTTAATTTGCCAACGGGGTTTGGCTACACTTAAATAATTCGATTGAATTGAATTATTGATATGAGTCTATGCTATTCGATTCAGCTAGACTAATGTTATGAAAACTCTAAGTGTTCATTGAAATAAATTTCCCGACCCAAATTATTTTGGTGCGGAATCCTATGATAAGTCTGAGGTGAACAACCCTGAAAATGGGAATATACTAATTGGATAAAATATTCCAATCTAAGAACACATATAGTCGTTCCGATTACTAAGGTACAATAAATTGATCATCAAAAGTACCCGCATTGGTTGTTTACCTTCTTTGTGATTGTAAACATACTGTTAACCTTTGTATGGGGTAGAATACCTTTTTCTTAATTGAAATAGGTAGCAGGTAGTAATACCTATAAACCTTAGTAGTTCATGGTCTATATGACCCCTCAGCACAATTTGAAAATTTTTACTCTTGTGAGAGACGTATTGGGTAGCATGTGATAATGTGTGTGAATGGTGAGAAGGTATGGTGTATGGTGTATGGTGTATGGTGTATGGTGTATGGTGTATGGTGCATGGTATAAGGTGTAAGGTAAATTTCGGGGACGAAATTTTTAGAAGAAGGGCTGAATGTGACAACCCGAGAATTTTGAATATTTTTAAAAAAATTATTAATTGATTTAAGGTTCAAAATTAGAACCTAGACAGAAAATAAGTGTATGCGTATGATATTTTTAAGAAGGAATTTTGAGGATTTCAAAATTCTGTGAAGGATTTAGGTAAATTATTCAGGATTAAGTATATATGTGTTTATGTTCTATGACTAAGGTCATTTATGTGTTCAGAATGTGGTTAAGAGTCAAGGGTTGACCAGATAAATTTTATCAGTGTCGAATCCTAATATTATTAAGAACGTCAACATTCCGTTAGAAATTTCTTACGATTATAAGAAACCCTAATTTCAGACTCTGGGAATTTGAAACCCTAATCTGGGAACTTAAATGATAATTATAATGATCAAGTGATGTTGATTATAAGCTTAATTAGGGTAAAGCTTAATTAATTAACAAACCCTAATTCCCAATTTTTTGAACCCTAATTGTTCCGTCAAAAACCTTAATATACAGTGGTGGATTTAATTGCTAAAGTAGCAATCTTAATTAGGAAATACTAATCCTAATTAGCAAGATTTAATTAGTGATTAAGAAATTTTAATATAATTAGAAAATTCTAATTATAATTTAGAAATATTAATTTTCTATTTTTGAAAACCGAAATTCGGAAATGTTAGAAATTAAATTGCAAAATTAAGGGTTAAACCCTAAACCTTAAATTTTTCCAAATCCTAAACCCTAAGAGTTTGGTCAACTGTCCAAAATGACCATTCTAGAATTAAAATTAAATAGAAAATGACCATTGTGCCCTTATTGCATTCTTTAATAGGTTGGAGTATAAATATTGCTATAATCTTGGTTGGTGACCAACTCAATATTTCCCATATGTGTATATCTTTCAAGATCAGCCATCAAGTGCCACCTAGCATCAATCTTGACCATGGATTAAAAAGATCTAAGAGATTAAAAAGTAAGAAATATTTACTTTACTTCTCATACTAACCAAGCTATTCTCTCTCATCAATTCCGGAAATCTAGAGTGAGAGGGAGTGAAAAGTTAAACCATTATCAGCTCTTAGCATTCCAAGAAACAGATCAAGGATCATAAAATCAAAGATCAAGCAAGAAGGTATAAACCCTAAAAACCTAATTTTAATCTTGTATGCTAAGTTCATATTTGTGTTTATGTGTTTTTATAAGTGCTAGAAGATGTTTCATGATGACCTATGATCATCTATCATAGATCCATAGCATCATAGGCGTTAAAAATTGAAGTTTTCAAAATCTGCTCAAGATCAATATTTGTGGTCTGACAAGCAATGTCAGGCGCCACGAATTCTTGTATGTTCATGATTTCTGTTGTTTTAAACATTTAATGGATAGCCTGTCATGTGGTATTTTATCTGGAATTCGAATCACAGCCACTACGTAGCTAGATTGCATGTTATTCTAGGTCAAAACCCGTTGACCGGGCATGACCGACTGATTTCTGGGTAACCCAGAAATCAAATATCAGCGTCTGACAACGTTTTATGACGCCAATATCTGTCAGTAATGATGTTGTTTGTTAATTTGTTGGTAACCCGATTGTAACCTGTAAGATGTAGTCTAGACCTATGGCCTTAGATCTCTTAAACAACAAACAAATCGAACAGAATGGAAGGTCAAAGTAGCCCATCTGACCACGAAGACACTTTCTGGAATTTCCATAAAGTGTATGAACACCGTTTCTGACCCCGTTTGACCGGATTAAATCTGGATATGGCGAAGTTGTTTCACTGATATGTTGATATAGTTATGTTCTATGACATGTGGACTATAGACTTGTACGATTATATCACAAGAATCATGACCGGAACCTAGATTAAACCGAGCAACTAGATGGCCACTCGAACTGCCTGGGTTTCTGGAAAACCCAGGTGACGTCTGACAGAGACTTTGGCAGATCCGATTTCCTTGTATGTTTGTTGTATGACCAAGTTGATGATTTCTAGTTGTAGTATTACATTTCAGCTACACGTACAAGGTCCAAGCTAGCTTAGAAACAAAATATACAGAAGCTTAAGTATGGTCAAAGTGGTAACCTCGAGCACTGACAAGAAATCTGGGTTTAGGCTGAAGAACACCAAGAACACCTTTAGCGACAAATTTGTCGCCTAAGCCCCTTTTAGCGACAGTTTATTCAAGAAATTAATTATTTTAATTAAATAAATAGAAAAAAATGGTTTTTAATTATTAAAAAATACTAAATAAATTCCGAAAAATTATTTTAAAGTCCTAAAAATAGTTTTTAATTATTTTGAGTATATTTCATAAGCATTTAATATTTTTGGAATATAAATGATATTTAATTTATTTAATTATAATATTAAATAAATTATTTAAAAATGATTTTAATTCATGAAAAATCATGAAAAATAATATTATGTTATAATAAAATATTTTAAGCTATTTTCAATGACTTTTAATATTTTGTGATGAAATTTATTAATTAATCAATATTAATGATAATTAGTTTATTTAATAAATATATTAAATAAATTAAGGAAAAATAGAATTTATGATTTAAAAATCATATGAAAATGATTTAAGGGTTATAAAAATATTTGAAGTTATAAAATATAACTTTTGATATTTTGTCATGAAAATATTAATATTTTAATATGAAAAGTAATTATTGGATAATGGATTTAAGTGTTTAAAAATCACATAAATATGATTTTAAGGTATTAAAAATACTTTGATATATTATAAATATATTATTATATTATGACATGTATTTCATTAATATTTGATAATAAATAAATATTAATGATAATAGAATTATGTGGTATTTAATTCATTTAAATACGATATTAAGGATTGAAAAATCATGAAAAATGATAATAATTATGTGAAAATTATTATGAGACTTAGAAAAATATTTTAACTGATATTGAAATTATCTGAGTTAATTGTTAAGTATTTAGGCAGAGTTTAATTGAACTTAGACTTGATAAAAGTCTGACTAGACTGTCGGGACGTTAGAATTTTGTAGGAATCAAGATAGACTGTAATAGTTTGACTTGATACCGAGTCTTATGTGTGTTATAGACTGATAGGGTTATGTGTTATGTGTTTAGGTTATTCTATGTTTATATATATAGTAGTATTATATTGTGATGATATTACTCTAATATTGGAGATCTATATTACTAATATTAGGTCTTCGGATAAAGCGTATAAATTGTGTAGCAGTAATCAACGGTTCAAGCAAGTTTATTTTTACTTAACTCTATTAAGAGTGTTTCATTCGGGCATGCTTATGGTTAATCATTGCTGATTTCCATGTATAATTTGTACTCTGTACATATTACATGTATAAGTCAGGTATGAAAGGCTGATCACCTTCATTACTAGTTAGTTTCAGATATATTTGTTCATGTATAATACTTGTTCAATCATAAACTTGTTCCTGCTAGTTCACAATTATATTGTTGAATTGTAGCCAGCTTATTATTCAAACTCTTCAATCATGATATATCGTTATATTGTTGAATTTAAACTTGCTGGGCAATCCTTATGCTCACCCTTGCTATATCATGATAAAACATTGCAGATTAAGGCGAATGCGTCGGATACAAGGAAAAGCTTAAAGACAGTTCCAGCGTTAGGATATGTGTGCAGCTAAATTGTATAGTGTTATATTTTAATGTGTTAGTTAAGTTATGAATGTGATTAAGTTAAGGTTACTCGACCTTGGGGAATAGTGTGTAATGTATTGTATAAACAATTTATGTTTATATATTTCGTAAATAGTAATAGTTGTATAGAATGATCGAACCGGATCTGAGGTAATTTGGGACCTGGATTCGGGGCCCTCACAACATATCAACCAAATCAGTCGAAAATCTCAGCCTAGCAACAATATAAGCAATATATATAGAATTAAAGAGACAGAAAATAATAAAAAGCTAACCATTTTGCTCCATGCTCTCATCTACTCTCTCTCTCTCTCTCTTAAACCAATGAAATTGCTAAGTATACCAGTCACTTATACAGCCCTAGATCAATCAATAACATATTTGAGAGCTTAGATCAAGAATTAAAAGCTAGAAGGTATAAACCTAATTTTACTTTTGATCCATGTTGCTAAGAAAATTTTTGTATTTTTGTGTTTAGAATCTTGCTAATGGATGTTTTATGAAGATCTATGATGATCTATCATGAATCCATAGCATCAAAGTGCCTTAAAATGATTTTTTTCAAAATCTGTTCTTGAACATTTTCAGTGGTCTGACAAGCAATGTCAGTCGCTCTAGATCTTTTTGTGTTTAAGATTTTTGATGTTTTATTGTTTAGGTTTGTAGCTTGTTATGTTATCTTTAATCTGAAAGTGGTAGTACAATCATCAGATGTCTAGATTTGTAGTTATTCATGGTCAAAACTCGTTGACCGAGCATGACCAAGAACTTTCTGGGTAACCCAGAAAGCCTTTTTTCAGCGTCTGACAACTTTTTGTGAGGTCTAGATCTGTCGTGTTGTAAGTGTTATGATGATATTATTGTATAATAATTATAGCCTGTTGTATTTACTCTATATCCATGCCTTTAGTTTCTCTAAACAACAAATATACTGGTTGTAATCGCTGGTCAAAGTAGCCCACTTGATAACGCTAACACTTTTCTGGAATTTCCAGAAAGTGTATGAACATGGTTTATGACCATGGTTGACTGGGTTGAATCATATAACTATGATGTAGTTGGACTGATATGTTGATGAATATGTATTCTTTGACATGTATACTACATGCTTGAACCATAATAATGACCATTTGATTAGCAGAACACCAAATTAATCGAGACCCAAAATGGACCCTTGAACTGCCTGGGTTTCTGGAAAACCCAGAACACGTCTGACAAAAACTTTGAGAGCCCAGATCTCTTTGTTGTGTTGTGCTATGGCCTAGTTGATGGTTGGTTGTTGTAGTCTTACAATCCAACTACACGATCCATGCACAAACAAGCCCAAAAATGATTTACACAGAGAATTAAGGGTGGTCAAATGTTGACCCTAGCACTGCCGGCTGTCAGTGTTCTTGAGCTCAAAAACACCAACAACGACGCTAAGGGTCGTTATAGACTATTAGCGACGGTTTATTTAATTTTTATTTTCTGAATATTCTGAAAATTATTTAAAAATAGAAATAAATTCTAAAAATTACCAAAAATGGTTTTAAAAATTATTTTAAATCATGAAAAATAATTTTTAACCAATTGGAATATTTTTCTTTAATATTTATAATTATTTAAATATTAAAAGTATTTAATTTATTTAATTAGTGTATTAAATAAATTAGAGAAAAATAATTTAATATTATGAAAAATTATTTTAAATAAGAATAATGTATTTAAAAAAAATTCGAGTTATAAAATGTAACTTTTAATATTTTTAGAGAATTTTCATTAATAATTTAATGATATTAGATTTATTTAATTAAATAAATAAGATGAAAATGATTTTATGGATTTGAAAATCATTTTAAATAAGAATAAAGTGTTAGAAAATATTTGGAATTATAAAATATAATTTTCAATATTTTTGGAGAATTCTCATTAATAAATTAATATTAATGATATTAGATTTATTTAATTATGATATTAAATAAATAAATTAAAAATAATTTTATTGATTTAAAAATCATTTAAAAATGAGAAAAATATTTTAAAAGTATTTTAAGTTATAATTAATGACTTTTAATATTTGGATAATAATTTCATTAATATTTAAATATTAATGGTGATGATTTAAAAATGATTTGAATTACTTTAAAAATCATTTAAGTAGAATATTGATAATTTAAAAATATTTCAGGTTATTAACAATAACTTTAATATTTTGACAAGTATGTTATTAATATTTTAAATATTAATAATGATAAGATTATTTAATAATTAAATCATTTAAAAATGATTTAAGTGTTTGAAAAATTATTATAAATTATAATAATTGTTTATAAATTATTAAAAGCTTCCGAAAAATATTATAAACGATATTTGACTTATCTAAAATAATATTAAAGCTTAGAGACCAAGTTTAATTGACAATCAATGTGTTAATTGTCGGATAGGGTGACCAGAACACCGAGAATGGACCGAAGTCCAACCAGACCGAAATTGTTAGACTTGATAAGTGTTTATATAGGTTATAAACACTAATGTGGCTATGTGGTAATGTGTCTAGGAGAAATTTGACTGTAAAATATAGTGTTACGTGTTATAAATGATTATGCTAATTGTGAGACCGACATTATTGATTATAGGTCTTATGAACGCAGTTAATTATATTGTGTAGCTATAATCAACATGAAAGGCAAGTTTCCTAACTCAACCTTGAGTTATATTCATTCAAATATTATAATGGTTAATTATTACTAATTATACCATGTCCATGAAATTTATTATTGATTATTCGCAGTTAGTGCATGATTAATAATTCAAACTGAATTACTTATTGGAGAATATACCTTTGTAGAATTACTGTTGTTGGATATTTATATCTGTAGAAACTAATATTGACAGTACAGATAATTCCTATTTATTGTAAAATTATATTAAGAAATATCTTAGCTAATTATACTGGCTAGACGAACAATTGTTAAAACTTGATAAATACGAGAAGAGAAATCGATTATTATTGATACATTGATGCCAATTGTTTCGGCTAGATCGATAAGTAGATAGAATTTGAAATCATAGTATTTCGTTGTTAAATCAAAATCTTGATTCTGAGACTGAGAAGGACAACCTTTTATATAAAGGGAACATTTTAGGTCGTATATTCGACCATTGCGCGCTGTTAAGTATTATGCATAATATAGGGTACAAGGAGTTGGCCGGCTCTAAGTACTTGTAGAGGGGTATGATTTAATCTTTATGGTTATCTGATACACCTGGGTATTTCAAAGTCCAATCTTTGATAGTTACTCGAGAAGAGAAGTTCTAGATCTAGTGTGATCACTCAGCATAAATCTGGAAAATATTTCACTTTGCTATTGCGTAGAATTAATTCTTGATTATTCAATAGAATATCGTAGAAACTTTGAAAGCTTTATACTCTTTCATTATTAGATTATTGCGTTGCCTAGAATACGAAAAGACTTGTTATTGAATAACAATTTGTTCAGCTATTTCAAAGTTCACCGAACTTTGGTTTCATTCTATCAAAATAGATAGTCTGTTCTTATTGATTCGTATACATTTATTGCATGTCTTAACATGCGGGGCAAACTAGTTGCTCACCCTTGCTATAAATAAAACTTTTTAGCTAGGGACGAAGTTGCAGAAGGTGCTGCTAAGAAGAACAAGGGAAAAGGCATAGTTATAAATTAGTTATGATGAACAATATTATTATGTTGTATTGTATTGTAAACCCTTTTTTTATATCTAAAGGGGTATTTCTGTAATGTGTAGGTTAGTGGACCTGGGACTTATGTATTAATAATATATGTTAATAACTTATGTAATCCTATTTATATATGAATGGGTAGTTAATTGGTATTATATTATGGATCGTGAACATCAAACTCGGGGGTCAGGTAACCCGGATTTGGGGGTGTCACAACGTTGCTCAACTTCGCTGAGATTGGACTGCTGTAATTTGTTGAAGGTCCTCATTGTCATCTTTGAGGTGTGTCTGTCTTTTCGATGTTAGCGCCCGGCTGGAACAGTGGATCTCGTTGTGAGCGCCGAGATTGAAGCTGGTTGCACTTGTAACAAGCATTTCTGGGGTTATCGCCGAAATTGCGTTCCTTGGGGTTATCACCAAGGTTAGTGGCTATTCCCATGGTTGGGACTGAGACTGGATACGTTGGGGTTATCTTCGAGATTAATCGGTCTTCTCCGATGTGTGTTTCTGTAGTGTATCTGCATACGTCGGGGTTATCTTCCAGATTGCGATCTGGGGTTGATGCTAAACTTCCGGTAGTATCCGGTACGGATATGGATCGTCTTTCAGGGTTCCCTCTTAAAAGACGAATCTTCTCTCCTGCAATGTTAGTGATAGGTGTACAGAAAATTTTGAGTGTCTACAGATGCCCTTCTTTATCATACTCATGCATGACGATGCATGGGAATCCTAGACACTTGAAATGCAACAAGATAAACATGATATCATGTGAATCAACATGATGCAAATGTATGATGCATGTGTATGGGGTTGTAGCCCAACACGCTGGGGATGATTGCTGGCTCCCTATTACTCAACTGGGGATTGGCAACGATGACCAAATTTGATGTGTAATTCGAATCTGTTACGACGTTGATGTTGGGGTTATCACCAACTTCCTGGATAATGACTTGATCCTACAGATGTACCTCTTTTGTGTAAGAGATCTCTGGGGATAAAGCTTGATCTGTTTGAGGATGTGTATAACATATTACATCACCTATCCTCTTTGATGATATTGACCTCTCCTGGTTAGTATCGCCAGAATATGCTAAGATTCTATTGGGTTTACTGCCAACATCAAATACTATCAGGGATGCTTGACCTTCGTTGACGTGTACTTCACCAACATATGAATCAACGGCTGAAAATCCAGTAGGATATACTGTCAAGGCTACTTGACCTCCGTTGACGTGTAGATCACCGGAACATTGCGTTGTGACCCCCGCCGGGGATCTGAGCGGTCGGGTGTGAAAACCTCGAATAGCTCCAGAGCTCTGATAGGTTTAAATCTCTATCGACTAAAACAACGTCAAGGCTGCTTGACCTTCGTTGATTTATGTGTCAACAGATGAGCATGTGTTGTAACCCCCGCCGGGGATCTCACGTTGTAACCCCCGTCGAGGATTGCTTGTGTGAAAAGATTGGGGTGACAACCTTACGCTGACGTCATCGGACCTCTGTATGGTATTGCCGAATGTGGTATGCAAAGACTTGAATCATCGGTATAGTAAACCCTGTGTTCGGGCAAATACCAATGGATGAAAAGAAAGCCACAGTTGGATCCAGAAAAACCAAGGTTTCAGGTTCTTCTGCTCAATCGCGCAGCGTTTTTATCCCGGGTTTGGCCTTTTCAGCTTGTAAGAACTCCTTTACAACTCGAACTGGACCGAGCCGGAGGGATGGGACCCGCATAGGAGTGCCGCAAGTGCACCTGCTGCAGCCGCAGATGGGCCTACAGCCAACCGTGGATGATATAATCCAGCAGGTTGGTGACAAGTCACTTTTAACTTGTAGCGCGAAGGAAAATTCGTGAGCCTCTTTCAGATCTGCTGAGTTTGGGCTGCTTTCTGCAAATTCTATCACCGTACGAGTGTTCTGCACTATCCTGGTAATATATGCCTATATTTCCTCTCATTTTTGTCCATTGGATTTTGAGTTATCGCATGAAATGTATCTAAACATATAGTAGTGATTATGTATGCACAAACGACTAGATAAAAAATATTCAACATAGTAAATGTTAGTATTAAACCATGCTGAACATAATGATGTGAAAATTTTTGACTTTTGAGATAGTCAAATTGTCACCTTTTCTGCTATTTTTTTGTCCTATTTGAGGTTCAATGAGTATAAGGTAGTAAGGTAAAGTACTCCTAGTATTGAGGTTGGCCTGATGCATGATGATTTTAATTTTTAATGCATATATTATGTATATGACTTTGGGGTAGGTGTGCTACTGAATGGCCACCTAGACACGCCTGCATGCATGTGGATAGTCCTATTTTCAGAGAGGACTATGGCAAAAATTTTCCAAATGTAGGCCTTGGGTAGTAATGCATTTTAACTCTACTATATATGTTAAAGTAAATGCATGCATGCATATAGTCATAAAATGCATTTGAGAAAGCTCCAGGTAAGGAAATACCACACCCTTTTTGAAGTAATTTGGAGACTTGTTGTCCAGATACTATGGATCCGGATCAGCCGAGCAGTGCCTATAGGACCACTTCTGGTGTACGGCGGAGGGCTTCTGAAGTACCTCATCCCTATTCTGTCAGACAGCATTGACGATTGGTGGAGGCCGTGATACGTCCTATCCAGGTAGATGTTCCATACATTGAGGACGAGGAGGCAGATATTCCGATAGAGGATCCCGCTCCTGCTGCACATGTCCCTTGCAAGGAGCTTCTGAGCATTCAGGTGGTGAACCCAGAGTTGCTGGGTGACTTGGGCAGACATCTATCGATATATTTGCATGCTAACGAGGTATGGCGTTAGACTTTGATCTTCCTTCTTTCCCATTGATGAGGATTAAAGGGTTTTGATGTTGATCTGTATTCCATGCAGGTTCCTGGTTTTACACAGCCTCGAGGGAACTAGTTCAGCATTTACTCCATGTATCAGGCGCTTCATCCTGACTATAGAGCGGTAGTGCATGAGTGGGGATTTGGGGCATTTTTCTCCATCCTCCCACGTCGTTGTCCTTGGGGTTACCTCAGGGCATTGTCTGAGCGATGGTTTCATCAGACTCAGTCACTCCATCTGCTATATTGCGAGGTGATGATGACGCCTATGGATTGGCAATTTATCACAGGTATGGAGTTTAGAGGGGAGCCAGTGCCGTGCATGGAAAATATTACCCCTACTGCAGTTAGATCCTTATTAGGAGTTCCGGCGGCGGCGCTCAAAGTCAGGACTATCCGTTTAGGTCCTTTGAGCATAGATGCTATGAGCGGGCTATTGAGTGAGCCTATGCCTGATGATGTCAGAATCAGGGATCACGTTCTGCGACGATTGTTCCTGATTATCATTCGAGGCTGCTTCATAGCAGATAACTCTTCCACGGTATCTTTCGCTTTGATCAGTGCTACATGTGATGTGGACCATATTGGAGAGTATGATTGGGGCTCCTACACCTTTGCCTATTTCCTGCGAGACATGCTTATGCGCTCACAGGGTTTGACCGAGGCTTGGCTAGGATTTTGCCCATTTCTTCTGGTGAGTATTTCTCTTGTCATTTACCATGTATAGGTTAAGAGTGTTAACTGATAGCAGATATTTGCCTTTGTGTTAGCAGTTTTGGGCCTATTAGAGGCTTCCATGCTTGCATCCCGTGAGTGTGTTAGGTTTAGACACCTATCCACGAGGATGACGATGGCATCATTCGATTCTTCCAGAGGTCCCAGTAGCTGAGGGATTCACTCATTGCCGTATGTAGCTGGAGTTGCTAACGGCCGACACCATCACATGACTTCCCTATTCCGGGGAACACCTGACTGTGGGTTTTGAGGATGGATACCCGACTGGAGTCGAGTATATGATTTCCACCAGGAGAGTTCCTCTCTTCACAGATCGATGCTGGGAGCTCTATTTAGGAGAACGTGCTATTAGGAGCACCACAGGGGAGATTTGTATACCGATCTTGCCCCCTACCAGGCATTATTGGCCTGTATCGTAGTCACCCGTCACTGATATCCCATTGTTGGGGGTTGACGGTTTTGCATTGTCAGAGGGTCCATGTACTCAGGAGATGTTCCATCGGTGGTGGTCCCCTCGCACTATCAGAGCTCAGTCCCGCACCACACAGTTTATGGGGGATATGGTTCCAAGATCTTTGATGATGACAAATTGGATAGCTTGTATCTGAGATCCGACTCATATGACCCAGATTGATAGTTTGACCCGGCAGTTGGACCAGGCACATATATTTATTCGGCATTTGGGCAGAGACCTGACAGAGGCAGCTTCATTTGATCCTTTCAGCTCAGGCGCTGGCCCCTCAGGTGACCCATTCGGTTTTGCCGGCGCAGATCCTCCTCTATATAGGCTTGACATCCATGTTGACAGAGATCCAGTGACTTAGGAGGAATTACATCAGGTGGACAGGATTGATGATGTGGACATCAACACCATTGTCTTCTTCTGATGTATATTCTCGTTATATCTTTTGATAGACCTCTGTTAGATATTGGGTGGTTGTGCCACATTCTCGCTATATCTTTTGATAGGCCTTTGTTAGATATTGGGTGGCTGTGCCCCATTTCCCTGTATTTGTAGCTGTACAGAGATGATGTATTAGATGATGATATACTTAGGAATGTATTCACTGCTTTTTTAATTTCCTATATCATATTGTCATCTATTATCTGTTATGCATGTATCATGTTATGCATATATATGTATGTCCAGAGATATTCGGTATTGACCCCTGGATGGTCTTATGACACGGCCCGCACAGATGTCTTCTTCGACAGTTAGCCGCATAGATCATACCCCACCGTCAGTGGTGGCATCGGGTATGAGATCATGGTATGATAGCATGTCACCACCAGACAGGGTGACTGTAGATCATTTATTGCAGCATACCATGACCTTTTTAACTTTTCAGGTTACCGTAGGATTTGTGGACGGGATGATAGAGCATTGGCTACCGAATAGGTAGGTATTCCGATTCGGCACCCATGAGTTGACTCTTACTCTGGAGGAGTATGCACGATTGACGATGCTGCCTCTAGATGGACTATGCATGCATCTGGCTTTGGGAGACATGAGTAGACGATTCATGACTCTCACAGGATTGAGGCGCAGAGTGGTACATAATGAGTTGACATCTGGCCACGTGATATCCCAGCTGTTTCTGTGCGACAAATTTGGCTCGGAGGATAGCTATTCACGACATTCTGGGGATTTCACCACACTGGAGGTTCATTGGCGCTTGGCCAAAGTTGACATACTGATGCTATGTGTATTTTCATATGTGTACATCCCGCGGTATATGGATGAGATAGATATATGCGTTATCATGGCCGTGAGAGCTCTCAGGGAGGGTCGTACCATTGTACCTATGATTGTAGCAGAGACCCTGCGGTCGGCATCATATTTTTGCACGTATCCTACAGGAGTGTTCACAGGTAGCTCAATCATGCTATATGTGTGGTTCATGTCACACTTGAGACCTATTGGCACTTTTAGACGGCATAGGTACTGCTTCACCCATGATGTAGCTATGTCATACTCTTTTCAGCCATCAGAGTGTATAGATGCTCTGTCCTGGTCCACATTCTTGGCAGATATCAGAGATCCATTCAGCATATTGCCGTGTTCGGGGCTTAGCTCACCATACAACTTCATTACTCATGCTCCAAGCATGGACTATCTCCCTCTGGCTGGTTTGAGGGGAGTGACCACTTATCACCCATTGGCCGTGATGTCGCAGTTCGACCAGTTCCAGGATTTTCATCCTTTTGAAGGGGCGACAGGTCAGCGTTCAGCTTCTCGGTATCTCTCAGTAGAGGATAGATCTCGGGTATTCGCCTGCTGGGATCAGCGCAAGATAGCGACTTTTTCTGTCAGTCATCCTGGTTATTCCGTAGAGTACTCCGCGTGGATGGAGATAGAGATTTTATCGGCTGCAACAGTATTTGCAGTACCGGAGAGCGAGTTAGATGATGTAGAGCCCATGGAGGACATTGATACCTACATCGAGGAGGAGCCTACTGCTGGGTTGCTAGTATTTCTTTCGAATTCTCCTAGTGCCAATACTGTTGTGATTCATCACTCGACACAGTACTTAGAGCAGAGTCTCCATCTGACGACCTTTGAGAGAGATCAAATTCGATCTATGATGTCGACTGCTCTTGATGGGAGGCAGGCCACTCTATTGGAGAGAGACGAGGCCTTGGCTCATAGAGATGCCGCCGTCGTTGAGTGGGATGAGGCTATATCAGCCAGAGATGCAGTGATAGTTGAGCGGGATATCGCCATATCTGCCCGGGATGTAGCCGTCACAGATAGTATTGCAATGAGATCCCTTACCACTGGCATGATCGCAAAGATGAGCGCATATATTGATGATCATATGGTCACCATGCAGATGGCTACAAATCTGTTGGGTCGTATGAATATTCTCATACAGGAGACCACAGATTTACCTTCATCTTCTGAGAGGGACACCATGTTGGGCTTGTTAGCTCGCATATACCCTGACTCGTAGGTGATCTTTTATTTTCCTGCATAGAATAGCTTAGCCATTTTGTCATGTACAGTTTACATTGTGTATATCAAACATCATTATATATATGACAGGGAAATATATTTTTGATCACTTCCCTTTTAGATATGATTTGCTGCTTGCTTGATATTTTTCTTGCTGCTTCAGGGCTTGTGATCGTGATGTATTCTGAATTCCTTCTCGGTGGATGGACATTGAGTTGTCTCTGAATAGTTCAGAATGGATCATCGATTTGTATATATCCCTACCATCTCTCGGTGTCTTGGGACTGGTTTCTGTATGGAAAGGAGGAGAGGAATGTGGCTTTTCTCTCTGAGATTGACCACACCACAGATGGTCTCCAACACTTCTATTCAGGAGAAGACTAGTTAATTCCATCTCTTATAGATTGGCGTTGCTCTTTGAGGTACAATCGCCGCTTAGATGGTCGTCGAATCTCCTATTTAGGAGGAGTTTAGGTAATTCCATCCCTTTGGTCTGAAGCCAAATGAAATGTAGTGGATTGGAGGATGATCCCAGTACCAACTGACAAAGGTTTGTGTTTTAGTAGGGGGTGATACCGCACCATAAATGGCTGCCTACGTACTCCTATTGAAGAGGAGATCAGGTCTGCGTAGTTCGAACCTAATGTAAGAGGTTCAACGCTGTATGTGGAAGGAATGGTGTAGGAATGTTTTTGTTGTTTTTGTTTTATTACGACCGGGCCATATGAAATGGTTGCCTACGTACTCCTATTGAAGAGGAGATCAGGTCGACGTAGTTCGCCCCTCAGGGCGAAATAAAAAGCGTAATCCCATGTGCAGGTCAGAGTGCGGGGAGGAGAGAAAGTTTAATCCTAGGTTGAGGATAAACTGCAGGTGAAAAGTTTGATCCCAGATATGGGTAGCCAAACTGCATACGCAAGAGGTTCAATCCACGGTGGGATGACCTAAGTTGTAGTAACGCAAAGGAGAAAGCCAGGTTGCTGGCTTGAAAAGTATGTTTCCCTGAGGGGCAAAGTGTGGAAAAGTTGTATGTGGTAAAGGTTTAAAGAACAGAAATGACTGGTGATCTGATGATCCAACACCAGGATGTTTGCTTGATGGCAACTTCAGACATAATACCGTTTCACGGTGTTTGAGTTGATGAGTTGTAGAAATTCATTGCCGTCCATTTCTTGCAATCTGAGAGCACCTCTTGTCAATACTTCTTTAACAACAAATGGGCCTTCCTAGTTAGGAGCGAATTTTCCCTTAGACTGATCTTGGTTGTCCAGTATTTTCTTCAAAACCAAGTCATGTTGTCTGAATTGCCGTAGCTGGACTTTTTTGTTATAGGATTGGGCGATCCTTTGCTGATATAACTGACCATGGAAGATAGCCACGGTTCGCCTTTCGTCTATTAGAGACAATTGGTGATACCTATCTTATACCCATTGGTGTTCATCCAACTGAGAGTCTATCAATACTCTGAGGGATTCCATCTCAACTTCTATGGGGAGCACTGCTTCCATCCAATAGGTTAATGCGTAGGGGGTTGCCCCAGTGGAAGTGCGCATTGAGGTTCTGTAGGCTAATAGAGCAAGAGGCAATAGGTCAGGCCAATTTTTGTGATTGGTGGACATCTTTTGCATAATCTTCTTGATGTTCTTGTTAGCCGCTTCAACAGCACCATTCATCTTCGGACAATAGATGACTGAGTTGAGATGTTTGATGTGAAATTTACTGCATAATTCCTCCATCATTTTATTGTTGAGGTTCTTGGCATTATCGGACACAATCACCTCTGGTTGTCCATATCGACAAATAAAATTATTTCTGATGAAAGAAATGATGACTTCTTTAGTAACCCTGGGAAAGGAGGCTGCTTCTACCCACTTGGTGAAGTAGTCGATCATGATAAAGATAAATCGATGACCATTACTGGCTTTAGGCTCAATGGACCCGATAACGTCCATTCCCCACATTGAGAAGGGCCAAGGTGAACTCATATTGTGAAGTTCCCGTGGAGGGGCGTGTATATCATTCCCATGAATCTGGCACTGATATCATCTCTTGACGTGGTCATTGCAATCAGCTTTGAGAGATAGCCAATAATGTCCCGTCCTGAGGACTTTCTTAACAAGGAGGGGGCCACTCATGTGGGGGCCACAGACTCCGCCATGGATTTCATCCATAAGCCTTTGGGCTTGATCTTTGTCTAAACATCTGAGGAGACCCAATCCTGCATCTCTTTTATAGAGCGCATCTCCACTCAGGTAGAATTTCATAGCAAATCGATGGTTCCGCCTTTTCTCAGTCGGGCTCGCCTCAGCGGGTGTAGATCCATCTCGCAGATATTCCTTGATATTCTGATACCAAGGATGTTGGATGGGAGGTAGCTCATCCGATACTTCTCCAACGTAATTCCCTTAGGCTGGGGCCTTGTGCAGGGAAATTGTGACGCTTGGCAAGTGTCCCTTGTCTGATATGCGAATCAAGGAGGCCAAAGCTGCTAATGCGTCTGCAAAATCATTCCTATTATGAGGAATGTGTAGAAATGATATTTCTTCGAATCCCAAAGCCATCTTTAAAACCCGCCGATGGTAAGGCAGCAAATGTAGTTCCTTGGTTTGATAGATTCCGGTGGACTGTCTGATTACCAACTCCGAATCTCCAAGGACAGTTAACCGTCTGATGTCCATTGAATGGGAAAGTTTTAGCCCCATAAGACAACCTTCATACTCAGTCGTATTGTTGGTGCTGACAAACTGTAATTTGACGGCGACGGGATACTGCTCCCCCGTATCAGTTACTAGAACTGCTCCAGCTCCAGAACCTTCCATATTGACAACTCCATCGAAATACATCTTCCACGTTTGGCGCGTATCATACTGATGGTGTTGCTGAATTGTCATTACTCCTTCATCAGGGAAGTAGGTTTCCAAGGGTTTGAAACCCCCTAATGGTGCTACGGCCAGTTGATCCGCAATTCCTTGACCTTTGATGGACTTTTGAGTCACATATACGATGTCAAATTGTTGTAGGATTAACTGCCATCTGGACAGCCGACAATTCAGTATGGGTTTACTGAACACGTACTTGAGAGGATCCACGTGGGATATGAGATGGGTTGTGTGCCCATGGAGGTAATGTTGTAACCTCATGGCAGCCCATGCTAAAGCATAACACGTCTTTTCGATCAGAGTGTACTTGTGTTCACTGCTGCTGAATCTTTTACTGAGGTAATAGATAGCTCGTTCTAGGCCTCTATCATCCTTCTGTCCCAGCAGGCAGCCCATGGCATTGTCACTTACGGACAGATACATAAATAGGGGAACATCATCCCTGGGTGGTACCAAGATGGGAGCTTTAATTAGCTGTTTCTTGATTGTAAGGAAGGCAGTCTGGCACTCCTCATTCCATTTCATGGAGGAGTTCTTCCTTAATAGCTTGAAGATTGGCTCACAGGTTGCTGTGAGTTGGGAAATAAATCTGCTAATGAAGTTGATTCTTTCCAAAAATCCCCGTATTTCCTTTTCTGTCTGAGGAATGGGCATTTCAGTGATGGCTTGGATTTTGGCAGGATCCAGCTCTATCCCTTTGTGGCTGACTAGAAATCCTAGCAACTTGCCTGATTTAACGCCAAAGGCGCACTTAGCTGGATTCAACTTCAAGTTGTACTTACGCAACCTGTTGAACAACTTCCTGAGATGGTCTATATGGTCATCCTCCTTTTAGGACTTGACATTAATGTCATCCACATAGATCTCGATCTCTTTATGCATTAAATCATGGAAAAGAGCCATCATAGCTCGTTGATAGGTAGCTCCAGCATTGTTGAGGCCGAATGACAACCGTCAATAGCAAAAAGTTCCCCAAGGAGTGATGAAAGCAGTTTTTTCATGATCTTCCTTGGTAACCATGATCTGATGATACCCCACAAAGCAATCTGCAAAGGATTACATGTCGTATTGCGCAGTATTGTCAATGATAATGTGGATAAATGGCACGGGAAAGCTATCTTTTAAGCAAGCTTTGTTCAAGTCCCGGTAGTCCAGGCAAACTCACACCTTTCCTCCAGGTTTAGGTACGGGCACGATATTGGATATCCACTCAGGATATGTAGACACCATTATGATGCTAGCTTGAAATTGTTTCACAATTTCTTCTTTCACCTTTAAACTCCATTCAAGTTTCAATCGTCTGAGCTTTTGCTTGACTGGCTTGAATCCCTCTTTGATGGGAATGCGATGAAGGACAATGTCAGTGGACAAACCCACCATATCTTTATAAGACCATGCAAACACATACTGGAACTGGGTTAGTAGCGTAACCATATCATTCTGTTGGTTTGGGGTAAGGTCTGAACCAATCTGGATTAACTTAGGATTTTTTAAGGTTCCAAGATTGAAAGGAGTTGTTTGATCAAGGTTGGGTTTGGGTTTGTCTTTGACCCATTTTTGAATTTCTGGAGGCACCTCAATGTCATCCGGTATATCCACCAAGGCTGAATTCATCTCTACATCAAAGGTACAATCCTTGTGGAGAAGGGGCACCGTATCAGCAAGTACAGGCACATCTAAATTCAGAGTCCTGAAACAAAATATGCTTTCACTTAGTATATATGAAATGTGTTGATCATACACAGTGTTAGCATATACTGACAAAATAACCGCTAATAATGTACAGAAAAGTAAGCAGTTATTATATCTACAGGGCAGAAAGAGTTTCTGGCCGCTTTACCCTTGACGACCAATGCAAGGAATGCTGCAAGAGCAAATTCTGGGTGAACCGCAGTGATAGAGGGATTATCATCATCTTCCCTGTCCCAAATGATAGCCATTACGTGTGGGCAATCATCGTCTGGGGTGTATCTGTTGGTATGCTCATCATGAACGATGATGCATATACCGGACATCATCCTGATGACGTTTTGCTTGATTCTTCGTTCTTCTTCCTCCACTGCGGGATCTGGAACAAAGATTTCTTTCTCTTTCATCGGTACCGACTTGGGAAATAACATCGCCATTATATTGGCTGGCACCTTTACGGGAGGTTATGCGGACTCAGAGCTTCAAGGCGAAGCTAAATGCCGCATGGTCGAAGCTGAAGGAATCTGCTGATGCTTATGAGGATTCCTATGACTAAAGCTGGCAGAATAGCCTAGTCCAGCTGTCCCAATTTGCTTGGTTAAGCGAATAGGGTACTTAACACCCTGGCAATCTTTACCCAACCCTTGTCCCGGTTTATGACCCAACGACATCATTTCTTACGTGGCCGACATTACCTCGGCAGAAATCTGGGGTTCGGGCAGTGGCGTTCTAATAGCATGGTATTGGGTATTGCTTATTTCCAAAGCATGAAAACTAATTAGCTCAACATCCTTGTTGGCATTGAGGAGCGGCATGTCCCCATGCTGAGGAATCTCCGGTTCAGCGTTGACTGTGACCAGGCTATTGTTGATGACGTATTTCAACTGTTGGTGAAGAGTAGAGGGGACTGCCTCTGCCATGTGAATCCATGGTCGTCCCAAGAGCAGGTTGTATCCTGAATCTATCTTGAGCACATGGAAGGATACGCAGAATGTATGAGGACCAATCTCAATTGTCAGCTCAACTACTCCGACCGAGTTACGGTGGGCTCCATCAAAAGCTTTGATGATGGTATGGCTACTCCGAATTTGATTGGGATTGATATTCATCTTCACCAAGGTAGCATATGGGAAGATATTTAGAGAGGAACCTCCATCTATTAAAACTCCCGCTACCATATATCCGGAGGACAAGACAATGTGCAACGGTTTGCAATGACCGGTACCTTTGGGCGGTATGTCATCATCAGTGAAGGATATCACATTGTTGTTGAAAATGTGATCAACCAGATGTTGAAACTTTTTCGTATCAACTGATGTCGGTAGATAGGCTTCTTCTAAAACCTTTAACAAGACCTTCTTGTGATTCTCGGAGGTCAGGACCAAGTCCAATTATGATATTTGTTGTGGAGCTTCTTTCAAGCTTAATTTTGAATCAAAAATGGGTTTGTCTTTGACCCATTTTTGAATTTCTGGAGGCACCTCAATGTCATCCGGTATATCCACCAAGGCTGAATTCATCTCTACATCAAAGGTACAATCCTTGTGGAGAAGGGGCACCGTATCAGCAAGTACAGGCACATCTAAATTCAGAGTCCTGAAACAAAATATGCTTTCACTTAGTATATATGAAATGTGTTGATCATACACAGTGTTAGCATATACTGACAAAATAACCGCTAATAATGTACAGAAAAGTAAGCAGTTATTATATCTACAGGGCAGAAAGAGTTTCTGGCCGCTTTACCCTTGACGACCAATGCAAGGAATGCTGCAAGAGCAAATTCTGGGTGAACCGCAGTGATAGAGGGATTATCATCATCTTCCCTGTCCCAAATGATAGCCATTACGTGTGGGCAATCATCGTCTGGGGTGTATCTGTTGGTATGCTCATCATGAACGATGATGCATATACCGGACATCATCCTGATGACGTTTTGCTTGATTCTTCGTTCTTCTTCCTCCACTGCGGGATCTGGAACAAAGATTTCTTTCTCTTTCATCGGTACCGACTTGGGAAATAACATCGCCATTATATTGGCTGGCACCTTTACGGGAGGTTATGCGGACTCAGAGCTTCAAGGCGAAGCTAAATGCCGCATGGTCGAAGCTGAAGGAATCTGCTGATGCTTATGAGGATTCCTATGACTAGAGCTGGCAGAATAGCCTAGTCCAGCTGTCCCAATTTGCTTGGTTAAGCGAATAGGGTACTTAACACCCTGGCAATCTTTACCCAACCCTTGTCCCGGTTTATGACCCAACGACATCATTTCTTACGTGGCCGACATTACCTCGGCAGAAATCTGGGGTTCGGGCAGTGGCGTTCTAATAGCATGGTATTGGGTATTGCTTATTTCCAAAGCATGAAAACTAATTAGCTCAACATCCTTGTTGGCATTGAGGAGCGGCATGTCCCCATGCTGAGGAATCTCCGGTTCAGCGTTGACTGTGACCAGGCTATTGTTGATGACGTATTTCAACTGTTGGTGAAGAGTAGAGGGGACTGCCTCTGCCATGTGAATCCATGGTCGTCCCAAGAGCAGGTTGTATCCTGAATCTATCTTGAGCACATGGAAGGATACGCAGAATGTATGAGGACCAATCTCAATTGTCAGCTCAACTACTCCGACCGAGTTACGGTGGGCTCCATCAAAAGCTTTGATGATGGTATGGCTACTCCGAATTTGATTGGGATTGATATTCATCTTCACCAAGGTAGCATATGGGAAGATATTTAGAGAGGAACCTCCATCTATTAAAACTCCCGCTACCATATATCCGGAGGACAAGACAATGTGCAACAGTTTGCAATGACCGGTACCTTTGGGCGGTATGTCATCATCAGTGAAGGATATCACATTGTTGTTGAAAATGTGATCAACCAGATGTTGAAACGTTTTCGTATCAACTGATGTCGGTAGATAGGCTTCTTCTAAAACCTTTAACAAGACCTTCTTGTGATTCTCGGAGGTCAGGACCAAGTCCAATTATGATATTTGTTGTGGAGCTTCTTTCAAGCTTAATTTTGAATCAAAAATGGGTTTGTCTTTGACCCATTTTTGAATTTCTGGAGGCACCTCAATGTCATCCGGTATATCCACCAAGGCTGAATTCATCTCTACATCAAAGGTACAATCCTTGTGGAGAAGGGGCACCGTATCAGCAAGTACAGGCACATCTAAATTCAGAGTCCTGAAACAAAATATGCTTTCACTTAGTATATATGAAATGTGTTGATCATACACAGTGTTAGCATATACTGACAAAATAACCGCTAATAATGTACAGAAAAGTAAGCAGTTATTATATCTACAGGGCAGAAAGAGTTTCTGGCCGCTTTACCCTTGACGACCAATGCAAGGAATGCTGCAAGAGCAAATTCTGGGTGAACCGCAGTGATAGAGGGATTATCATCATCTTCCCTGTCCCAAATGATAGCCATTACGTCTGGGCAATCATCGTCTGGGGTGTATCTGTTGGTATGCTCATCATGAACGATGATGCATATACCGGACATCATCCTGATGACGTTTTGCTTGATTCTTCGTTCTTCTTCCTCCACTGCGGGATCTGAAACAAAGATTTCTTTCTCTTTCATCGGTACCGACTTGGGAAATAACATCGCCATTATATTGGCTGGCACCTTTACGGGAGGTTATGCGGACTCAGAGCTTCAAGGCGAAGCTAAATGCCGCATGGTCGAAGCTGAAGGAATCTGCTGATGCTTATGAGGATTCCTATGACTAGAGCTGGCAGAATAGCCTAGTCCAGCTGTCCCAATTTGCTTGGTTAAGCGAATAGGGTACTTAACACCCTGGCAATCTTTACCCAACCCTTGTCCCGGTTTATGACCCAACGACATCATTTCTTACGTGGCCGACATTACCTCGGCAGAAATCTGGGGTTCGGGCAGTGGCGTTCTAATAGCATGGTATTGGGTATTGCTTATTTCCAAAGCATGAAAACTAATTAGCTCAACATCCTTGTTGGCATTGAGGAGCGGCATGTCCCCATGCTGAGGAATCTCCGGTTCAGCGTTGACTGTGACCAGGCTATTGTTGATGACGTATTTCAACTGTTGGTGAAGAGTAGAGGGGACTGCCTCTGCCATGTGAATCCATGGTCGTCCCAAGAGCAGGTTGTATCCTGAATCTATCTTGAGCACATGGAAGGATACGCAGAATGTATGAGGACCAATCTCAATTGTCAGCTCAACTACTCCGACCGAGTTACGGTGGGCTCCATCAAAAGCTTTGATGATGGTATGGCTACTCCGAATTTGATTGGGATTGATATTCATCTTCACCAAGGTAGCATATGGGAAGATATTTAGAGAGGAACCTCCATCTATTAAAACTCCCGCTACCATATATCCGGAGGACAAGACAATGTGCAACGGTTTGCAATGACCGGTACCTTTGGGCGGTATGTCATCATCAGTGAAGGATATCACATTGTTGTTGAAAATGTGATCAACCAGATGTTGAAACTTTTTCGTATCAACTGATGTCGGTAGATAGGCTTCTTCTAAAACCTTTAACAAGACCTTCTTGTGATTCTCGGAGGTCAGGACCAAGTCCAATTATGATATTTGTTGTGGAGCTTCTTTCAAGCTTAAAACCACCTTAGCTTCGTTATAACCCATAGTGCGGAGGAAATTTTCAATCTTCTCAATGAGTACTTTCCCCTTAGATTTGATGACATGCTTTATTACCCGTTGGGGAAGATACAATGGATTCTCCTACGACACTGCAGCAGTTGCATGCGAGGTGGATCCTTCACCTTCTCCATAATTCCATGGAACTGTGCGCAAGCTAACAATAGGATATTGTGCTCTGCACGACAAGTTGATTGGCTCAGGAGCGGCCACTTTCAAAGGATTGTTGATTCCCTTGAGTTGAATTATTGGCATGACAAGTGATTTGTTAACCCCATCATTTTCAGTGGATATGGCTGCTACTACACTCTTCCACTTAGTAGGACACGAATCCTTACTTGCCCGTAACACAGTGTCGTAATCTGCCAGATGCAGTACGCCACTGTCGATTAAATTTTGAATAAGATGGCGGAGTGCCCATCATTCTTCTGTGCTGTGACCGCGAGATTGAGAATGATATTAACATACTCCCTCAGAGTTGTATCGTCCTGAACGGGGGTTGATTGGAGGTAGAAGGGAACTAATCCTTCCTTCATTGATTAACATATGAAGGATTTCCTCCATAGGTTGGCCCAAATATGTGAATTCCCTTTTGTTGGTAAAATCCCGACGGGCCTTAGCATTCGCTCTCTTCGTCACTTTTTCTTCCAGCATTTCATTTTCTGAAAGTGAAGAGGGAATATTCATGACAATAGGTAGGAGACTGGCATGCTCCTGGCTGATTAGCTGGCGAGTCATTTGATGCTGATAAGTCACCAGTTTCGCCAATTGCTCAATTTGTTTACAGAGAGCTTTCATCTTTCGTTCCATTGTGAATTGGAACTTAGTATAATCCCATCTGTCATCACCTTCTTTGGGGGTCTGGAAGGATTCACAGCTAAAATTGGAACTCTGTCCACTGTTCCAATTGATCATATTGACCTCTTCTTCTTTGTGTTGACGAAGAGGGTTGTCTTGAACGTGAGGCTGATCGGGTTTGGTGATCACAATTTCACCGTTATCTATCAGGTCTTGGATTTTGTGTTTCAAGGCCCAACAATCCTGAGTATCATGTCCAGGTGCCCCGGCATGATAAGCACATTTCCGAGCAGCATTAAAACCACGTCCATTAGGGCTGGCTGGTGAAAGAAGATGCGTGATTTTCTTCTGTGTTGTTAGAAGATTGAGAATGTTCTCGAGGGTGTCCCCTAAGGGTGTGAATACTCAAGGTCGTTTGACTTCTCCACCTTTTGGTACTGGAGGGTTCGCAGACTGTGCTTGAAAGGGAGTGTAATTTCTCCTCTGGATAGGCATGTTTTGACTGCCTTTTTGACCCTATAGTATCAGGGAAACATCCTCTTCTTTCTTTTTATGGACCCTCTGGGGGTTGTTCCCATAATTTCCAGATTGGATGTGATCAGCAACCGCTTTGAGTGCAGCTAGGTCTTGAATCTTTTCGGATTTTAATCCCATTTCAGCCATCTCCCCATGTTTGACCATTTCAGAAAATGGTTTGCCGATGCCGGCTAGAACTCTTTCATAGAAAGGTGCTTCTTGTACGTCTATGAAAGTCATGACCATCTCTGATTCTGTCATGGAAGGACTAACTTGGGCAGCCAGGCGTCTCCACCTCTAAGCATACTCTCTGAAAGACTCATTAGACTGTTTCTTGATCTTAGTAATTTGATACCGATCAGGAGCCATTTGTGATTGAAAGTTGTATTGGGTGAGGAAAGCGTGTGTTAGCTCTTCCCAACTATGGATCTTTGAATTGTCTAATATTATGTACCACGAACAGGCTTTTCTAGTTAGACTTTTTTGGAATAGTTGCATTCTGAGTTTTTCATCCTCTGCATAAGATCCAAGTTCTCCAATAAACACCTTTACATCTGTGTAAGGATCTCCAAACCCGTCATATTTTTCAAAGTCAGGAGTCTTAAACTTTTCTAGATAATGAATACCAGGGAAAATACACAAATCAGCATATGAAACACTCCCGTGTGTTCCAATTCCTTTGATAGTGCGAAGTGTCTCTTCCATTTGGAGGACTTTCTTTTTGATGTCACCAGTGTCTGGGTCTCCAGTGGGATGGGCAGCATCATGAGTTTTATTGGTCGGACCCAACTGCAGTTCAGGTATTGTAACGACCTGGGTTCCTCCTTGTGTGGAGGATTCAGCATGTACGGGTATTTTCTGACCCTGTGTAGACTGGTATAATTCTTTTAGTAGAACAGCCAAGTCTATAATATGTTTGCTTAATCTGTCGAATTCTTTGTGAGAAACTGGATTAAGTTCAGTCTGGTCGGATGACGACATGATTGACTGTAGGCCTATTACCTTTTTGGACTTTGAACGGGTGGTAGGTACGATTGATTCCCTGCAAAAGACTTGCATAGTTTAGTCTTTAGGGTGGATAATAATATGCTATGCGATGTGTCCAGTTTAGGAATTTTATCATGCAAAACGGATGTTAGCTGTTTATAGCATGTATGTGTACACATTTCTTCGTATTTCTCATTACATGGAGATAGATATGGAAGATAATTACAAGTAATTGTGCTTTACAAGTAATTTGAAATGAGAGCATGAAGAGACTTTCCTCCGTTTTGGGTTTATCAGAGGCTGACCTATGGGAAGTTAATCTGGTCTTTCAACTGGAGCGAATTTGGGTGGTGCCTTTCCTGAGCCTCGGAGAATTAGTCTTCTCACGAGTCCAGTAATCAAACACCGACGGGATAGCCTCCTGGTGGAGGGACCACACAACATACATTCACATACATCGCGTCTTACCGTATGAAAATGATGACATATGTGAAGCACTAATATCACAAGCAGATATGGTGCGAAGCACTAATATCATCAGCAGTTTATAGTGCGAAGCACTAATATCACAAGCAGTTTATAGTGCGAAGCACTAAGTGAGGAAATGCATTCGTACACATTCATCATAAAATGTAAATGCAACATCCACACACAAGCAGATAACAATTTTGAAAAAATTGTAATAGCGGCTTAAGTCCTCTTACTGGAGTCCCCAGCAGAGTCGCCACCTATCGACATCAGGATTTTTAAATGTCCCTTTCCGTTACTTGTTCTTTGGTGTTCTCATTTTAGGTGAGATTTGTTTGAAAAAACAAGTGAAAAAGGTCCAATATGTATAATGTCGATGATTGGACTATAAGAGTCGCCAGTTGGTTTTTTAAATGGTTGTACCAACGCAACCGAGAAAAGGTTTGCACATTGACCCAGTGATGTGACACTGCTAAACGGGTCGGTGAAACCGAGATTCATTAGGGTCCGGGGACTTGGTTATGCGGAGGGAAGGTGTTAGGCACCCCCCGACATCCGTGTTACCACGGTGACCGCCTCTTTTCAAGAAACTGTTATCTGAATGTGTGTGTGTGGGTCAATGTGCTGTTATTTGGAAGTAGTGTGAGGCCTTGTTCGCACCTATATACACAGGGTTTGAATTTTATGTAAAAATTTAATTTTAAGCAAGATATGGCTGTGATGTTTTATAAAAGAGGTTTTTCAAACCTTGATGCTCAATAGTAATTAATGCCTTTTACACTCCCATTTTATTCCGTATTCAGCTAGATTGATTTTATTTGACAGATACGAGGCATCCGTAAGAAAATAATGAACAAAAAGATGCTGAATTCCTCGTGGGTATGTAAACCATCTGAGGAAATTCAGACACCGCAGAATAATTTACAAGCTGCTTATAGCTGAAAATGTCCATCACGGGAACCGAATCTAGATCCAATGGGATGAATCTGTGATCACATGATTCCTAGGCTCACATGATGCCGCAATTGATATAAACGCAGTAAGCAGGTATATATATAAAAGTTGTAAATATATATATACAGACATGATCACCAACAACGAAGTACCTCCATGGGGGATCAAAAATGTAAATAAAGCTGTAAAAACTATCAACCGCCACGGAGGAAACTCCAGGCGGGACGAAATGTACAGAAAGCTGTAAAAACGATCAACCAACACGAAGTAAACTCCAGGTGGGACGAAATGTAGGGAAAGCTGTAAAAATGGTCAACCACCATGAAATAAACTCCAGGTGGGACAAAATGTAAATATATATATATATATATATATATATATATATATATATATATATATATATATAAGCATATAAACGCACCGGATGTAAAATCTAGGCTCATCGAACAGAGTTTGACCACAGTTAATATATATATATATATATATATATATATATATATATATATATATATATATATATATATATATTAAAGCACGTAAACGCTCCGGATGTAAAATCCAGGCTCATCGAACAGAGTTCGACCACAAATAATATATATAAGTATATATATATTAGAGCAGGTAAACGCTCCAGATCGAAGTCTAAGCTCATCGAACAAAGTTCTACACACAGTTCATATATATAAATATATATATATATATATATATATATATATATATATATATATATATATATATATATATATTGACTAACATTATTGAGTTATGCCTCGATTGAGCCTAGACTTCGGTCTGGAGCATAACTCAATAATGTTAGTCAATATATATATATATATATATATATATATATATATATATATATATATATATAGACTGAAATAAAACCACGGACTGAAGTCCGGGCAAAAGCAAGCAACACGACTCTCAACGTGTAGAAGGGTGTGTGCAAAAATGATGAGAAAGACTCTAAATTGTGTGAGAAGGCTTACAGTGGGTTGTCAAAGAAGACTTCTATATATTTAGAGTGAGTAAACACAGACTTTTGTAGGTACATAAGGGCTATATATGAGCTCACAGGTGTTTAAAAGTGGAAAGTACACTGCCTGGGATGAGTGCAGAGCAAATTGGGCAGGGCTTCCTCGCCGTTTTCTCTTGAAAAATTAGCACCCCAAGCCCTCTATTTATAGGCATATTAGCCGCAGGTACCTGCGGTTGAGTCGCAGGTGTACCAGAGGCAACTCGGGTGGGCCCGGGTTTTTCGGCTCGGGTCGTCTCGAAGTACGTGTACTCAGGCACTGTAATGTCCAGTCAAACTTTCAGAAGTGCAATACGGGCATCCGTTTGAGGTATACAGGACCTATTTTGGACCGCCGTTGTCGAGAGTTGTACGATGGCATGGGATTAGAGTTTGTGCGAAGTCATTGAAGATGGGACGGTGCCCTCCGGTCTTCAAGCTTCAACTTTCATCCGTTACCCCGCACAATAGTAACTCGGGATTGATTAGTCTTGTGGGACATTGTTGCGTAGATATTTTGAGGCGACATGGCGTGACATCGTGTTGGTCAGATGACTATGTTGCCCCTCACCGGTGTTATCGCCAGATTGGGCTGATAAAGCAGACGTTGCTCAGCTTCGCTGAGATTGAACTGCTACAATTTGGTGAAGGTCCTCATTGTCATCTTTGAGGTGTGTCTATCTTCCCGATGTTATCGCCGGGCTGGTACAGTGGATCTCATTGTGAGCGCAGAGATTGAAGCTGGTTGTACTTGTAACAAGCATTTTCGGGGTTATCGCCGAAATTGCGTTCCTTGGGGTTATCACCAAGGTTAGTGGCTATTCCCATGGTTGGGACTGAGACTGGATACCTTGGGGTTATCTCCGAGATTAATCGGTCTTCTCCGGTGTGTGTTTCGGTATTGTATCTGCATGCCTCAGAGTTATCTCCGAGATTATTACTTCCAGATTGCGATCTGGGTTTGATGCTGAACTTCCGGTAGTATCCGGTACGGATATGGATCGTCTTTCAGGGTTCCCTCTTAAAAGACGAATCTGCTCTCCTGCAATGTTAGTGACAGGTGTACAGAAAATTTCGAGTGTCTACACTTAATATACCAATTAAATAAATCTAATATCATTAATATTAATTTATTAATGAGAATTCTCCAAAAATATTGATAATAATATTTTATAATTACAAATATTTTCTAACACTTTATTCTCATTTAAAATGATTTTTAAATAAATAAAATCATTTTTATCTTATTTATTTAATTTAATGATTAAATAAATCTAATATCATTAATATTAATTTATTAATGAAAATTCTCTAAAAATATTAAAAGTTATATTTTATAACTCAAAATATTTTTAAATACATTATTTTTATTTAAAATGATTTTTCATAATATTAAATCATTTTTTTTCTAATTTATTTAATATACTAATTAAATAAATTAAATATCATTTTTATTTAAATAATTATAATTATTAAAGAAAAATGTCCCAAATAATTAAAAGTTATTTTTTCAGAATTTAAAATGATTTTTAAAACCATTTTTATAATTTTTATAATTTATTTCCTATTTTTAATTAATTTTCAAAATTTCAGAATTTGGAAAATAAATAAACCGTCGCTAAATGGATATAGCGACACTTTCTGTCGCGATAAGTGTTCTTGGCCTCAAGAACACTGACAAGGCAGTGTTTAAGGGTGCACGTTTGACCACTCTTAAATTCCAATATGATTATGTTCTGGGTTATCTAAAACTTTGATATTGTAGTATTAATGTCACACTACAATATCCAACCAACACTTTGGTTAAACAACATCACAACAAGGAGATCAAAAGCCTCCAAAGTTATTGTCAGGAAAAATCTAGGTTTTCTGGGCCCATACAGTTTCGAGTACCTACTTTGATGCTCGATTATATATATATATGTTCTGGTCTTGGTTCATGTGGTTTGATGGTTCAAACATGTAGTACTAGTGTCAAGGTACATTACTAAAGCAGAAACTCAGTTTATCATCAACAGAATCAACATGAAACACACGGTCAAAGTATGTCAGACAGTGATGTTCTTATTTTTTCTAGGTTTTCCAAAAAAGTAAAAATCAGTTCGGGTGGTCTACTTTGACCACCTTTCACGATCAATCTGTTGCGGTTATAAGAGATCTAAGGACCCAGATCTGTAGTCCATCATACAAGCTACAACATGGTTACAAACACAACATCAAATAACCTAACACCTGTCAGATTCGAGCCTCACAAAAGGTTGTCAGATGCTGTAAAAGGCTTTTTGGGTTACCCAGAAAGTTCATGGTCATGCCCGGTCAACGGGTTTTGACCATGAATAACTTCAAATCAAGACATTAAATGGTACTGATTCCACTTACAACTTAAAGACCACATACCAGACTACATGTAACAACTTTAAAACAACAAAAATAGTAAACACAGAAAGAGCTAGAGCGACTGACATTTCATGTCAGACCACAGAAAATGTTCGAGAAAAGATTTTGAAAAACATCATTTTAAGGCACTTTGATGCTATAGATTCATGATAGATCATCATAGATCTTCATAAAACATTCATTAGCAAGATTCCAAACACTTAAACACAAAAATTATCTAAGCATACAAGATCAAAATGAAACTTAGGGTTTATACATTTTCTTGAAAAATCTTAGATCTTGGCTCTCCAATCTGTTATTGGGTGACCTAGGGACTGGTTATATGACTGATCTACTTGTTATTTTCGAAGCTTTGAGAGAGAATAAGAGTTGGTGAGAGCAAAAGACTAAATGGCTAATGTTTATGGACTTTCTCTCTCTAAATCTGTTATATAATGTGCTATGTTGCTTTGGATCTGTGATTTTCAGCTGAGAGACTGAGATGTTGTGTCTCCAAGTCAACATAGTTGTTCAACAACTAAAGCTCTTGACAATTATACAAGTTACCAAATAAAAAAAAAATGTAAAAATGGCATTTTTGTCATTTGTAAATTAATTTTAAGGGCAATCTTGATAATGTCCATACCCTTAGGGTTTAACCCTTAGGGTTTAACCATAAGGGTCTAACCCTAAGGTTTTAAATATTTAGCTTCTTTAAATTTGTAATTAGGGTTTTTAATTAGAAAAATTAAAAATTAAAAATTCTAAATTACAATTAGGGTTTGTAAAATAGAAATTTAGATACTAAAATATAATTAGGGTCTTCTAATCATATTTAAAGTTTAATAAACACCTTAGGCTTGCCAATTAGGATTAGGGTTTCCTAATTTACGGTTTAGGATTCCCGAATATGAAATTAGGATTTTTCGGCATATAATTTGGGTTTTTACTGTACAATTGGTTTTCTAAATTTGAGATTAAGGTTTCTAATCCCTTATTAGGGTTTATTAATTTTTAAACATTATCCGATCAATCACTGATCAAAATTTCTATAAGTACAAACATATTCTCATCAATATAACTAGTTTAATTATATTTTCTACCGAATCCCTATCCAAAAATTAGGGTTAGGGTTTCTAAAGCTGTTAAGCATAACTCTACTCTATTTTCTCAGTCAATACACAGATTGGCTAATTCTCGAGACTCGTATTACAGATACACAATACAATATTAATAGTCAATAATAAATAAAAAAAAATTAATCGTCAAATTTGGATTATTTGAAATCCCGGGTTATCAAACTATCCATGCCATTGCATTGCATGAATATGATAAAGAGGGGCATCTGTAGACACTCGAAATTTTTTACACACCTGTTACTGACATTGCAGGAGGGCAGATTCGTCTTTCAGAGATAACCCTGGAAGACAACTCACATCGATTCTGGATACTACCGGAAGCTCAATTTTAACCCCAGCATACACTGGGAGTAACAGCCTCCGTAACGACCCCAAAATAGGTCCATTCCATCCAACCTATTCTGAGTCACCAAATACATGGTACAGAAAACAACTACAACTTTATTACAACAATTGTCGTGCAAAATACAACAACACATATGCTGTGAGTTTGGATACAAATATATACCAAATGTGACTCATGTCCCAACCATGGACAGCACCTCACAATGACACCTTACATAAAGGTATAATCAAAAACTGTTTTAGAAATTAGAATTTTTGGGAAGTGCTCAAGGAAACCTTCGTACATGGGAGGCCATGCTTCTAGGTTATGATAGATATCATATGGCCACAGAATTATCCTTGGTTGACCCAATAGACCCCAAAGAAAAACGAAAAGATTACTATCATATTCTTCCCAATGGTGAGTCTTTTCTTGACTTATCATTATCTCCACTGTATCTAACTGAGAATTATACTTCAAACAAATACCAAGATTATATAGGTAGTACTTGTAGATATACTCGGCAAGCGGATGTGCACCTTATAATGACACGAGGTTGTATGTCGTTAGACATCTTGTATGATAGTGGCAAAAACACCCTTCCAACGTTGGATACACCTTACCCTATTGGATTCACCAAATAAAACTACTAAATTAACTTTTCTATACTGCTTCAGGAGAACCTCCACAGCTAGAGACCACCGTTCTATTTTTCCGTTACCCTCGCTCGACCCAGTTACACTCTTATTACCTGAAAGGAATTGTGAAGCAAAAGGGTGAGCACAACTAGCTCAGTAAAGAATATCATGACTACAGATAATTAAATTATCAATAGTCTTTATCAATAATAAATCAGAGATTTAGAACATATGGTAAATGATAAAAATTTCAACCATAGTTGCAGCGGAACGAGCAATCCATTAGAAGAGTCAAATAGACCATAAAGTCTATTATCTCCTCCATGTTAAAAATCCACCAACAATGTTTTATCCATGTAACATCACTCAACAGTTCCTTTCCATAATCATATGAATAACTCATAATCATAATTGTGACTCTAAATTTTTCTTCGCACCCAGGACGAAGAATATTTTCATCACCTGTCTTTACCTGAAACATCAAAGATCATAGTTATACCAAATCACAGTTCCTGTTCATAATCATACTAATAACTTCATCTTTGCACTACGGCCAAAGATATTCATTTGTACCAGTTGGTCATGTTCATCTCAACACCTGTTCATCTTTGCACTACTGGCCAAAGATATTCAACAACATGTCATCTTTGCACTACATGCCAAAGATATTCATCAACAATTCATCTTTGCACTACAGGCCAAAGATATTCATCAACAGTTCATATTTGCACTACATGCCAAATATATTCATATCTCAAAGAAATATATAATCATTTCAGAATTTATATAAACAATAATTATAACCATGTTGATCATTTCACCTTTGCACTTAAGCTAAAGATATTCACTTATAAATTCAATGGTCATGATCATACCAGTCACCAATTCAACTTTGCACAACTGGCCAAAGAGAACCCTAGTCATGATCATACCAATAATCTACCCATCTTTACACTCAAGTGAAAGAGAATATCATCATTAAGGTTATAAAAATGTTATATATGATAATAAAAATAATATGATCAACAAATAGTTTTAATCTCAAAAGTAATATTCATAAATCAACTATAATTTGGTCAGAAAAAAAAAACAATTTTGTCGTGAATAGTACCCGTGAATAGTAACTCGTGAATAGTAACTCATGAATAGTAATCCCGCCACAAAAGGTAGAAATTTCACAATAAAATCCATACCAATATTTCGGTATAATGATATTGAAAGAATAACATTTCTTAAACTTATAAACAATTTATTTTAATTGTTTACATTTTACTAAATAATGCATTTAATCATTCTAAAATGCCAAACTCATAAGATTTCATCACCAATAACCAAAACCCTCATCAAAAATCTGCATATACCTCATATAGGATTCTCAAGTCATAAAATCCTATTTTCTAATTTTCTTACTTCACAAAACATATTTAATTCATTTACTCATAACTAGACTATTTTCATAAAAAATACCAAATCAGTTGTAAAAATATTTTTTTTCTGGGATTTAGCAGAATATAGTCCCATATTGAACATATATTTTTCTCAGAATTTTTAAAACTCATTTACTATTTTTTATATGGTCAAAACCGCCAAATATTTAGACATTTATCATAAATTGTACTTTTAATCCAAAAATTCTGAAATTCACAGAGTATACTGCTATAATATAGATATACTCCCAATAAAAATTTCATCAATTTTAGAGTTAACCACAAGGAGTTATAAGCGGTTACGTTTAAAATAGTCTTTTCTCATAAAATTCATAACTCATAATCTATACATCCAAAAATCACCATTTTTGGACACAATCAATAAAACTCATTAAAATATCATTTCAAATTTTTCCAGAATTTTCTGAAGTTCAAAAAAATTACGAAACTGAAAATCATAACAACCCTTAAAATCCCTTACTATCTCTTACCTCAAAAGAGCAACACTTTTGACTGGATATCGGATATAACGCTGAAGGAAACTTGCACTGATGAATAGCAACTCACCAAGTATCTAAATACTCATAAAATATACTCAATAATCTAGAGAGAGAAAGAGAGAAAACTTGTTTCTGGTGTGATTTTCAATTCTAACTTAGCACTCTATTTATAGAAAAATGTTAGCACGCCGAAGCAGACTTAACCTGCAACCTGATGGCTTTACCTGCTATTATTCTCACCCACCACATTTGAATAAAAATCTCAGCACATTTTTTCACCAACCAAGAGTGGGGCCCACCAATTCTAGAATTTTCCACCAAAATGATTAACTCCGAAAATTCAACAATTTCTGAACCAGTCATTTCGTAAAATTCATAATAAATCATACGTTCATTTTTAACGGTTCAAAATTTGTGAACATATACTCAACTTATATATGTATAACATATCCAAAAATCACAACGATCCAACGGTCAGATTAAAAATTATAACTCACACAATAAAGCTGTAAACAATGATTTGATCTTTTAATACCTCTAATCCGATAAAATACTGAGAAAATAACTCAACATTAATTCCTTCATTTATAACCACATAAATAAATCCATCATTTATATCCACATCAAATAAATATTTTCTTATCACATAAATCAATAATTAATTATTCACACATAATATTATAGAATCACAATTATGACAACCAGGCCGTTCCCAGGAAAGAGGGGGCTTTCCAATAAGGATTTCTCCTTACTAGCGCGCAATTAGATGACCAAACCTCTCATTAGACAGAACTTTCTAGACATTGTCAATAATATTATCTAATAATATTATTCAAATAATATGAATTATTGATCTGATAATGAGAAATACTGTGCAGTGACAATTATTGAAACAACAATAATATAAAATATCAATGCAGCAATTATTGAATCATTAAAACAAAATATTGAACAGTAACTACTGTAACAATTATTGAGTAGTGCATTCCTTCGTAAGAATCAATAATTCAAAAATACTATGCAATCCGTGTGCTACTGTGCAACCACGCATATTACTGTATTTTAACCACCGGGTATTACAACAGTGTTAACGGTAACAACTACGTCGTTATTTATAAAAACTCAATTTTATCGTTTTCTTCATCCGACAGTTATTCTGTTATGGGGCCCACAAATGGTTGCGCCGTCGTACGAATATTCCCCGACAGAAAGAATATTCCACGACCAAACGAATATTTCCCGACAAATGAATATTTTATAACCACTTGCATATTTTGAAAAAAAATTCATATATCACCCTTAATTTTAACTTTTTATCAATTTAACCATTTACTGAATCGTAATTATAAGAAAAAATTAAATACTTTTATTTCATAAAATTCGAGGTCTTACAGCCTCAACCCCAGAACACACACCGAGAGTAACAGTTCCAACCTCGGTGATAACCCTGAGGCCTGCAGTTACAATACCGGAACACACATCGGAGAAGACCGATTCATCCCGGAGATAACCCCGAGATGTTCCAGTCTCAGTCCCAACCATGGGAATAGATACCAACCTTGGAGATAACCCCAAGGAATGTAGTTCCGACAATAACCCCGAAAATGCTTGTTTCAAATGCAATCAGCTTCAATCTCGGCTCTCACAACGAGATACTCAGTACAAGACCTGGCAATAACACCAGGAGGACAGGAACACCTCAGAGATGACACTGAGGACCTTCAACCATTGTAGCAGTCCAATCTCAGCGATAACCCTGAGCAACGTTTGCTTTATCAGCCCAAATCGGAGATAACCCCGGTAAGGGGCAAAGTCATCATCTTGCCAACTTGACGCCATATCACGCCGTCTCAACATTTTAGACATACATTTCTACACATCCATGTCCCATAAGAGCCAAGAAAAACCAATCTCGAGTGACTATTACGTAGAATAACGGATAGAATTTGAAGTTGAAGACCGGAGGGCATCGTCCCATCTTCATGACTTCGTACAACCTCTAATCCCATGTCGTTGCGTAACTCTAGACAACGGCGGTTCGAAATAGGTTCTATATACCTCAGTCGGATGCCCGGATTGCAATTCTTAAAGTTCGAGCGGACATCACGTTGCATGCGTGCAAGTACTTCAAGACGGCGGGACCCGCGAAGCCCGAGGCACCCCAGGCAGCCTCTGGTACACCTGTGACCCAGCCGCATCCACCCTCTATAAATAGAGGGCTTGGGGTGGCCATTTTGTAAAAAAAAAAGGCGAGGAAGCCCTGCCCAATTTGCTCTATACTCACCCTATACTGAGTGCCTTCTCATTTTAAACACTGGTGAGCTCATATATAGCTACTTCTGTACCGATAGAAGCCAGTGTTTATCTAGTTTAAAGATATAGAAGTCTTCTTTGGTAACCCACTGTAAGCATTCTTACACACTTTAAAGCCTTTCTCTTCATCTTTGTACACACTGTTCTTCACGTTGAGAGTCGTGTTGCGTGTGTTTGCCCGAACTTCGGTCCGTGATTTTATTTCAGTTTGTATATATATACACTTATATTTATATATATATATATATATATATATATATATATATATATATATATATTAACTGTGTGTCGAACTATGTTCGATGAGCCTAAATTTTACATCCGGTGCGTTTATCGCTTATATGTGTGTGTGTGTATATATATATATATATATATATATATATATTTACATTTCGTCCCACCTGGAGTTTACTTCGTGGTGGTTGACCGTTTTTAAAGCTTTCTGTAAATTTTGTCCCGCATGGAGTTTCCTCCATGGCGGTTGATAGCTTTTACAGTTTTATTTACATTTCTAATCCCCCATGGAGATGTTTCGTGATTGGTGATCATGTCTGTATATATATATTTACAGCTTTTTCATATATACCTGCTTACTGCGTTTTTATCAATTGCGGCATCATGTGAGCCTAGGAATCATGTGATCATAGGTTCAATCCACTGAATCTAGATTCGGTTCCCGTGATGGACCTTTTCAGCTGCAAGCATGTTGTAAATTGATCTGTGATGTTTGGATGTCCTCAGATAGTTTTCATACCCACGAGGATTTCAGCACCTTTTATACATTATTTTCATACAGATGCCTCACATCTGTAAAATAAAATCAATCCAGCCGAATACGGAATAAAATGGGAGTGTAAAAGGTCTCAATTACTATTGAGCACAATGGTTTAAAAAACCCCTTTTATAAAATATCACTGCCATATCTTGCTTAAAATTAAATTTTTACATAAATTCAAACCTTGTGTATATAGCCGCGAATGAGGCCTCGCACTACTTTCAAATAAAAGCACATTGACCCACACACACACACACACACATACATTCATATAACAGTTTCTTGAAAAGTGGCAGTCACTGTGGTTACACGGATGTCGGGGGGTGCCTAGCACCTTCCCTCCGCATAAGCAAGTCCCCGGACCCTAATGAATCATTTTTTCACAAACTCGTTTAGCAGTGTCACATCACTGGGTCAATGTGGAAATCTTTTCTCGGTTGTGTTGGT
Organism: Panax notoginseng; assembly: GCA_016801055.1. Lineage (NCBI taxonomy): Eukaryota > Viridiplantae > Streptophyta > Magnoliopsida > Apiales > Araliaceae > Panax > Panax notoginseng. Next base: position 166,495,965 of record CM029014.1, on the reverse strand, counting down.
ACAACCAGTTAAAAAACTAACTGACGACTCTTACAGTCCAATCGTTGACATTACACATGTCGGACCTTTTTCACTTATTTTTTCAAACAAATCTCACATAAAATGAGAACACAAAAAAATAGGTAACGAAAAGGGACAAATAAAAATCTCAACGTCGACATCTATAAATAAGAGGAGTCTTATTATGGGTGAGGTGGTTGACACTTTCAAAAATACGTGAATACGTAATTCCAATAGTTGGGAGAGTACACCCTTTTCTATGAGAGATAGAAAAACTATGATTTTGCCAAATACCCATCTTCTTGAATCTTTCTTCTTCCTTGGTGGATCACCTCTAGAGGCCAAACACTTGGGTGGCTAACGTTGATCAAAGGAAGGAACCAAACCCAGTTGATTCAAGTTGAACGCAAAAAGGATTTGGAGGTGAACTTGTACCTGAGGAAGCTCGAATCTTCAAGGATATGTTTTTTTTCTTTATCTTTTTGTTTAATTAATAATTTTGCATAAAGGATGATCCGGGTATATGGTTTGTAAAATTTTAAAACTCTGATTTTTCCACGTTTTTCCTTATTTTGTGCAATTTGATTGCGTTCATGAATCTTACAAACCTAACAGTGGTATCAGAGCCAAACCTTTATGCGAATTATTAATTATTTTAATTTGATATGTATATTGATATGTGTTTAGAACAATTTAATTGGGCATAAATTTGTTGAATAAAATTAAAAAAAAAAAAAACGTAATCAATTCGCGGGAATTAGCTACTGATTCGCGTGGGTGATATAAAGGAATCATGAATTAGCTCCTGTTAACTTATATATATATATATATATATATATATATATATATATATATATATATATATATATATATATATATATATATTAGCTAACTTTTGTGGCGTGAATCACTTAATAAAGTTACAGGATTCTAGTTTTAGGATCATAGTTAATATTAATATTAACGTGCTTTTAAGGTGCTGGCCACGTGTTTCATTTTTCAATAACATGATCTTGTATCATGATTCCTATATATAATATTACGTTAATATATATATATATATATATATATATATATATATATATATATATATATATATATATATATATATATATATATATATATATAATTAAGAGCATTCTCCTTAAATAGCATTCCTCCTTAAATAGTATTCTTTTATTAAAACTACGTCGTTTTGGAGGGACGCAGTGGTATTTTTATAAATACAATGACATCGTGTATTTATAAAAATGTCACCGCGACCCTCCAAAACGACGTACTTTTAATAAAAGAATGCTATTTAAGGAGAATACTCTTGATCCTGACCGTATATATATATATATATATATATATATATATATATATATAAAATTAAAATAAAGAGTTTATTTTAATTTTAAAATTAGATTTCATGTTAACTAATTATAGTTGGAATTGAATTCCGTGATAACTAATTGGAGTTGAAATAGGATTTCACGTTTCCTTAAATAAAGGAGTTTATTTAGATATGGAATAATATTTTATATTATTCAAAATAAAGGAGTTTATTTGTGAATAGGAAAGAGAATTCGTGCATCTTTTAATAAATGAGTTTTTTTTACTTGAAATTAGATTTCATAATTAATTAAAATAAATGAGTTTATTTTGATTAAGGATTTTGATTAAAATAAAATAGTTTATTTTATTCAAAATTGGATAAATTAAAATAAAATAGGTTTATTTTGATTTACATTTGAATTAAAATACAAGAGTTTATTTTGATTCAAAATTAGTTTTTATGCTCACTAAATTTGCCAATTAAATGATATCAATATATATATTGAATGTTTATTATTCATGAGATGAATGTTATTTATTGATGCATATGTAGATGTGTATGATAATAAATGGGATTGATTATGGACTATTGACCAATGTGATTGGATTTTATTTTAATTGGATGCTTGAATGTATGAGTTTTATTAAATGAGGTCTGCATACCTCGTCTTCTCTAATTTTTTCTGAATGTAAATTCTAACTTCCTCATATGTACTTCCCCTTGACTGTTGATCAAGGTTTCTAATTATTTTAAATAGTTTTGTAATAGGAATAGTTATAATTAATTTTGAAGAATTGAAGATCAAAGAGCAAAGAGCATTTAAAGACCCATTTATAATGGCTCATCCAATTGTAGATTTGGCTCGGGCACTGCATCAATCTCGAAATCCTCGTCATAACACCAATTGTTTTGAGGAAGGTTGCTTACGGCTTTGGTCAATTGATCTACCATATTTTGAAGATTTTGAATTGACCTCGCTTGATTACTTATCTTCTCCTCAGTTGCTGCTACGTACTTGGAAAACAATTCGTCAAACCTTGAATTATATGTCTCATGTGACACTGGAGGTGGACATGAAAATTTCGGTGTGTATGATGGATCTGGAATAGAATATTGGTCTTGATAGTTGTAGCTCCATGAAGAATCCGGGTGATACCCCCACACTTGATCATAATTATCATATGCATACTGATTGAGGTAGTTACCACCATACTGTACCGGCCCAAGATTGATGGTGCATTGATTACTCGGGTGATTGCCAGCACAATAGTCACAAATAACTGCAAACCTTTGACTCCTTTGGGCTGCAACAACGTCCAAATTCCTCGAAAGTTCGTCAAACTTTGCTGACAATGCGGAAATTGTCGCGAGCATGTCAATCGTCGCTCCCCTTGGTTGAGTCACGTTCGTGTATGGTCGTTGATACTCAAAGTCATCCATGGTACCTAAAATGAGAGAAATATAAGAAGAGAAAAAAAATAAAAATAAAAATGTTTAAATTAAGACTAATTTGATTGAAATTAATATTGGTAAATAATTATTAAATTAATTCCCCGGCAACGGCGCCAAAAACTTGTTGGGTAAAATCAATACGCACAAAACACGCAAGTGTACGTGGTCAACAAGTAATAAAGTGATGAGTAGAGTATCGTTCCCACTGAGAATTATTTAATAGAAAATCACCAAGTACTAACCCGTAACCAACTCAATCTTATTTAAACGAATTAATTTCAATTTATAAGTAAACTAATTCTAATTACCACTAGTTAAATTAAGATAACGGAGATTTAAGATCACAACTTCACTTATCGCTTCATTTAAGTTAACACACTTCGTATCAATTATTTTCTATACTGAATTGTTAATCAAGAACACTAAAGCAGATAAAACCACCTCTCGATGCATAATACCCATATTAACGTCAATCCACAATTAAGATAGAAATCCGTTAAACACCTTAATCAACTAACCCACTATATCTCTATGTGAATTACAATTGAAGAAGGTTGAAGAATAAGTTCTCTATCCGATTACATATGATGCCAAGCGTATCTCTACCTTAACAATAATCATAAATATGCTATCGACAAAATTCATGACACATGCTATTATGATAAGATCTAAATCAATACTTCATCTCTCGAGTTCATATAGATTATCACGGTAATTGATGGCCAATCAATTAAACAATTAAGTTCAAATCACAATAGACAATTCTCACAATAGAACATAATAATTGATAACGAAGCATATTAAAACAAACTACACAATAAGATCCATTGTAATCTCAAACAAAGAATTAGTTCATGATTATTGAATTAAAACTAAGAATCCACAATTGAATACACATTGAAAGATAAAAATAAGAGTAGAGTAAAGAATAAATCTGTTGTCAGTAGATCTCCATCTTCCTCAAGCTCCTGCTCTTGATCTTCAATGGTCTCCAAGTCGCTTCAATCTCCAAAACTATTTAGAACTATGATTTTGATCTAATTTACTCCAATCTAATCTAATTGAATCCTCTCTCTAGTCTCTCCTTTTTTAATCCTTGTGTTTCTCATACTTATATAAGTCTCTTCATATGTCTTAAAGTCCTCTTGGAAGTTCTCTTAGAAGTCCTAGTGCAAATTGGATCGAAATAATCCTTTTCGGACTCAAATTGGACAAAATTTGCGAATTCCGCACTTTTTCTGGGCTACCCCCGCCCCGGCGGGGGTTTTTAGCTGTGTTGGGCCCGCCTCGGTGGGCTAGGCTACTGTTTTGGTACATTGCATGCCCACCCCGGCGGCGGTTTCGTGACTGAAAATTTTCTGCTCTAACGTCCCTTGGGAAAACGGCCATAACTTTTGATCCAGGAATAATTACGAGGCCTGCCATATACCAAATCGAAGATATCGACGATATCTACAACTTTAATTCTTTGAGAATTGAGAAATAACGAACGGATGAAGGTCGAAATTGGGCTGGAAGTGACTGCTGTGCAAATGATCATCCAAAATAGTGACGTTCGACGTCCGTTGGTACACATGTCATAACTCTTGCATCCGAACTCCGATTGGAATGATTCAAGATGTTCTGAAAAGCTAAGAAGAAACTCTACAATATAGTCCAAGTTCCAAACCAAGAACTTGAAATGAACATGAAAGCCCAAACATTGCTTTTCTTTGCATTTTCCTTACTTTTCTTTACCAATAATCGCTCAAACCACTTCCAAACGTATAACCTACAAAATGAACATAAAATGCATGAAAAGTAACTAAGACACATGAATATAAGCAACTAATTCAAGCAAAAGATGCCGAATAAGTAGGTATAAAACCTACTTATCAGCACCTCATAGTCCTCTTGCTCAATCTCCATCAAATCAGAGTCCAACTTTACATCAAAGTTGCAATCATTGTGAAGAATTAGCATCCCATCAACAAGTTTAGACAGATCTAACTATGTAGTTAAGAAATAAAATGCTTTCACTTAATATATGAAACTGTTTAATAATACAAAGTGTTAGCATGACATGATAAAAATAACTACTAATACTATGAGATAAAAGCAAGCAGTTATTGTAATCTATAGGGTAGAGGGATTTTCTGCCCTTTTAACCCGTTTCGACAAATGCAAGGAGTGCTGCTCCAATTGCCAAGGGTCAAGTCCTGGTGGATAACTACGATGAAGGGGCGGTTATCATCCTCCTTTTCTTGAATAATGACCATGACATCTGAGCAATCGTCATCTGAGATATTCTTGTTCATACCCTCAGTATGCACCAGGAAGAACATCTTCGATAACCATCTCATTATGTCTTGTTTGCGCCTTCGATTCCTTGCCTCAATATCTAGGTCTGAAATTAAGACTTCTTTTCCATTAGTCGGTCTAGGCTTAGGGAATAACATATCTACCACGAAGATAAGAATTTTCCTTAGAGGCCGTACAAAATCTGTATTTGTAGGTTTAGGCAATAGCATTGTAGATGCAAAACTGGTGTATGCTTATGCGGGTTTCTTTGACTGGACCCGGAGGAGTAGCCTAGTCCGACCTTCCCTATTTAGCTGGGAATTTGAATTGGTCATTTGATTCCTTGCTGATTCTTTTCTAACCCTTGTCCTGGTTGGAAACCTAAGTATATCATCTCCTGACTGGCCGACATTAGCTCGACGAAAACTCTGGGTTTCAGAGCTTAGGCCCCGATGGGTTGATAGTGAGTGTTGCTCACCTCAAGGGCTTGGAAGCTGACAGGCTCAACTTCTTCATTAAAACTTATTAGAGGCATATCACTTTGGATAGGGTACTCTAGTTCAGCATTCATAGTGACCATATTACTGTTAATGATATACTTGAGCTATTGATGAAGAGTTGATGGGACGGCTCTCGCCATATAGATCCAAGGTCTTCCCAACAGTAAATTATATCATGTAGTTATTTTAAGTACTTGAAAGGATATGTAGAAGATATGTGGACATATTTCCACTGGCAATTTAATCTCTCCTATAACATCTCGTCGAGACCCATCAAAGGCTCTTATGGCTGTGTGGCTGCTTCGAATCCAGTTGGGATTGATTTTCATCCTTTCCAATGTGGCGTATGGGCAGATGTTTAGGAATGATCCTTCATCAATTAGTAAACCTCCGACCACATATCTAGAAGACATCACTGTTATGTGCAGTGGCTTGCAATGATTCGTCCCTTCTGGAGGTATGTCATCATCAATGAAGAATATCACATTGCTGTTGAAAATGTGATCTACTAGATGGTGAAACTTTTCAACATCCACCAGATTTGGCAAGTGGACTTTTTCTAATATCTTCATTAAGACCTTCTTATGATCTTCCAAAGAGAAAACCAAGTCCATAATAGATATCTGTTAATGTGCTTCTTTCAAGCTTTGCACCACCTTGACTTCATTATGTCCTATTTTGTGGAGGAATTCTTTTATTTTCTCCTTGGGCACTTTCCACTTAGATCTGATGACTGGCTTCATCACTCGTTAAGGGAGATACAATGGGTTTTCCTTAGATACCGCAGTAGTTGTGTTTGATGTTAATCCTTCAACCTCTCCGTAATTCCATGGGACTCTCTTAAGGTTGATGATAGGATATTATGGCATGGATGGCAATATCAGTGGTTCTGGTATGTTAGGTAAAATTTAATTATGCACAACACACATGTATACGTGGTCAAGAAGTAATAAAGTGTAAGTAGAGTATCGTTCCCACGAGGACTTATTAATATAAATTACCAAGTACTAAACCTTAATCAAACTAATTTTATTTAAACAAACAATTTAAGATTATAAATTAAATTATTTAATTACACTAATTTTAATTACCACTAATTAAAAATTAGATTACGAAGATTTAAGATAACAACTTCACTTATTGCTTCATTTAAGTTAACACAATTCTCATCAATTATTTTCTATCATGAATTGTTAATGAAAGACACTAAAGCAAATAAAACCACCTCTCGATGCATAATACACATACTCACTTAAATCCACAGATGATAGAATTAAGCAAGACACCCTAATTAACTAATCCACTATATCTCTATGTAAATTACAATTAAAAAGGATTTAAAGCACAAGTTCTCTATAAGATTACATATGGTGTAAAGGCACAGCTCTATCCTAAACACAAATCATGAATTTCATCTGTGCAAAAATTACAAATACATGCCATCATGATCAGATCTAAACCTATACTTCATCTCTCGAGTTCATATAAATTATCACGGTAATTGATGGCCAATTAATTAAACAATTAAGTTCAAATCACAATAGACAATTCTCACAATATAACATAATAATTGATAGCGAAGCATATTAAAATAAACTACACAATAAGATCCATTGTAATCTCAAACAAAGAATTAGTTCATTGAATTAAAACTAAAAATCCACACTTGAATACACATTAAAAGATAAGAATAAGATTAGAGTTAAGAATAAATCTGTTGTCAGTAAATCTCCATCTTCCTCAAGCTCCTACTCTTGATCTTCAATGGTCTCTAAGTTGCTTCAATCTCCAAATCTCATAAGAACTAGGGTTTTGATCATAATATACTCTAATTTAATCTAATGGAATCCTTTAAACTAGCCTCCAAATCCAAGTTAAAATCAAGTATTTATAGTTCTAATGGACACCCTAACAAGTTAGGCAACTAAGAATCCTATTCTAGCTCAAATTGGACAACATAACACCCAATTTAACTCTTTCCGCGCCGACCGGTGCGCCCAATGCTGCTCCTAGGCTAATTTGGACGTGCCTCGGGCTACTGTAGCATGGAATCTACTAGCCCGACGTGCCCTGCGCCATTCGTTGTTCATTTATGGTGTGCCCCGCGCCTCTCTATTTTCTACTGCGACGTCCTTTCGTAAAATAGGCATAACTTCTGATCCGCTAGGAGTTACAAGGTTTGCCACCTATCAAATCGAAGATATTGACGAGATCCACAACTTTTGTTCTTTGAGAATGGACAGATTCTAGCCGGATCAATACCGAAATCGGGCTTAGAGTAGATGATATGTAAATTGTAAGCAGGACAACTTTGAGCTTTGATCTTTGTTGATAAAAAGACCATAACTCTCGCATCCGAGCTCCGATTGGGATGATTCAAGATGTTACAGATAGATAAGAAGTAGATCTACAATAAAATCTAAGTTTTAAGCCAAGAACATGCATCCAACTTGGTGTTAAAAGCCCTGCAATCTTTTTTTCTTGCATTTGCTTGCATATTTTAGTCCAAAAGATGTCTGAATTGCTTTTCCTTGCTTCTTCATGCCAATGTTGTGTCATAGGCTACAAAATAACGTAACATGTATGAAATTCACACATAATGCATGCAAAGTAACTACAAAACATAGGTTTAAGCAACTAATTCGTGTAATAGATACCGGATAAGTAGGTATAAAACCTACTTATCAAATACCCCCAAACTTAAACAGTTGCTTGTCCTCAAGCAAAAACGCAAAACAACAATGCTATGCAATGCAACTAATCTACATGCCTACGAATCCAGCAGTAATGACAGAAACAAGTTTATTCAATCGGCCTTAGAGAAATCAAGTAAACATGATAATACATCATATCAAAACAAATCAATAACTTCCCAATCAATCATCAATTCTTAGACTGTTATCACTAATATAGTGCATGTGTGCTCCACAATAATGTTAACTGATATAAAATCAAATTTAACACATAATAAGTCTCTTCGAAGGCATTATACAGTGTAAACTCAAGAAATCCAAAAACAAGCTAGATCTAACTAAAATTAAATAATTACTAATATCAAGGGTCAACATGGGATACTTATACTTCATTTTTCATCTACGTGGGCTTTTTGCTATTATTTCCCGTTTTATTCATTTTTTTTCTTTTGGTTTATATACACATAGCTATGCAATGTCTTATTCCCTTAGGCTTTTCAATGCTACCTTAACGAGCTTTCGACCAACGACTCCTAGACCATTAAGACCTTAGGGCGCTAGGTGTAAAGACAATCCCCTCGGGCTTACTTACTCAAGTAACAAATGCCACAAAATCAGACAAGCACGCCACGGTGTTTATTCATACTTTCTTTCTTTTTTCTTTTTTTATCTTTTTTTTATAGCTTATATACCCCAAATATTCTCCCAAACTTAGGTTCTTGTCTAACTTTAGTCATCACTACTTACTCTTGTCATTCTTTCATTCAAACTAGCATTATCTTTTAGAGTTCCATTATGTATCAATTTAAACTCAATCAATCAACAAGTTATTTTTACTATACTATCCTTATTATACCAGTTTCAAATAGAAAAAGACTCAATTCATAACAAGAAATCACATCAAAGCTCTAATAACGAGTACTAATACTTGTCAACCCAATTCCAATCTCCTCATTGGCCAAAACAAACTGTAAATATCAAACAGCTGGACTCATGCAATATGTACTAAATGCTATATAAACATAGTAAACTAACTACTAATTTTTCAATTTATCAATTTTTTTTCAAGAAACTGAATGCAAAAACTAAATGTAACTATACGACCTACAATGTAAATAACTAACTATATGTAATACGACACTGTTTAAGTTTATTTTTTTTTCAAGAAACTGAATGCAAAAACTAAATTTAACTATATGAACTATAATGTAAATAACTAACTATATGTAATATGACACTAAAATGCCCCCAAACTTAAACTAGACATTGTCCTCAATGGCTAAGATAGGAAAAATTAAAAGAGAGGACTTTCTTGAAAATACAACATTTTCCTCCTTGTCCGCTAAGTTTGGAGAATAGGTTAGGCACATGGAACAAATTTGGCACCACACTTGAATTTGACTTGAATAACCTGTAAACACAATAGAAGCATGTTTATTAAATCCTAATAATTTCAAATTTATTAACTACTAATATAAAACCTAATAAAAACTAAAAATAAAAATTAAACTTGGGTTGCCTCCCAATAAACGTATGTTTTATAGTCTCAGCCTGACTTCTTCAATTCTCTATCCAATTCTCCTACGAAAATTGAGGAACCCTCCATCCATCGAAAACAAATTGTCCTTTTGGAGGTTCTTATAGGCGATGGCCAATGCATCAAAGTCACCTAGCATGCTCTGATTTGGTATGATCTCAATCAAAAACATCCCACAACTAGGTGTTTTCTCCATTGTGTATGTGATCACTTTGGGGCATGAAAGCTTGTCACACACTATGGGTTATTTGTCTATCTTTTCTTTCTCGTCCCACCATGGATTCAAAATTGTACTCGTTCTTTTGTCATCTAGAGCTTCGCCGATGACATGCATACCAAGTGGGCATGATTTTGCAAATCTGACTGACTCTTTGATCTTTGGTGGAGACCCATTTAGATCTTCGTCGACCTCTATTTCATTATCCCCAGTTGTCTCCACACTTTTGATATATTGTAGCTCATCTAGTCGCAGATTCGGTTCGGGTTCTCTGTCAGTTTCGTCATAAAGACTAGTGTTTGGAGGGTGGTTGTTTAAGGCTCTGATCATTTGTTCCATCTGATTTTGAAGATTTTGAATTTTCGTCCTTAGATTTTGATTTGACCTCTCTTGATTAATCTGTCATACCTCATTTGTCACACTGATCTCAGACAATGCTTCCTCCAACCTTGAATTATCTTCTTCTTGTGGCACTGGAGGTGGACATGAAAATTTCGGTGTGTATGATGGATTTAGAGCGTAATGTTGGTCATCATAATTGTAGCTCAATGAAAAATCCGAGTACCCCCAATCTTGGTGATAGTTAGGATCAACATAGTTGTTGAGGTAATCACCACTATATTGTACCGATTCAAAACGGACGGTGCATTTATGACTTTGATGGGTGCCAGCACAATAGTCTCACGTAACTGTCATCCTTTAACTCCTTTGGGCTGCAATAATGCCCAACGTCCTCGAAAGTTCTTCAATCTGTGCCGATATTGCGTAAAATGCATTAAGTCCATCATTCCTGTTTCCCTTGGTTGAGTCATGTTTTCCATCCTTCGACTCCGCTGGGCTGCGATAACCTCCAACATCTTCGAATTTACCTCAATTTGTATTAACTCTACAGAAAATGTATTAAGTCCATCAATCCATGTTTCCCTTGATTGAGTCATGTTCGTGTATGGCCATTGATACATAAAGTCATCCATGGTACCTAAGAAGAGAGAAATATAGGAAGAGAATTAAAAATAAAAATAAAAATATTTAAATTAAGACTAATTTGATTGAAATTAATATTGGTAAATAATTATTAAATTAATTCCCCAGCAACGGAGCCAAGAACTTGTTGGGTAAAATCTAATTACGCACAACACACAAGTATACGTGGTCAACAAGTAATAAAGTGTAAGTAGAGTATCGTTCTCATGAAGAATTATTAATACAAATTACCAAGTACTAACCCTTAATCAAACTAATTTTATTTTAAAAAACAATTTAAGATTATAAATTAAATTATTTAATTACACTAATTCTAATTACCACTAATTAAAAATCAGATTACGGAGATTTAAGATTATAACTTCACTTATTGCTTCATTTAAGTTAACACACTTCTCATCAATAATTTTCTATCCTGAATTGTTAATCAAGGACACTAAAGCAGATAAAACCACCTCTCGATGCATAATACCCATACTCACTTAAATCCACAGATGATAAAATTAAGCAAGACACCCTAATTAACTAATCCACTATATCTCTATATGAATTACAATTAAAAGGATTTAAAGCACAAGCTCTCCATAAGATTACATTGGCGTAAAGGCATATCTCTATCCTAAACATAAATCATGAATTCCATCTATGAAGAAATCAAAAACACATGCCATCATAATCAGATCTAAATATATACTTCATCTCTCGAGTTCATATAGATTATCACGGTAATTGATGGCCAATCAATTAAACAACTAAGTTCAAATCACAATAGACAATTCTCACGATAGAACATAATAATTGATAGCGAAGCATATTAAAATAAACTACACAATAAGATCCATTATAATCTCAAACAAAGAATTAGTTCATTGAATTAAAACTAAGAATCCACACTTGAATACACATTAAAAGATAAGAATAAGATTAGAGTGAAGAATAAATCTGTTGTCAGCAAATCTCCATCTTCCTCAAGCTCTTGCTCTTGATCTTCAATGGTCTCCAAGTTGCTTCAATCTCCAAATCTCATCAGAACTAGGGTTTTAATCCTAATCTACTCTAATCTAATCTAATGAATCCTCCAAACTAGCCTCCCAATCCAAGTTCAAATCAAGCATTTATAGTTCTAATGGACACCCTAGAAAGTTAGGCAATTAAGAATCCTATTCTAGCTCAAATTGGACAACATAACACCCAATTTAACTCTCCCCCCGCCGACCAGTGCGCGCAGCGCGCCCAGCACTGCTCCTAGTCCAATTTGGGCACGGCTCGCATTACTGTAGCAGAGAATCTGCTAGCCCGGCGCACCCCGCGCCATTCGTAGTTCATTTATGGTGCGCTCTGCGCCTCTCTGTTTTCTGCTGCGATGTCATTTGGTAAAACAGACATAACTTTTGATCCGCTAGGAGTTACGAGGCCTGCCATCTATCAAATCAAAGATATCGACGAGATCCACAACTTTCAAAATTTGGCTTGAAGTAGATGATATGTAAAGTGCAAGCAGAACAACTTTGAGCTTTGATCTTTGTTGATAAAAAGGCCATAACTCTCGCATCCGAGCTCCGATTGGGATGATTCAAGATGTTTCAGAAAGCTAAGAAGTAAATCTACAATAAAATCTAAGTTCCAATCCAAGAACGCGCATCCAACTTGGTATTAAAAGCCCTACAATCTTCCCTTCTTGCATTTGCTTGCATATTTTATTCTAAAAGATGTCCGAATTGCTTTTCCTTGCTTCTTCATGCCAATGTTGTGTCATAGGCTATAAAATAACATAACATGTATGAAATGCACATACAATGCATGCAAAGTAACTACAAAATATAGGTTTAAGCAACTAATTCAAGTAATAGATTCCGAATAAGTAGGTATAAAACCTACTTATCATAGTACAACAACCTTTAAAGGGTTTTTAACTCCTTTAAGCTTGATTGGTTGACTTGTAAGGGGTGTTACAGCCAGGTCTCTTTTAGAGGATATGACTTCTATGATCTCCCTCCATCTTTACGATCTTAGAGGAAATGTATTTCCACTCTCAAGTGATTCGGTGTCATCATCTGCCATTTACAGGTCACTGCTGTCAATCATATTTTGGATAAGATGACGAAGTGCCCAGCATCCTTTAGTGTTGTGACCATGAGAATTAGAGTGGTATTGACAGACCCCAATAGCATTAAATTTGTTTAAGAGTGGATTGACTGGGGGTAGCAGTGTTGTGATTTTTCCCTCATTGATCAGCAAATGCAAGATTTCTGCCATTGGTTGGCCCAAATGGGTGAACTCCTTTTTGTTGGCAAAGTCCCGACAGGCTTGGGCTCTTGCTTTTCTTGCAAGCTTTTCCTCTAAGGTTTCACTCTCTTGGGTCTGTGGTGGATTCTTTATGATAAGGGAGAGGAGACTTACATGCTTCTGACTGAACAACTACTGTGTGACTTGGTGTTGATGTATCACCAGTTCTACCAGTTGATTGATATGTTCATCGATAGACTTCAACTCCCGTTCTATCATGAACTGGAACTCTGAATAATCCAACTTATCGAATTTTTCTTTGTTGGTTTGGGGAGAACCACCACGTATTTGAGGTACTTGGAACTCTCTCCACTACCTCTATTGATCATGTTAACATCCTCTTCCTTGTGTTGAGAGAGAGGGTTATCTTGAATATGTAGTTGTTCGGGCTTTGTCATCACTATTTCACCAGTGTCTATTAAGTCCTTGATCTTATGCTTGAGGGCCCAACAATCCTGGGCGTCGTGGCCTGGAGCTCCAGAATGGTAAGCACACTTCTTGCTTGTTTTGAAGCCTTTTCCACTTGGATTGACTGGTGGAAGGAGATGAGTGATTTTCTTTTGAGCTGTCAGAAGTTTGAAAATGTTTTCCAGTGAATCCCCTAAGGGAGTGAACACTCTTGAACGTCTGACTTCTCCACTCTTTGGCAAGGGAGGATTTGAGGATTGTGCTTAAAATAGGGAATAGTTTCTCCTCTGAATATGCAAGTTTTGATTGCCTTTTTGATTTTATCCTTGTAGTATCAAGGAGACGTCCTCTTCTTTTTTCTTATGGACTCTCTGGGGTTGTTCCCATAACTTCCAGATTGGATATGCTCAGTTACGGCTGTTAAAGCTACGAGGTCTTGAATCTTCTAAGATTTTAACCCCATCTCTGCTATTTCTCTGTGCTTAATCATTTCTGAGAATTATTTTCCTATACTTGCTAGGACCCTCTCATAAAATGGAGTTTCTTGAATATCTATGAAGGTCATCATCATCTCAGTCTCTATCATAGATGGGATTACTTGAGTAGCCGGACGCCTCCATCTTTGGGCATACTCTCTTAATGACTCATTGACTTGATTCTTGACTTTAGTAATCTGATATCTGTCAGGAGCCAGCTGAGTTTGAAAGCTGTATTGACTGAGGAAAGCATGGGCTAACTCCTCCCAGCTGTGGATTTTGGAGTTATCCAATCTAGTGTACCATGCTCTAGCTTCTCCAGTTAGACTCTTCTAAAATAGCTGCATTCTCAGCTTTTCATTCTCGGCGTAGGATCCGAGCTCTCCAATGAACACTTTTAAGTGGGTGTAGGGATCCCAATCCATCATATTTCTTGAAATCAAAAGCCTTAAATGTCTGAATAAGAAACACTTCCGTGCGTTCCAATCCCTTTAATGGACCGAATCATCTCTTCCATTTGTAAAACCTTCTTCTGAATATCACCGGTGTCTTGATCTTCTTTAAGATGAGTGATTTTAGGGGTTTTGTTGGACTTCTCATTCTTCGACTCAGGTATTGGAACTTCTTTGTCTGGACCCAGGATTCCTCCCTGTGCAAAGGATTCTGTTTTGATAGGTATTTATGAACCCTGAGTTAATTTGTTTAGTTCTTTCAGTAGAACAACCAACTCTATTATTTGATTCCTTAATCTTTCGAACTCCTCGCGAGAAACAGGAGTAGGATCAGGCTGGGCACTTGTAGCCATTTATGACGGTGGGCTTAGTGCCTTTTTAGACATTAAACGGGTAACGGGACCAATCGTTTCCCTACAAAAAGACTATGTAGTTTAGTCTGGGAAAACGTAGAAATGTTACGTGATATGAAATGTGTCAGTTTTTTAGGAGTGTTTTAATGTTCTCCTGCAAAACGAATGTCAGTCATTTTGATGATAGGATAGCATGACAAGTCTTGATATGAAAAAGTAATGCATATTTACATACTCCTTTATATTTTCCATTACATTGAGATTGACATGGAATTGAAATTACAAGCAATTGAAAGGGAGAAGGTATGAAGAGACTTCCCTTCGCGTTTAGTTTATCAGCAGCAGACCTATCCCAGGCTACTCTCTCGACTTTTCTGTATGAAGGTCCCCAGATCATCGCACTTTACTAGATAAGAAGCTAATTCGATCTTTTAACTGGAGCAAATCTGAGTGGTGCCTTTCCTGAGCCTTGCGAAGTTAGTCTCCTTTGAGTCCAGTAATCAAACACCGATGGTTAGCCTCCTGGTGGAGGAATCACACAACATACCTTCACATACATCATGCCTCACCGTATGGAAATGATGACATGTGCGAAGCACTAATATTACAGGAAGATATGGTGCAAAGCACTAAAGTACAGTAAATAAAGTATTAGTATACATTCACACATAAGCAGATAAAAGTTTTGAGAAGCTTGAATAGCGGCTTAAGCCTTCTTACTAGAGTCCCCAGCAGAGTCGCCACCTTTCAATGTCTGGATTTTTATTTGTCCCTTTCTATGCTTGGCTTTTGGTGTTCTCATTTTAGGTGATTTTTTTTTTGAAAAAATAAGTTTGAAAAGGTCTGACATGTATATGTCGACGATTTGACTTTTAGAGTCGCCAGTTGGTAATTTTAAATGGTTGCACCAACTCAACCAATAAAAGGTTTGCACAAAGACCCAATAATTGGACACTATTTAATTGGTCTTGGAAACCAAGATTAGTTAGGGTTCGGGGGCTTGATTAAGCGGAGGGAAAGTGTTAGGCACCCCCCGACTTCCGTGAAAACACGGTTACCGTTACTTTTCATTTAACTTTTATATGTGTATATGTGTGTGTGAGTTGGGTCTATGTGCAGTTATTTGGAAGTAGTGCTATGCCTCATTTGCACCTATATTTTGTATAAAAGTTCAATTTTAACAAGATATAGCAATGAAGTCTTGGAAATCAGGTTTTCAATCCTTTATGTTTAATAGTAATTGAGGCCTTTGATACTTCCATTTTATTATGTGTTTGACTTGATTGCTTTTATTTTTTAGATGCGAGGCATCTTCGAGAACATAAGATACATAGCAGTGCTGAACTCCTTGTGGGCATGAGAGCCATCTCAGGATATCCAGACACCATATATAATTTACAAGCTGGCTGTAGCTGAGAAATGTCCATCTTAGGAACCGAATCTAGATTCAGAGGTTGAATCAGTGATCACATGATTCATATGCTCACATGAAAGAGAAATATGTACAAAAGCTAAAAAAAGAACTAGATTTGAATAAATCTAAACCATTCTAGCTTTAACAGTTCCAATTTAGTCATTTTTGAACCGATTGTCGACGTCGGGATTTTTAATTGTCCCTTTCCGTTACTTGTTCTTTGGTGATCTCATTTTAGGTGAGATTTGTTTAAAAAAAAAAGTGAAAAAGGTCCAACATGTATAATGTCGACGATTGGACTATAAGAGTCGCCAGTTGGTTTTTTAACTGGTTGTACCAACACAACCGATAAAAGGTTTGCACATTGACCCAGTGATGTGACACTGCTAAACGGGTCGGTGAAACCGAGATTCATTAGGGTCCGGGGACTTGGTTATGCGGAGGGAAGGTGTTAGGCACCCCCCGACATCCATGTTACCACGGTGACCGCCTTTTTTCAAGAAACTATTATCTGAATGTGTGTGTGTGTGGGTCAATATGCTGTTATTTGGAAGTAGTGCGAGGCCTCGTTCGTACCTATATACACAGGGTTTGAATTTTATGTAAAAATTCAATTTTAAGCAAGATATGGCAGTGATGTTTTATAAAAGAGGTTTTTCAAACCCTGATGTGCAATAGTAATTGAGACCTTTTACACTTCCATTTTATTAAGTGATCGGCATGGTTGATTTTATTTGACAGATGCGAAGCATCCGTACGAAAATAATGTACAAACAGCTGCTGAATTCCTCGTGGCTATGAAAACCATCTGAGGAAATTCAAACATCACAGAATAATTTACAAACTGCTTACAGCTGAAAATGTCCATCACGGGAACCGAATCTAGATTCAGGGGACTGAATCTGTGATCACATGATTCCTAGGCTCACATGATGCCGCAATTGATATAAACGCAGTAAGCAGGTATATATATAAAAGCTGTAAATATATATATATATATATATATATATATATATATATATATATATATATATATATATAGATATGATCACCAGCTACGGAGCACATCCGTGGGGGATCAGAAATATAAATAAAGCTATAAAAGCTATCAACCGCCACGGAGGAAACTCCAGGTGGGACGAAATGTACAGAAAGCTGTAAAAACGGTCAACCACAACGAAATAAACTCCAGGTAGGACGAAATGTAAATATATATATATATATACATATAAAATCATGTAAACGCACCAGATATAAAATCCAGGCTCATCGGACAAAGTCCAACAACAGTTAATATATATAAGTATATATATATATTAAAGTAGTAAACGCACCGGATGTGAAATTCAGGCTCACCGAACAGAGTTTGATAGCAGTTCATATATATAATTATATATATAAGTAAGTCATTAAACGCACCAGACATAAGTCTAGGCTCATTGAACAGAGTTCGACCACAGTTCATGTATATAAGTATATATATAAAGGAAAGCAAGTAAACGCACCAAACCGAAGTTTAGGCTCATCGATTAAAGTTCGACACAGTTATATATATATATATATATATATATATATATATATATATATATATATATATATTAAAGCAAGTAAACGCTCCAGACCAAAGTCTAGGCTCATCGAACAGAGTTCGACACGCAGTTCATATATATAAATATATATATAGGAAAGAAAATAAACGCTCCAGACCGAAGTCTAGGCTCAATTGAGGCATAACTCGATAATGTTAGTCAATATATATATATATATATATATATATAAATATATAATATATACATACTGGAATGAAACCACGGACTGAAGTCTGGGCAAAAGCAAGCAACACGATTCTCAACGTGTAGAAGGGTGTGTGAAAAGATGAAGAGAAGGACTCTAAAGTGTGTGAGAAGGCTTACAGTGGGCTGCCAAAGAAGACTTCTATATCTTTAGAGTGGGTAAATATAGACTTTTGTAGGTACAAAAGGGCTATATATGAGCTCTCAGGTGTTTAAAAGGGGAAAGTACACTGCATAGGATGAGTGCAGAGCAAATTGGGCAGGGCTTCCTCGCTGTTTTCTCTTTCAAAATGGCCACCCAAAGCACTCTATTTATAGAGGGTGGAGCCATAGGTGTACCTGCGCCTGAGCCGCAGGTGTACCAGAGGCAACCCAGGTGGGCTCGGGTTTTTCGGTTTAGGTCTTTTCGAAGTACGTGCACTCAGGCACTGTAATGTCAACTCGAACTTTCAGAAGTGCAATCCGGGCATCCGTTTGAGGTATACAGGACCTATTTCGGACCACCATTGTCGAGAGTTGTACGATGGCATGGGATTAGAGTTTGTGTGAAGTCATTGAAGATGGGACGGTGCCCTCCGGTCTTTAAGCTTAAACTTTCATCCGTTACCCCGCACAATAGTAACTCGGGATTGATAAGTCTTGTGGGACATTATTGCGTAGATATGTTGAGGCGACGTGGCGTGGCATCGTGTTGGTCAGATGACGATGTTTCCCCTCCCCGATGTTATCGCCGAATTATGTTGATAAAGCAGACGTTGCTCAGCTTCGCTGGGATTGGACTGCTGCAATTGGTTGAAGGTCCTCATTGTCATCCTTGAGGTGTGTCTGTCTTCCTGATGTTATCGTCGGGCTGGTACAATGGATCTCGTTATGAGCACCGAGATTGAAGCTGGTCGCACTTGTAACAAGCATTTTCGGGGTTATTACCGAAATTACATTCCTTGGGGTTATCACCAAGGTTGGTGGCTATTCCCATGGTTGGGATTGAGACTGGATACCTCGGGATTATCTCCGAGATTAATCGGTCTTCTCCGGTGTGTGTTCCAGTATTGATCTGCATGCCTCGGGGTTATCTCCGAGATTGGAATTGTTACTCCCAGATTGCGATCCG
Source organism: Panax notoginseng (assembly GCA_016801055.1). Taxonomy (NCBI): domain Eukaryota; kingdom Viridiplantae; phylum Streptophyta; class Magnoliopsida; order Apiales; family Araliaceae; genus Panax; species Panax notoginseng. Next base: position 166,476,691 of record CM029014.1, on the reverse strand, counting down.
GGGTTGATGTTAAACTTCCGGTAGTATCCGACATGGATATGGATCGTCTTTCAGGGTTCCCTCTTAAAAGACGAATATGTTCTCCTGCAATGTTAGTGACAGGTGTACAGAAAATTTCGAGTGTCTACAGATGCCCCTCTTTATCTTACTCATGCATGGCGATGCATGGGCAGGATAAAGAATCCTAGACACTTGAAATGCAACAAGATAAACACGATATCATGTGAAGCAACATGATGCAAATGTATGATGCAAGTATACGGGGTTGTGGCCCAACGTGCTGGGGATGATTGCTGGCTCCCTGTTGCTTCAACTGGGGATTGGCAATTATGACCCGATTTGATGTGTAATCTGAATCTGGTAGGATGTTGATGTTGGAGTTATCACCACCTTCCTGGATAATGACTTGATCCTGCAGATGTACCTCTTATGTGTAAGAAATCTGTGGAGATAAAGCTTGATCTGTTTGAGGATGTGTATAACATATTCCATTATATATGCTCTTTGATGACATTCACCTCTCCTGGTTCGTATCGCCAGAATATGCCAAGATTCTGTTGGGTTTACTGCCAACAACAAATGCTGTCAGGGATGCCTGACCTTCGTTGACGTGTACTTCACCAACATGTGAATCAACGGTTGAAAAATCTTGTGAGATATACTGTCAAGGCTGCTTGACCTTCGCCGACGTGTGAATCAACGGAACATTGCGTTGTGACCCTCGCCGGGGATCTGAGCGGTCGGGTGTGAAAATCTCGAATAGCTCCAGAGCTCTTATAGGTTTAAATCGCTATCGACTGTAATAATGTCAAGACTAGTTAACCTTTGTTGATTTGTGTGTCAACGTATGAGCATGGGTTGTAACCCCCGTCGGGGATCTCACGTTGTAACCCCCGTTGGGGATTGCTTGTGTGAAAAGATTGGGGTGACAACCTTACGCTGACGGCATCGGACCTCTGTATGGTATTGCCGAATGTGGTATGCAAAGACTTAAATCATCGGTATAGTAAACCCTGTGTTCGGGTGAATACCAATGAATGAAAAGAAAGCCACAGTTGGATCCAGAAAAACCAAGGTTTTAGGCTATTCTGCACAATCGCGTAGCGTTTTTATCCCGGGTTTGGCCTTTTCAACTTGTAAGAATTCCTTTGCAACTTGAACTGGACCGAGCTGAAGTGATGGGACCCGCATGGGAGTGCTGCAGGTGCACCTACTGCAGTCGCAGATGGGCCTGCGGCCAACCGTGGATGATAAATTCCAGCTGGTTGGTCTCACAAGTCACTTTCAACTTGTTGCGTGAAGGAAAATACGTGAGCCTCTTTCAGATCTGCTGAGTTCGGGCTGCTTTCTGCAAATTCTGTCACCGTACGAGTGTTCTGCACTATCCTGGTAACATATGCCTGTATTTTCTCTCATTTCTGTCCGTTGGATTTTGCGCTATCGCATGAAATGCATCTAAACACATAGTAGTGATTATGTATGCATAAATGACTAGATAAAAAATATCCAACATAGTAAATGTTAGTATTAAATCATGTTGAACATAATGATGTGAAAAAATTTAACTTTTGAGACAGTCAAATTGGCACCTTTTTCTACTATTTGAGGTCCAATGAGCATAAGGTAGCAAGGCAAAGTACTCCTAGTATTGAGGTTGGCCTTATGCATGATGATTTTAATTTTTAATGCATATATTATGTATATGACTTTGGGGCAGGTGTGCTACTGAATGGCCACCTAGATATGTCTGTATGCATGTGGATAGTCCTATTTTCAAAGGGGACTATGGAAATTTTTTTCCAAATGTAGGCATTGTGTAGTCATACATTTTAACTCCATTATATATGTTAAAGTAAATGCATGCATGCATATAGTCATAAAATGCATTCTAAAAAGCTCCAGGTAAGGAAATACCACACCCTTTCTGAGGTGATTTAGAGACTTGTTGTCCAAATACTATGGATCCGGATTAGCCGAGCAGTTCCTATAGGACCACTTCTGGCGTACGGCGGAGGGCTTCTGAAGTGCCTTGTCCCCGTTCTGTCAGACAGCCTCGTCGGTTGGTGGAGGCCTTGATACGTCCTGTCCAGGTAGATGTTCCAGACATTGAGGATGAGGAGGCAAATATTTCGATAGAGGACCCCGCTCCTGCTGCACCTGTCCCTTGCAGGGAGCTTTCGAGCATTTAGGTGGTGAATCCAAAGTTGCTGGGTGATTTGGGCAGACATCCATCGATGTATTTGCATGCTAACGAGGTATGGCGTTAGACTTTGATCTTCATGCTTTCCTATTGATGAGGATTAAAGGGTTTTGATGTTGATTTGCATTTCATACAGGTTCCTGGTTTTACACAGCCTCGAGGGAACTGGTTCAGCATTCACTCCATGTATCAGGTAATTCATCTTGACTATAGAGCGGTAGTGCATGAGTGGGGATTTAGGGCATTCTTCTCCATCCTTCCCCGTCGTTGTCCCTGGGGCTACCTCAGGGCATTGTCTGAGTGATGGTTTCATCATACTCAGTCACTCCATCTGCTAGATTGCGAGGTGATGATGACGCCTATAGATTGACGATTTTTCACAGGCATGGAGTTTGGAGGGGAGCCAGTGCCTTACATGGAAAATATTACCACTACTGCCGTCAAATCCTTATTAGGAGTTCCAGTGGCGGCGCTCAAAGGCAGGACTATCCGTTCAGGTCCTTTGAGCTTAGATGCTATGAACGGGCTATTGAGTGAGCCTATGCCTGATGATGTCAGAATCAGGGATCGCATTCTGCGGCTATTGTTCCTGATGATCATTAGAGGCTGCTTTATAGCAGATAACTCTTCAACGGTATCTTTTGCTTTGATCAGCACCACGTGTGATGTGGACCGTATTGGAGAGTATGATTGGGCTCCTACACCTTTGCCTATTTTCTTCGGGGCATGCGTATGCGCTAACAGGGTTTGACCGAGGCTTCGCTAGGATTTTACCCATTTCTGCTGGTGAGTATTTCTCTTATCATTTACCATGTATAGGTTAAGAATGTTAACTGACAGTAGATGTTTGCCTTTGTGTTGGCAGTTCGGGGCCTATAAGAGGCTTCCATGCTTGCGTCCCGTGAGTGTATTAGGTTTAGACACCTATCCACGAGGATGACGATGGCATCATTCGATTTTGCCAGAGGTCCCTGTAGTCGAGGGATTCACTCATTGCCGTATGCAGCTGAAGTTGCTGACGGCCGACACCATCACATGGCTTCCCTATTCCGGGGAACACCTGACCGTGGGTTTTGAGGATGGATACCCGACTGGAGTCGAGTATGTGATTTCTACCAGGAGAGTTCCTCTCTTCACAGATGGTGGCTGGGAGCTCTATTTAGGAGAACGAGCTATCAGGAGCACTACAGGGGAGATCCGTATACCGATCTTGCCTCCTGCCAAGCGTTATTGGCCTGTATCGCAGTCACCCATCACTGATATCCCATTGTTGGGGGTTGACGGTTTTGCATTGTCAGAGGGTCCATGTACTTAGGAGACGTTCCATCGGTGGTGGTCCCCTCGCACTATTGGAGCTCAGTCCCGCGCCACACAGTTTATGGGGGACATGGTTCCAGGATCCTTGATGATGACGGATTGGATAGCTTGTGTCTGAGATCTGACTCATATAACCCAGATTGATAGTTTGACCCGGCAGTTGGACCAGGCACATATATTTATCTGGCATTTGGGCAGAGATTCGGCAGAGGCGGCTTCATTTGATCCTTCCAGCTCAGGCGCTGGCCCCTCAGGTGACCCATTCAGTTTTGTCGGCACAGATCCTCCTTTATATAGGCTTGACATCCCTGTTGATAGAGATCCAGTGACTCAGGAGGAGTTACATCAGGTGGACAGGATTGATGATGTGGACATCGACACCATTGCCTTCTTGTAATGTATATTCTTGTTATATCTTTTGATAGGCCTCTATTAGATATTCGGTGGCTATGCCTCATTCTCGCTATATCTTTTGATAGTCCTCTGTTAGTAGTAGGACGTCTGTGCCCCATTTCCCTGTATTTGTAGCTATACAGAGATGATGTATTAGATGACGATATATTTAGGAATGTATGCAGTGTTTTTTTCATTCCCTATATCATATTACCATCTATTATCTGTTATGCATGTATCATGTTATGCATATGTATGTATGTCCAGAGATATTCGAAATTGACCCTTGGATGATCTTATAACACGACCCGCATAGATGTCTTCTTCGACAGTTAGCCGTATAGATCATACCTCGCCGTCAGTCGTGGCATCGGGTATGCGATCGTGGTATGATAGCATGTCACCACCAGACAGGGTGACGGTAGATCATTTATTGTAGCATACCATGACCTTTTTGACTTTTCAGGTTCCCGCAGGATTTGTGGACGGGATGATAGAGCATTGGCTACCGGATAGGCAAGTATTCCGATTTGGCACCCATGAGTTGACTCCTACTCTGGAGGAGTATGCACGTTTGACGATGTTGCCTTTAGACATACCTTACGTGCATCTGGCTTTGGGAGACATGAGTAGATGATTCATGACTCTCACAGGATTGAGGCGCAGAGTGGTACAGGATGAGTTGACATCTGGCCACGTGATATCCCAGCATTTTCTGTACGACAGATTTGGCTCGGAGGATAGCTATTCGCGACATTTCGGGGATTTCATCGCATCGGAGAATTATTGGCGTTTGGCCAGAGTTGACGTACTGATGCTATATGTATTGTCATATGTGTATATGCCGCGGTATATGGATGAGATAGATATAGGCGTTGTCATGGCCGTGAGAGCTCTCAGGGAGGGTCATACCATTGTACCTATGATTGTAGCAGAGACCCTGCGGTCGGCATCCTACTACTGCACTTATCCGACAGGAGTGTTCACTGGGAGTTCAGTCATGCTATATGTGTGGTTCATGTCACACTTGAGACCGATTGACACTCTTAGATGGCATTGGTACTGCTTTACCCATGATGTAGCTATGTCATACTCTTTTCATCCATCAGAGTGTATAGATGCTCTGTCCTGGTCCACATTCTTGGCAGATATTAGAGATCCATTCAGCATATTGTCGTGTTCGGGGCTTAGCTCACCATACAGCTTCATTACTCATGCTCTGGACATGGACTATCTCCCTCTGGCTGGTTTGAGGGGAGTGACCACTTATCACCCATTGGTCGTGATGTCGTTATTCGACCAATTCAAGGATTTTCATCCTTTTGAGGGGGCGACAGGTCAGCGTTCAGCTTCTCGGTACCTCTCAGCAGAGGATCGATCTCGGGTATACGCCTGTTGGGATCGGCGCGAGATAGCAGCTTTTTCTATCAGTCATCCTGGTTATTCTGCAGAGTATTTCGCGTGGATTGAGACATAGATTTTATCGACTGCAGCAGTGTTTGCAGTACCGAAGCACGAGTTGGATGATGTAGAGCCCATGGAGGACATTGATACCTACATCGAAGAGGAGTCCATTGTTGGGTTGCCAGCATTTTTTTAGTATTCTCCTAGTACCAGTACTGTTGTGATTCAGCACTCGGCATAGTACTTAGAGCAGAGTCTTCATCTGATGACCTTTGAGAGAGATCAGATTCTATCTATGATGTTGACTGCTCTTGATGGGAGGGAGGCCACTCTATTGGAGAGAGACGAGGCATTGGCTCGTAGAGATACCGCCGTCGTTGAGCGGGATGAGGCTATATCAGCCAGAGATGCAGTGATAGTTGAGCGGAATATCGCCATATCTGCCCGGGATGTAGCCGTTACAGATAGTACTACAGTGAGGTCCCTTACCACTGGCATGATCGCAGAGATGAGCACATATATTGATGATCATATGGTCACCATGTAGATGGCTACAGATCTGTTGGGTCTTGTGGATATTCTCATACAAGAGACCACAGCTTTACCTTTATCTTCTGAGAGGGACGCCATGTTGGGCTTGTTAGCTCGCATATATTCTGACTTGTAGATGATCTTGTATTTTCCTGCACAGACTAGCTTAGCCATTTTTTCCTGTACAGTTTACATTGTGTATATCAAACAGCACTATATATATGACAGGGAAATATATTTTTGATCACTTCCCTTTTAGATATGCTTTGCTACTTGCTTCATATTTTGCCTGCTGCTTCAGGGCTTGTGATCTTGATGTATTCTGAATTCCTTCTCGGTGGATGGACATTGAGTTGTCTCTGGATAGTTCAGAATGGATCGTCGATCTGTATATATCCCTACCATCTTTCGATGTCTTGGGACTAGTTTCTGTATGGAAATGAGGAGAGGAGTGTGGCTTTCCTCTCTGAGATTGACCGCACCACAGATGGTCGCCAATACTTCTATTTAGGAGAAGCTTAGTTAATTCCATCTCTTATGGATTGGTGTTGCTCTTCAAGGTATGACCACAGCTTAGATGGTCGCCGAATCTCCTATTTAGGAGGAGTTAAGGTAATTACATCCCTTTGGTCTGAAGCCAAATGAAATGTAGTGGATTGAAGGATGATCCCTGTACCAACTGACAAGGGTTTGTGTTTTGGTAGGGGGTGAGACCACACCATGAATGGCTGCCTACGTACTCCTATTGAAGAGGAGATCAGGTCTACATAGTTCGAACTTGGTGTAAGAGGTTCAACGCTGTATGTGGCAGGAATGGTGTTGGAATGTTTTTGTTGTTTTTTGTTTTTGTAAGGAAAAGGGTGGAAATGTTTTTGTTGTTTTTATTTTATTGCGACTGGGCCATATGAAATGGTTACATACGTACTCCTTTTGAAGAGGAGATCAGGTCGACGTAGTTCGCCCCTCAGGGCGAGATGAAAAGCGTAATCCCATGTGCAGGTCAAAGTGCGAGGAGGGGAAAGTTTAATCCTAGGTTGAGGATAAACTGTAGGTGAAAAGTTTGATCCCATGTATGGGTAGCCAAACTGTATATGCAAGAGGTTCAATCCACGGTGGGATGACCTAAGTTGCAGGAACGCACAGGAGAAAGCCAGGCTGCTGGCTTGAAAGGTATGTTTCCCCGAGGGGCAAAGTGTAGAAAAGTTGTTTGTGGTAAAGGTTTAAAGAACCGGAATGACTGGTGACCTGATGGTCTACAACCAGGATGTTTACTTGATTGTAACTTCAGACATAGTATCGTTTCACGGTGTCTGAGTTGATGAGTTGCAAAAATTCATCGCCGTCTATTTCTTGCAACCTGAGAGCGCCTCCTGTCAATACTTCCTTGACAATAAACGGGCCTTCCTAGTTAGGAGCGAATTTTCCCTTAGACTGATCTTGGTTGTCCAGTATTTTCTTCAAAACCAAGTCATGTTGTCTGAATTGTCATAGCCGGACTTTTTTGTTGTAGGATCGGGTGATGCTTTGCTGATATAACTGATCATGGAAGATAGCCGCGCTTCGCCTTTCGTCTATTAGAGACAATTTGTGATACCTATCTTGTACCCATTGGTCTTCATCTAACTGAGCGTCTATCAATACTCTGAGGGATTCCATCTGAACTTCTATGGGGAGCACTGCTTCCATCCCATAGGTTAATGCGCAGGGGGTTGCCCCAGTGGAAGTGCGCATTGAGGTTCTGTAGGCTAATAGAGTCAGAGGCAATAGGTCAAGCCAATTTTTGTGATTGGTGGACATCTTTTGCATAATCTTCTTGATATTTTTGTTAGCCGCTTCAATAACACCATTCATCTTCAGACGATATATGACTTAGTTGAGATGTTTGATGTGGAATTTACTGCATAATTCCTCCATCATTTTGTTGTTGAGGTTCTTGGCATTGTCAGACACAATCACCTCTGGTTGTCCATATCGACAGATAACATTATTTTTGATAAAAGCAATGATGACTTCTTTAGTAACCCTGGCGAAGGAGGCTGCTTCTACCCACTTGGTGAAGTAGTTGATCATGGTAAAGATAAATCGATGATCATTACTGGCTTTAGGCTCAATGGGCCCGATAACGTTCATTCCCCACATTGAGAAGGGCCAAGGTGAACTCATATTGTGAAGTTCCCGTGGAGGGGCGTGTATAGCATTTCCATGAATATGTCATTGATAGCATCTCCTGACATGGTCATTGCAATCAGCTTTGAGAGATAGCCAATAATGTCCCGTCTTGAGGACTTTCTTGACAAGAAGGGGGCCACTCATGTGGGGGCCACAGACTCCGCCATGGATTTCATCCATAAGCCTTTGGGCTTGATCTCTGTCTAAACATCTGAGGAGACCTAATCCTGCATCTCATTTGTAGAGCGCATCTCCACTCAGGTAGAATTTCATAGCAAGTCGGTGGATCCGCCTTTGTTCAGTCGGGCTCGCCTCAGCGGGTGTAGATCCATCTCGCAGATATTCCTTGATATGCTGATACCAAGGATGTTGGATGGGAGGTATCTCATCCGATACTTCTCCAACGTAATTCCCATAGGCTGGGGCCTTGTGCAGGGAAATTATGACGCTTGGCAAGTGTTCCTTCTCTGATATGTGAATCAAGGAGGCCAAAGCTGCTAACGCATCTGCGAAATCATTCCTATTATGAGGAATGTGTAGAAATGATATTTCTTCGAATCCCAAAGCCATCTTTAAAACCTGCCGATGGTAAGGCAACAAATGTAGTTCCTTGGTTTGATAGATTCAGGTGGATTGTCTGATTACCAACTCTGAATCTCCAAGGACAGTTAACCGCCTGATGCCCATTGAATGGGCAAGTATTAGCCCAATAAGACAGACTTCATACTCAGCCGTATTGTTGGTGCTGACAAACTATAATTTGATGGCGACGGGATACTGCTCCCCTATATCAGATACTAGAACTGCTCCAGCTCCAGAACCTTCCATATTGACAACTCCATCGAAATACATCTTCCACGTTTGGCGTGTATTGTACTGATGGTGTTGCTGAATTGTCATTACTCCTTCATTGGGGAAATATATCTCCAAGGGTTTAAAATCCCCTGATGGTGCGGCAGCCAGTTGATCCGCAATTCCTTGACCTTTGATGGACTTTTGAGTCACATATACGATGTCAAATTGTTGTAGTATCAACTGCCATCTGGACAGCCGACAATTCAGTATAGGTTTACTGAACACGTACTTGAGAGGATCCACGCGGGATATGAGATGGGTTGTGTGACCATGGAGATAATGCTGTAACCTCATGGCAGCCCATGCTAAAGCACAACACATCTTTTCGATCAGAGTGTACTTGTGTTCACTGCTGCTGAATCTTTTGCTGTGGTAATAGATAGCTTGTTCTAGGCCTCTATCGTCCTTCTGTCCCAGCAGGCAGCCCATGGCATTGTCACTTACAGACATATACATAAATAGGGGAACATCATCCCTGGGTGGTACCAAGATGAGAGCTTTAATTAGCTGTTTCTTGATTATAAGGAAGGCATTCTGGCACTCCTCATTCCATTTCATGGAGTTCTTCCTTAATAGCTTGAAGATTGGCTCACAGGTTGCTGTGAGTTGAGAGATAAATCTGCTAATGAAGTTGATTCTTCCCAAAAATCCCCGTATTTCCTTTTCTGTCTAAGGAATGGGCATTTCAGTGATGGCTTGGATTTTGGCAGGATCCAGCTCTATCCCTTTGTGGCTGACTAGAAATCCTAACAACTTGCTTGATTTAATGCCAAAGGCGCACTTAGCTGGATTCAACTTGAAGTTGTACTTACGCAACCTGTTGAACAACTTCCTGAGATGGTCTATATGGCCATCCTCCTTCCACGACTTGACAATAATGTTATCCACGTAGATCTCAATCTCTTTATGCATTAAGTCATGGAAAAGAGCCATCATAGCTCGTTGATAGGTAGCTCCGACATTGATGAGGCCGAATGACAACCGTTTATAGCAAAAAGTTCCCCAAGGAGTGATGAAAGCAGTTTTTTCACGATCTTCCTCGGCAACCATGATCTGATGATACCCCGCAAAGCAATCTGCAAAGGAGTACATGTCGTATTGCGCAGTATTGTCAATGAGAATGTGGATAAATGGCACAGGAAAGCTATCTTTTAAGCAAGCTTTTTTCAAGTCCCGGTAATCCACGCAAACTCGCACCTTTCCTCCAGGTTTAGGTACGGGCACGATGTTGGATATCCACTCAGGATATGTAGACATCATTATGATGCCAGCTTGAAACTGTTTCACAATTTCTTCTTTCTCCTTTAAACTCCATTCAGGTTTCAATCGTCGGAGCTTTTGCTTAACTGGCTTGAATCCCTCATTGATGGAAAGGCGATGAAGGACAATGTCAGTGGACAAACCCACCATATCTTTATGAGACCATGCAAACAAATCCTGGAACTGGGTTAGTAGCATAACCATGTCATTCCGTTGGTTTGGGGTAAGGTCTGAACCAATCTGGATTAACTTAGGGTTTTCTAAGGTTCCGAGATTGAAATGAGTGGTTTGATCAAGATTGGGTTTGGGTTTGTCTTTGACCCATTCTTGAATTTCTGGAGGCACCTCAATGTCATTCGGTATATCCACCAAGGCTGAATTCATCTCTACATCAAAGGTACAATCCTTGTGGAGAAGAGGCACCGTATCCACAAGTACAGACACATCTAAATTCAGAGTCCTGAAACAAAATATGCTTTCACTTAGTATATATGAAATGTGTTGATCATACATAGTGTTAGCATATACTGGCAAAATAAACCGCTAATACTGTACAGAAAAGTAAGCAGTTATTATATCTACAGGGCAGAAAGAGTTTCTGCCCGCTTTACCCTTGACGACCAATGCTAGGAATGCTGTTCCAATTGGCAAGAGCAAATTTCGGGTGAACCGCAGTGATAGAGGGATTATCATCATCCTCCTTGTCCCGCATGATAGCCATTACATCTGGGCAATCATCGTCTGGGGTGTATCTGTGGGTACGCTTATCATGAACGATGATGCGCATTCCGGACATCATCCTGATGACGTCTTGCTTGATTCTTCGTTCCTCTTCCTCCACTGCGAGATCAGGAACAAAGATTTCTTTCTCCTTCATCGGTACCGGCTTGGGAAATAATGTTGATTGATTTCGCAATCAATGAATACGTGCAAGTATACACGGTCAACAAGTAATAAAGTGAAAGTAGAGTATCGTTCCCACGAGGAATTTTTTAATAAAAATCACCAAGTACTAATTCTTAACCAAATCAATTTTATTTAAACAACCAATAATTGTGATTTCTAGATTTAAGAAAACTAAATTAAACAAAATAAAAAGATTATTCTAAAGGAAAGAAAATAAACAACTAAGAATTGATGGAATTCAGATAAATAAGAATTAAGACTATAATATCCCCAATTATGAATTATATCTCAATTATTCAACTATCCCAATTATTATATCTACTGAATTGTTAACAGAAATTCTCAAATGTCAAAAGCCCTCTCTCGAGTGATCAATTGCCTTCTATTTAACCCAGATTAATTTTGCTATATCTCTATGTAAAATAATTGAATTAAACTCGTTACAAACCCAATTCCTTTTATGTTACATGCGGCAAATAGATATTCTCATTCTATTCACAAACCTAATTATTCACTGTGCAAATAACTAAGTCACATGTCACCAAACCCAGTTCTAACCCTAGAATTCCTTTTCCAATTCCTTCTAGAGTAACAAGGTAATTACTGATCAGATAATTAATCAATAAGCTCAAAGCAAGATGAACAATTCACTTCAACACAAATAATTGGAATAAATCAAATAACTAATTTATAGCCATAAAAAGTTCAATTGAAATCTTAATAAAAGAGTTAGTTCATAATTAATGAATTAAAACCAAGAATCCACAATTGAATAAACATTAAAAGATAAAAGTATGATAAGAGAAGATAATAGAATCTGTTGTCAGCAAATCTGATGCTCCCCTCTTGCTCTTGCTCTTGATCTTCAATGATCTTCAATTTGCTTCAATCTCCAAAACTAATAAGAACTAGGGTTAATGTCTAATCTAATGGAGTATTTAATCTAGTCTACTCTATGTAATCCCCCTTTATTTTATGCCTGACATCATGTATTTATAGGTTACAAGTCCAATTTTTAGCTTAGGAACAAACCCAATCCTATTTGGAGTCAAAAAGGTGTCAAAATTTGCCCAAAAACGCGTCCAAGCCTTCCCAGTCTCTTCCCCAGCGCCCCAGCGCTAGGCTCGACGCTCAAAGTCTGCCTTATAGCGCCCTGGCGCTGGAAAATGAACTAAGAATAGCGCCCCGGCGCTGTTACAAGTTCTGACATTTTCTGCTCCGACGTCCTTTGGGAAAATGGCCATAACTTCTTTGTCCTAACTCCGATTTTGATGATTCAAGATGTTCCGGAAAGAGGAGAAGTAGATCTACAACCTTTATTCTTTAAGGTGTTGGAAATAAGGTCCGTAGTAATACTCAAATTGGCTCTGAAGTGACTTTTGTGTAAATGGTAAGCCGAAAACGCGAATCTAGCCACCCCGAACGTCGATCCAAGTAACTTTTGTCCCAATTCCTACAAAACAATGTAAAACATACATGAATGGACACAAACACTTTAAAACTATTCTAAAAGACCTGAGAACAACAATGAAATAAGCCCGAATGTATCCAATTTATGTGTAAAAAACTCACTCATCAAATACCCCCAAATTTAAACATTTGCTTGTCCTCAAGCAAAAATACAAAAGAACTAAAAATAAACAAACTAACTCAACTACATGAATGCATATGCATGATCTACTTTATAATATACCTACGAACCTAGTAATAAATCAGTATGATATATAGCAACAGGCCTCAAAGATACCATTGGTACTCAAACAATATATCTAATCAAATCAAAATTCATAACTCTAACCAATTAGTCAATCCACACCTGTGATCACCCGTGTTGTGCATGTGTGCTTGTTAACCATTCTAACCAACCACAATTCAAGATAATCACATAACAAACTTCTTAGAAGGAAAATTTCAGTTCCAATTCAATTACTTTTGTGAACATGACAACTCCGGTTAAAACTAAGCAATTACCAAGTCTAAGGGTAAATACAAGATTTATTTATACTTTTATTAAACCATGAGGGTATTTTTGCTCTTTCTCGTGTTTTATTCATTTTTTTTCTCATGGCTGTGCAATGTCTTATTCCCTTAGGCTTTTCAGTGCTACCTTAACGAGCTTTCGACCAACGACTCCCAAGTCATTAAGACCTTAGGGCGCTAGGTGTAAAGACAATCCCCTCGGGCTTACTTACTCAAATAACAAAGGCCACAAAACTAGACAAGCATGCCACAGTGTTTATTCATTTTTTTCTTTTTCTGGATTTTCTATTTTTTTTCTTTTCATCATTTCTTTTTTTTCTCTTTTTTTTTCATTTTCATTTTGTATATATATACCCCATAGATTCCCCCAAACTCAAGCTTTTACGTCATTCTAACCTTTACCGTCAGTTCACTAATTTCCTTAAATTTTAACCAAGATTTTCCCCCAAAAACAAATTATGAAACCCTTGAACCAAGTGGATTAAAACAGTTAAACTTTCAGTGCTAACCGGTTACATAAGTTTCAGACAGGCTCAGATTATCATCATGATTAAAATTAGAACTCATCATCAATTATCAACACTGTTCAAGTTAACATGCAAAACCAATCTTATCATAGGCCGAGCTAAGACCACACCAACCGATCACACAGATTCATGCAAAAAATAAAAAATAAAATAAAATAAAATAAATAAAAAAAATACAATTAAACTACATGAACACATACTAATGCAACACATATATGAATATGCAAATAACTACCATGTATTATATGCAACCTAAAAAAACACAATGCTAACACACAAAAAAAATGAACTACTATGCAGATAACTAACTATATGTAATACGACACTAAAATGCCCCCAAACTTAAACAAGACATTGTCCTCAATGACTAAATTAGAAAAAATTAAAGCAGGTGACTTCCCTGAAAATATAGCAATCTTCCTCCTTGTCCGCTAAGTTTGGAGAACAGGCTAGGGACATGGAAAAATTGGACACCACACTTGAATTTGACTTGAATAACCTGTAAATCATGATAGAAACACTTTTATTAAATCCTAAATAAATGCAAATTCAAAACTACTAATATAAAACTTAATAAAAACAAAAAATAAAAATTAAACTTGGGTTGCCTCTCAATAAGCGCTTGTTTTATAGTCTCAACCTGACTTCTTCAATTCTCTATCCAATTCCCCTTCGAAAGTTGAGGAACCCTCCATCCATCGGAAATAATATAGCTTTTGGTAGGTTCCCAATTGTAATGGCCATTGAGTTTAAGTCACCTAACATGATCTTTTTAGATAGGATACCCATTAAGCACGACAAACCACTAGGTGCTTTCCCCATTGTGTTTGTGATCAAATTATAGCATGGAAGCTTGTCAAACACCATGGGCTCTTCCTCTATCTTCTCCTTTTCAACCCACCATGACTCCACAGTTGTACTAACTCTTATGTCATAAAGAGCTTTGCATATGACATGACTGCCAATTGGGCATGGTTTTGCAAAACTGCCCGGATTCTTGAACTTTGGTGGAGAAGGTACATGGGACACTATCAAAATTGGCTCATCTTCATTGGTGCTCAAAGTTAGATCTTTGCCGATCTCTTTTTATTGGTCTCCAAGTCTTTCCTCTCTTTTAACATCTATATCATTTGGCACATCCAGTTGCAGATTTGGTTCGGGCTCAACATCAGTCTCGTCATCCATGTCATAGAGCCAAGTGTATTGAGGATGGTTGTTCAATGCATGTGCTATCTGCCCTAATTGATTTTCCAGATTCTTGATTGATGCATTCTGACTTTGCAAATGCAGCTCTATTTGATTAAATCTTTTGTCTTGTTCCCCGTTCTATTTGTCAGAAGCTCTAATGAATTTTTCCAAGGCTTCCTCCCAATTTGAATGTTCTTCCTGTTGTAGTGGAGGTGGACACGAGAAATCCGGTGGGTATGTTGGACTTGGAGCATAAAATTGATCTTGATTGTTACTCCATGAAAAATCCGGGTGATACCCCCAATCCTGATGATAGTTGTTGGGATAGACATAACTATTGGGGTAATCACCACTATACTGTACCGGCTCGAAACTGATGGCGCATTGATGACTCATATGATTTCTAGCACAATAATCACAAGTAACCGCCACACTTTGACGACGTTGAGCTTTAAAAGCTTCAAGCATCCTCGAAAGTGTCTCCATCTGTGCTGATAATGCAAAAAGTTTATTGAGTCTGTCAATCTCCGCTCCCCGTGGTTGAGTCATGTTCGTGTATGGCCATTGATACGCAAAGTCATCCATGGTACCTAAAAAGAGAGAAATATAGGAAGAGAATGAGAAATAAAAATAAAAATAAAAATATTTAAATTAAGACTAATTTGATTGAAATTAATATTGGTAAATAATTATTAAATTAAGTCCCCGGCAACGGCGCCAAAAACTTGTTGATTGATTTCGCAATCAATGAATACGTGCAAGTATACACGGTCAACAAGTAATAAAGTGAAAGTAGAGTATCGTTCCCACGAGGAATTATTTAATAAAAATCACCAAGTACTAATTCTTAACCAAATCAATTTTATTTAAACAACCAATAATTGTGATTTCTAGATTTAAGAAAACTAAATTAAACAAAACAAAAAGATTATTCTAAAGGAAAGCAAATAAACAACTAAGAATAGATGGAATTCAGATAAATAAGAATTAAGACTCTAATATCCCCAATTATGAATTATATCTCAATTATTCAACTATCCCAATTATTATATCTACTGAATTGTTAACAGAAATTCTCAAATGTCAAAAGTCCTCTCTCGAGTGATCAATTGCCTTCTATTTAACCCAGATTAATTTTGCTATATCTATATGCAAAACAAGTGAATTAAACTCGTTACAAACCCAATTCCTTTTATGTTACATGCGGCAAATAGATATTCTCATTCTATTCAGAAACCTAATTATTCACTGTGCAAATAACTAAGTCACATGTCACCAAGCCCAGTTCTAACCCTAGAATTCCTTTTCCAATTCCTTCTAGAGTAACAGGGTAATTACTGATCAGATAATTAATCAATAAGCTCATAGCAAGATGAACAATTCACTTCAACACAAATAATTGGAATAAATCAAATAACTAATTTATAGCCATAAAAAGTTCAATTGAAATCTTAATAAAAGAGTTAGTTCATAATTAATGAATTAAAACCAAGAATCCACAATTGAATAAACATTAAAAGATAAAAGTATGATAAGAGAAGATAATAGAATCTGTTGTCAGCAAATCTGATGCTCCCCTCTTGTTCTTGCTTTTGATCTTCAATGATCTTCAATTTGCTTCAATCTCCAAAACTAATAAGAACTAGGGTTAATGTCTAATCTAATGGAGTGTTTAATCTAGTCTACTCTATGTAATCCCCCTTTATTTTATGCCTGACATCATGTATTTATAGGTTACAAGTCCAATTTTTAGCTTAGGAACAAATCCAATCCTATTTGGAGTCAAAAAGGTGTCAAAATTTGCCCAAAAACGCGTCCAAGCCTTCCCAGTCTCTTCCCCAGCGCCCCAGCGCTGGGCTCGACGCTTGAAGTCTGCCTTATAGCGCCCCAGCGCTGGAAAATGAACTAAGAATAGCGCCCCGGCGCTGGAAAATGAACTAAGAATAGCGCCCCGGCGCTATTACAAGTTCTGACATTTTCTGCTCCAACGTCCTTTGAGCAAATGGCCATAACTTTTTCGTCCGAACTCCGATTTCGATGATTCAAGATGTTCCGGAAAGAGGAGAAGTAGATCTACAACTTTTATTCTTTAAGGTTTTCGAAATAAGGTCCGTAGAAATACTCAAATTGGCTCTGAAGTGACTGCTGTGTAAATGGTAAGCCGAAAACGCGAATCTAGCCACCCCGAACGTCGATCCAAGTAACTTTTGTCCCAATTCCTGCAAAACAATGTAAAACATGCATGAATAGACACAAATACTTAAAAACTATTCTAAAAGACTTGAGAACAACAATGAAATAAGCCCGAATGTATCCAATTTATGTGTATAAAACTCACTCATCAAATAACATCGCCATTATATTGGCTGTCACCTTTACGGGAGGTTGTGCGTACTCGGAGCTTGAAGGCGAAGCTAAACGCCGCATGGTTGAAGCTACAGGAATCTGCTGATGCTTATGAGGATTCCTGTGACTAGAGCTGGCAGAATAGCCTAGTCCAGCTGTCCCAATTTGCTTGGTTAAGCGAATAGAGTACTTGACACCCTAGCAGTCTTTACCCAAACCTTGTCCCGGTTTATGACCCAACGATATCATTTCTTACGTGGCCGACATTACCTCGGCATAAATCTAGGGTTCGGGCGGTGGCGTTGCAATAGCATGGTATTGGGTATTGCTTATTTTCAAAGCATGAAAACTAATTGGCTCGACATCCTTATTGGCATTGATGAGCGGTATGTCCCCATGCTGAGGAATCTCCGGTTCAGCATTGATTATGACCAGGCTATTGTTGATGATGTATTTCAACTGTTGGTGAAGAGTGGAGGGGACTGCCCCTGCCATGTGAATCCATGGTCGTCCCAAGAGCAGGTTGTATCCCGAATCTATCTTGAGCACATGGAAGGATACGCAGAATGTATGAGGACCAATCTCAATTGGCAGCTCAACTACTGCGACTGAGTTATGGCGGGCTCCATCAAAATCTTTGATAATGGTATGGCTACTCTGAGTTCGTTTGGGATTGATATTCATCTTCACCAAGGTAGCATATGGGCAAATATTCAGAGAGGAACCTCCATCTACTAAAACTCCAGCCACCATATATCCGGAGGATATGACCACAATGTGTAACGATTTGCAATGACCGGTCCCTTCGGGTGGTATGTCATCATCAGTGAAGGATATCACTTTATTGTTGAAAATGTGATCAACCAGATGTTGAAACTTTTCCGTATCGACTGATGTCGGTAGATAGGCTTCTTCTAAAACCTTTAACAAGACCTTCCGATCATTCTCGGAAGTTAGGACCAAGACTAAGATGGATATCTGTTGTGGAGCTTCTTTCAAGCTTAAAACCACCTTGGCTTCGTTATGACCCATAGTGCGGAGGAAATTTTCAATCTTCTCAATGGGTACTTTCCCCTTAAACGTGATGACAGGCTTCATTACCCGTTGGGGAAGATAGAGTGGATTATTCTTCGACACTGCAGTAGTTATATGCGAGGTGGATCCTTCACCTTCTCCATAATTCCATGGAACTGCGTGCAAGCTAACAATAGGATATTGTGCTCTGCATGGCAAGTTGATTGGCTCGGGAGCAGCCACTTTCAAAGGATTGTTGATTCCCTTGAGTTGAATTACTGGCATGACAAGTGATTTGTTAACCCCATCATTTTCAGCGGATATGTCTGCTACTACACTCTTCCACTTAGTAGGACATGAATCCTCACTTGCCCGTAACACAGGTGGCGGAGTGCCCAACATTCTTTTGTGCTGTGAGCGCGAAATTGAGAATGATATTGACATACTCCCTCAGAGTTGTATCGTCCTGAACGGGGGTTGATTGGAGATAGAAGGGAACTAATCCTTCCTTCATTGATTAACATATGAAGGATTTCCTCCATAGGTTGGCCCAAATGTGTGAATTCCCTTTTGTTGGCAAAATCCCGACGGGCCTTAGCATTCGCTCTCTTCATCACTTTGTTTTCCAGCATTTTATTTTCTAAAAGTGAAGAGGGAATATTCATGACAATAGGTAGGAGACTGGCATGCTCCTGGCTGATTAGCTGACGAGTCACTTGATGCTGATAAGTCACCAGTTCCGCCAATTGCTCAATTTGTTTACAAAGAGCTTTCATCTTTTGTTCCATTGTGAATTGGAACTTGGCATAATCCCATCTGTCATCACCATCTTTGGGGGTCTGGGAGGATTCACAACTGAAATTGGAACTTTGTCCGCTGCTCCAATTGATCATGTTGATCTCTTCTTCCTTGTATTGAGGAAGGGGGTTGTCTTGAACGTGAGGCTGATTGGGTTTGGTGACCACGATTTCACCGTTGTCTATCAGGTCTTGGATTTTATGTTTCAAGGCCCAACAATCCTGAGTATCATGTCCAGGTGCCCCGGCATGATAAGCACATTTCCAAGTAGCATTAAAACCCCGTCCATTAGTGCTGGCTGGTGGAAGCAGATGCGTGATTTTCTTCTGTGTTGTTAGAAGATTGAAAATGTTCTCGAGGGTGTCCCCTAAGGGTGTGAATACTCGAGGTCGTTTGACTTCTCCACCTTTTGGTCTGGAGGGTTCGCAGACTGTGATTAAAAGGGAGTGTAATTTCTCCATTGAATAGGCATGTTTTGACTGCCTTTTTGACCCTGTAGTATTAGGGAAACATCCTCTTCTTTCTTTTTATGGACCCTCCGGGGGTTGTTCTCATAATTTCTAGATTGGATGTGATCAGCAACCGCTTTGAGTGCAGCTAGGTCTTGAATCTTTTCGGATTTCATTCCCATTTCAGCCATCTCCCCATGTTTGACCATTTCAGAAAATGGTTTGCCGAAGTCGGCTAAAACTCTTTCATAGAAAGGTGCTTCTTGTATGTCTATGAAAGTCATGACCATCTCTGATTCTGTCATAGAAGGACTGACTTGGGCAGCCAGGCGTCTCCACCTCTGAGCATACTATCTAAAAGACTCATTAGATTGTTTCTTGATCTTGGTAATTTGATACCGATTAGGAGCCAATTGAGATTGAAAGTTGTATTGGGTGAGGAAAGCGTGTGCTAGCTCTTCCTAACTATGGATCTTTGAATTGTCTAATCTTGTGTACCACGAACGGGCTTCTCCAGTTAAACTTTTTTAGAACAGTTGCATTCTGAGTTTTTCATCCACTGCATAAGATCACAGTTCTCCAATAAACACCTTTAGATGTGTGTAAGGATCTCCTAACCCGCAATATTTTTCAAAGTCAGGAGTGTGACATCCCCAAAATAGGTCCATTCCATCCAACCCATTCTGAGTCGCCAAATACATGGTACAGAAAATAACTACAACTTTATTACAACAATTGTCGTGCAAAATACAACAACACATATGCTGTGAGTTTGGATACAAATATATACCAAATATGACTCATGTCCCAATCGTGGACAACACTTCACAATGATACCTTACATAAAGGTATAGTCAAAACCTATTTTAGAAATTAGAATATTTGGGAAGTGCTCAAGGAAACCTTCGTACATGGGAGGTGATGAGTGAGTTTTATACACATGAATTGGATACATTCGGGCTTAATTTATTATTGTTCTCAAGTCTTTTAGGATGTTTTTATGTGTTTGTGTCTATTCATGCATGTTTTATATTGTTTTGTAGGAATTGGGGCAAAAGTTACATGGATCGACGTTTGGGGTGGCTAGATGCGCGTTTTCGGCTTGCCATTTACACAGTAGTCACTTCAGAGCAAATTTGAGTATTGTTCCTGACCTTATTTCGAAAAACTTAAAGCATGAAAGTTGTAGATCTTCTTCTCCTCTTTCCGGAACATCTTGAATCATCAAAATCGGAGTTCAGACGAAGAAGTTATGGCCATTTTCCCAAAGGATATTGGAGCAGAAAATTTTCGAAAAAGCACCAGCGTCGGGGCGCTGGGGGGCAGAATCCCAGCACCGTGCCCAGCGCCGGGGCGCTGGGGAAGTCAGTGGAAAGGCTTGGACGCGTTTTGGGGCGAATTTTGACATCTTTTTGACTCCAAATTGGATTGGGTTTATTCCTAACCTAAAAATTAGACTTGTAACCTATAAATACATGATGTAAGACATAAAATAGAGGGAGATTACATAGATTAGACTAGATTAAACACTCTATTAGATTAGAATCTAAACCCTAGTTCTTAATTAGCCATTAGAGATTGAAGCAACTTGGAGATCATTGAAGATCAAGAGCAGGAGCAAGAGGGGAGCATCAGATTTGCTGACAACAGATTCTATTCTCTTCTCTTATCATACTTTTATCTTTTAATGTCTATTCAGTTGTGGATTCTTAGTTTCAATTCATTAATTATGAACTAACTCTTTTATTAAGATTTCAATTGAACATTTTATGTCTATGAATTAGTTATTCGATTTATTCCAATTATTTATGTCAAAGTGAATTGTTTATCTTGTCTTGAGCTTATTGATTAATTATCTGATCAGTAATTACCTTGTTACTCTAGAAGGAATCGGAAGGGGAATTCTAGGGTTAGAACTGGGCATGATAACATGTGACTTAGTTATTTGCATGGTGAATAATTAGGTTTGTGAATAGAATGGAAATATCTGTTTACCGCATGTAACACATAAGGAATTGGGATTGAAAAGAGTTTAATTCAATTGTTTTGTATAGGAATATAACAAGATTAATCTGGATTAAATAGAAGTCAATTGATCACTTGGAAAAGGACTTTTGGCATTTGAGAATTTCTATTAACAATTCAGTAGGCATAATAATTGGGATAGTTTGATAATTGATTTATAGTTCATAATTGGGGATATTGAAGTCTTAATCTTTATTTATCTGAATTTAGTCATAAAGCAATTTAGTTTTTTTAGAGTAATCCAGTTTTAATTGATTAATTTAGTTTTCTTAATTAGAAAAATCATAATTTATGGTTGTTTAAATAAAATTGATTTGGTTAAGAATTAGTACTTGGTGATTTTTATTAAATAATTCCTCGTGGGAACGATACTTTTCTTATCACTTTATTACTTGTTGACCGTGTATACTTGCACGTATTCATTGATTGCGAAATCGATCAACAGGAGGCCATGCTTCTAGGTTGTGATAGATATCATATGGCCACAGAATTATCCTTGGTTGACCCAATATACCCCAAAGAAAAACGAGAAGATTACTATCATATTCTTCCCAATGGTGAGTCTTCTCTTGACTTATCATTATCTCCACTGTCTCTAATTAAGAATTATACTTCAAACAAACACCAAAATTATATAGGTAGTGCTCGTAAATATACTCAGCAAGTGGATGAGCACAATCCTGTCTTATGATGACACGAGGTGGTATGTCATTAGACATCTTGTATGATAGTGGCAAAACACCCTTCCAACGTTGGGTTCACTTCACCCTAGATGATTTACCAAATATAACTACTAAATGATGACCACCGTTCTATTCCCCTGTTACCCCCGCTCGACCCAGCTACACTCTTATTACCTGAAAGGAATTGTGAAACAAAAGGGTGAGCACAACTAGCCCAGTAAAGAATATCATGATTAAAGATAAATAAATTATCAATAGTCTTCAACATAATTAAATCAGAGATTTATAACATATGGTAGATGATAAAAATTTTCAACCATAGTTGCAGCGGAACGAGCAATCCATTAGAAGAGTCAAATAGACCATAAAGTCTATTATCTTCTCCACATTAAAAGTCCACCAATAATGTTTTATCCTTGTAACATTAATCAACAGTTCCTTTTCACAATTATATGAATAACTCATAATCATAATTGTAATTCTAAATTCCTCTTCGCATCCAGGACGAAGATAATTTTCCTCACATGTCTTTACCTGAAACATCAAAGATCATGATTATACCAAATCACAGTTCCTATTCATAATCATATTAATAAATTCATCTTTGTACTACAGGCCAACAATATTCGTCAACAGTTCATCTTTGCACTACTGGCCAAAGATATTCAACAACAGGTCATCTTTACACTACGGGCCAAAGATATTCATCAACAATTCATCTTTGCACTACAGGCCAAAGATATTCCTCAACAGTTCATATTTACACTACAGGCCAAATATATTCATATCTCAAAGAAATATATAATTATTTCAAAATTTATATAAACAATAATTATAACCATGTTAATCATTTCACCTTTGCACTTAAGCTAAAGATATTCATTTATAAATTCAATGGTCATGATCATACCAGTCAACAATTCAACTTTGCACTACTGGCCAATGGGAACCCATTGTCATGATCATACCAAAAATCTACCCATCTTTACACTCAAGTCAAAGAGAAATATCATTATTAGGGTTATAAAAATGTTATATATGATAATAAAATCAATATAATCAACAACTTCATTTATTTTCGAGAGCAATAATCATAAATCAACGATAATTTGGTCAGAAAAAGAAACCAATTTTTTTGTCATGAATAGTACCCGTGAATAGTAACTCATGAATAGTAACTCGTGAATAGTAACTCGATACAAAAAGGTAAAAATTCCATAATAAAATACATACCAATATTTCGATATAATGATATTGAAAGAATAATATTTCTTAAGCTTATAAACAATTTATTTTAATTGTTTACACTTTACTAAATAATGCATTTAATCATCCTAAAATGTCAAACTCATAAGATTTCATCACTAATAACCAAAAACCCTCATCAAAAATCTGCATATACCTCATATAGGATTCTCAAGTCATAAAATCCTATTTTCTAATTTTCTTACTTCACAAAACATATTTAATTCATTTACTCATAACTAGACTATTTTCATGAAAAATACCAAATCAGCTCCAAAAATATTTCTTTTCTGGGATTTAGCATAATATAGTCCCATAGTGAACATATATTTTTCTCAGAATTTTTAAAAGTCATTTACTATTTTTCATATGGCCAAAACAGCCGAATATTTAGACATTTATCAAAAATTATACTTTTGTCCAAAAATTCTGAAATTTACATAGTATACTTCTATCATATACATGTACTCCTAATAAAAATTTCATCAATTTTGGAGTTAACCACAAGGAATTATAAGCGGTTACTTTTAAAATAGTCTTTTCTCATAAAATTTATAACTCTCAATCTACACATCCAAAAATCACCGTTTTTGGACACAATCAAGAAAACTCATCAAAATATCATTTCAATTTTTTCTAGAATTTTTGAAGTTCAGAAAAATTACAAAACTGGAAAATATAACAACCCTTAAAATCTCTTACTATCCCTTAACTCAAAAGTGCAGTATTTCTGACTGGAATGCAAAGCCGAAGGAAACTTGCACTGAATAACAACTCTTAAAGTATCTAAATACTCACAAAATATGCTTCATAATATAGAGAGAGAGAGAAAGAGAGAAAGCTTATGTTTCTGGTGTGATTTTTAATTCTAACTTAGCCCTCTATTTATAGGAAAATGTTAGCACGTCGAAGCAGACTTAACCTGCAACCTGATGGCTTTACCTGCTACTATTCCCACCCACCACATTTGAATAAAAATCTCAGCACATTTCTTCACCAACCAAGAGTGGGGCCCACCAATTCTAGAATTTTCCACCAAAATGATAAATTCCGAAACTTAAATAATTTCTGAACCAGTCATCTCGTAAAATTCATAACAAATCATACGTTCATTTTTAACGGTTCAAAATTTGTGGACATATACTCAACTTATATATGTATAACATATCCAAAAATCACAACGATCCAACGGTTGGATTAAAAATTATAACCCTCGCAATATATCTCAAAAACCCTGATTTTTAATACCTCAATTCCGACAAAAATACTGATAAAAACCTTAACATTAACTCCTTCATTTTTAACCACAAAAATATATCCCTCATTTATATCCACATAAAATAAATATTTCCTTATCATATGAATCAATAATTAATTATTCACAAATAATATTACAGAATCACATTTATGACAACCAGGCCGTTCCTAGGAAAGAGGGGGCTTTCCAATAATAATTTCTCCTTACTGGCGCGCAATTAGATGACCAAACCTCTCCTTAGATAGAACTTTCAAGACATTACCAATAATGTTATCTAATAATATTATAATATGAATTATTGATCTGATAATGAGAAATACTGTGCAGCAACAATTATTGAAACAACAATAATATAAAATATCAACGCAGCAATTATTGAATCAATAAAATAAAATATTGAACAGTAATTACTATGACAATTATTCAGTAGTGCTTTCTTACGTAAGAATCAATAATTGGTACGATACCGTGTGCTACTATATTTTAACCACCGGGTATTCCAACAGTATTAACGGTAACAACTACGCCGTTATTTATAAACAACTTATACTTGTCGTTTTCTTCATCCAATCACTTTTCGTTATGGGGCCCACACAAGGCTGCGCCGTCATATGAATATTTCCCGACAGTAAGAATATTCCACGACCAAACGAATATTCCCCGACAAAATGAATATTTTATAACCACTTGCTTATTTTGAAAAATTTTCATATATCACCCTTAACTTTAACTTGTTATCAATTTAACCATTTACTAAATAGAAAAATTGAATACTTTTATTTCATAAAATTCGGGGTCTTACAAGGAGTCTTAAACTTTTCTGGATAATGAATACTAGGAAAAATACACAAATCAACATATGAAACACTCCCGTATGTTCCAATTCCTTTGATAGTATGAAGAGTCTCTTCCATTTGGAGGACTTTCTTTTTGATGTCACCAGTGTCTGGGTCTCCAGTGGGATGGGCAGCATCATGAGTTTTGTTGGTCAGATCCAACTGCAGTTCATGTATTGTAATGACCTGAGTTCCTCCTTGTGTGGAGGATTCAACATGTACGGGTATTTTCTGACCCTGTGTAGACTGGTGTAATTCTTTTAGTAAAATAACCAAATCTGTGATCTGTTTGCTTAATCCGTCAAATTCTTTGCGAGAAACTGGATTAAGTTCAATCTGGTCGGATGACGACATGATTAATTGTAGTCCTGTTGCCTTTTTGGACTTTGAATGGGTGGTAGGTCCGATTGATTCCCTGCAAAAGACTTGTATAGTTTAGTCTTTAGGGAAGGTGGATAATAACATACTATACGATGCGTCCCGTTTAGGAATTTTATCCTGCAAAACGGATGTCAGCTGTTTGTAGCATGTACACATTTTTTCATATTTCTCATTACATGGAGATAGATATGGAAGATAATTACAAGTAATTGAAATGAGAGCATGAAGAGACTTTCTTCCGTTTTCGGTTTATCAGAGGCTGACCTATCTTAGGTTAATCTCGCGGCTTTTTTGGCATGAAGGTTCCCAAATCATCGCAATCTACTTGACGGGAAGTTAATCCGGTCTTTCAACTGGGGCGAATTTGGGTGGTGCCTTTCCTTAGCCTCGGAGAATTAGTCTTCTCACGAGTCCAGTAATCAAAAACCTGACGGGATAGCCTCCTGGTGGAGGGACCACACAACATACATTCACATACATCGCGTGTCACCGTATGAAGATGATGACATGTGCGAAGCACTAATATCACAAGCAGATATGGTGCGAAGCACTAATATCACAGGCAGTTTATAGTGCGAAGCACTAAGTAAGGAAATGCATTCGTACACATTCATCAAAAATATAAGTGCAACATCCACACACAAGCAGATAACAATTTTGAAAAAATTGTAATAGCGGCTTAAGTCCTCTTACTAGAATCCCCAGCTGAGTCGCCACCTGTCGACGTCGGGATTTTTAATTGTCCCTTTCCGTTCCATGTTCTTTGGTGTTCTCATTTTAGGTGAGATTTGTTTGAAAAAATAAGTAAAAAAGGTCCGACATGTATAATGTCGACGATTGGACTATAAGAGTCGCCAGTTAGTTTTTTAACTGGTTGTACCAACACAACCGAGAAAAGGTTTGCACATTGACCCAGTGATGTGACACTGTTAAACGGGTCGGTGAAACTGAGATTCATTAGGGTCTGGGGACTTGGTTATGCGGAGGGAATGTGTTAGGCACCCCCCCCGACATCCGTGTTACCACGGTGACCGCATCTTTTCAAGAAACTGTTATCTAAATGTGTGTGTATGGGTCAATGTGCTGTTATTTGGAAGTAGTGCGAGGCCTCGTTCGCACCTATATACACATGGTTTGAATTTTATGTAAAAATTCAATTTTAAGCAAGATATGGCAGTGATGTTTTATAAAAGAAGTTTTTCAAACCCTGATGCTCAATATTAATTGAGACCTTTTACACTCTCATTTTATTAAGTGATCGGCTTGGTTGATTTTATTTGACAGATGCGAAACATCCGTACGAAAATAATGTACAAACAGGTGCTGAATTCTTTGTGGGTATGAAAACCATCTGAGGAAATTCAAACATCGCAAAATAATTTACAAGCTGCTTACAGCTGAAAATGTCCATCACAGGAACCGAATCTAGATTCAGGGGACTGAATCTGTGATCACATGATTCCTAGGCTCACATGATGCCGCAATTAATATAAACGCAATAAGCATGTATATATATAAAAGCTGTATATATATATATATATATATATATATATATATATATATATATATATATATATATAGACATGATCACCAGCCACGGAGCACGTCCATGGGGGACCAAAAATATAAATAAATCTGTAAAAGCAATCAACCGCCACGGAGGAAACTCTAGGCGGGACGAAATGTACAGAAAGCTGTAAAAACGGTCAACCACCACGAAGTAAACTCCAGGTGGGACGAAATGTATATATATATATATATATATATATATATATATAAGCACGTAAACGCA
This sequence comes from Panax notoginseng, assembly GCA_016801055.1. Lineage (NCBI taxonomy): Eukaryota > Viridiplantae > Streptophyta > Magnoliopsida > Apiales > Araliaceae > Panax > Panax notoginseng. The sequence continues at coordinate 166,449,134 of CM029014.1, read as the reverse complement.
CCAGATATAAAATCTAGGCTCATCGGACAAAGTCCAACAATAATTAATATATATAAGTATATATATATTAAAGCAGTAAACGCACCGGATGTGAAATCCAGGCTCACCGAACGGATTTCGATAGCAGTTCATATATATAATTATATATATAAGAAAGCCATTAAACGTACCAGAAATAAGTCTAAGCTCATCGAACAGAGTTCGACACGCAGTTCATATATATAAATATATATATAGGAAAGAAAATAAACGCTCCAGACCGAAGTCTAGGCTCAATCGAGGCATAACTAGATAATGTTAGTCAATATATATAAATATATATATATATATATATATATATATATATATATATATATATATATATATATATATATATATATATATATATACAGACTGGAATGAAACTACGGACCGAAGTTCGGGCAAAAGCAAGCAACACGACTCTCAATGTGTAGAAGGGTATGTGCAAAGATGAAGAGAAAGACTCTAAAGTGTGTGAGAAGGCTTACAGTGGGCTGCCAAAGAAGACTTCTATATCTTTAGAGTGGGTAAAAATAGACTTTTGTAGGTACAAAAGGGCTATATATGAGCTCACAGATGTTTAAAAGGGAAAAGTACACTACCTGGGATGAGTGCAGAGCAAATTAGGCAGGGCTTCCTCCCCATTTTCTCTTACAAAATGGCCACCCCAAGCCCTCTATTTATAGAGGGTGGAGCTGCAAGTGTACCTACGGCTGAGCCACAGGTGTACTAGAGGCAACTCGGGTGGGCCCAGGTTTTTTGGCTCGGGTCGTTTCGAAGTACATGCACTCGGGAACTGTAATGTCCACTCGAACTTTTAGAAGTGCAATCCGGGCATCCATTTGAGGTATACAGGACCTATTTTGGACCACCGTTGTCGAGAGTTGTACGATGACATAGGATTAGAGTTTGTGTGTTGGTCAGATGACGATGTTGCCCCTCCCCGGTGTTATCGTCGGATTAGGCTGATAAAGCAGACGTTGCTCAGCTTCGCTGGGATTGGACTGCTGTAATTGGTTGAAGGTCCTCATGTCATCCTTGAAGTGTGTCTGTCTTCCCGATGTTATCGTCGGGCTGGTACAGTGGATCTCGTTGTGAGCGCCGATATTGAAGCTGGTCGCACTTGTAACAAGCATTTCCGGGATTATTGCTAAAATTGCATTCCTTGGGGTTATCACCAAGGTTGGTGGCTATTCCCATGGTTGGGACTGAGACTGGATACCTCGGGATTATCTCTAAGATTAATCGGTCTTCTCCAGTGTGTGTTCCGGTATTGATCTGCATACCTCGGGGTTATCTCCAAGATTAGAATTGTTACTCCCAGATTGCGATCTGGGGTTGATGTTGAACTTCCGGTAGTATTCGGCATGGATATGGATTGTCTTTCAGGGTTCCCTCTTAAAAGACGAATCTATTCTCCTGCAATGTTAGTGATAGGTGTACAGAAAATTTTGAGTGTCTACATCGATCAAAGTTAAAAGTAGCCAGATTTAAGCAAATCTAGCCCGTAGGCAGAAAGATTAAATATCTACATTTTGAAAGCGGTTAAAGCAGATATTTATATAAAAGCAGTATATATATATATATATATATATATATATATATATATATATATATATATATATATATCTGCCTGGAGTTTACTTTGTGGCAGTTGATCGTCTATATATATATATATATATATATATATAACAGATATATATATATATATATATATATATATATATATATATATATATATATATATATAACTTTTGGCATCTGAAAACTCGGTTACCACCGGTTAAACTTCAGTATGTTACAAAACACGGGCTTACAAGTGTTTAGAAAGAAGAATCACTCAGTTTAGAGCACTATAGTAGGAGTTACAGGCTGAAATGGATAGAGTTTTCTCTCGTTTCTCCTTTTTTTCAAATGAGCTTCCAAGAGATCATATTTAAAGACCAGATGCCCATGGGTCAACCTGCATGGCTTGCGTCTACTCAGGCTACCCCAGGCCGTGTGGGTCTTATCGTCTAGAAGTACATGTACTTGGGCTACGCGATGTTCGCTTGAACTATTATAACTTTTAATTCGGGCATCCGATAAAGGAGTGTTGTACCTTTTTAGAATGTTGTTGTCGAGAGCTACACAATGACATGGGATTATAGGTTGTATGAAGATGGGAAGATGGGTCCATGACTAGATCTCCAAGTCTTCAAAGTCTATCTGTTGTACAGTCTTGTGCAGTTATCACTTGGGATTTAAGCTATGGTTCTTGTGGGACATCCTTGTATGTAGTTTGATGTGAATTATGTTGAGATGATGTTAGTGTGATGTTGAGGTGGCAAAATGATGATTTTTCCCGCACCGGGGTTATCTCCAGCTTTGGCGCAGATGTAGCTGTCATTTCTCAAGGTTATCTCCTAGATTGGGCGGCTGTTGATGCTGAATGTCCTCAGGGTTATCTCTGAGGTTGGCTTGACCTCCCGAGGTCTTCTCTAGGGTTGAACTAAGTATGTCGGGATTATCTCCAGGGTTGAAACTAACTTTTTTGGGGTTATCTCCGAGGTTGAAACTGGAATTCTTGGGATTATCTCCGGGGTTGAAACTGAATCTCTCGGGGTTATCTCCGAGATTGAAAACTGGATCTCCCGGGGTTATCTCCAAGGTTGAAACTGATATGACTTCCAGGGTTATCTCTGGAAGGCGATTCTGCCCTCCTACAGGGTTTTTAACAGGAACATAAAATTTTGAGTGTCTATAGGTGGAAAAGACCTAAAAACCCTAACCTAGAAAAGCTCTATAAATAGTAGCCCTCCCAATGATGAAACCCACAAAATTTGTAACCTAAACACTTATAATTCGAGCCATAACAAGCCTCAGCAATAGTAAGATCAGAATCTTAGAGAAAAAATCAAAATTTGCTCAAGAAGGTAAAATAGTATTCACACTTGTAGATCTTTGATGCTTTGTAAAAAACTTTGTTTTAATATTTATTAATATGTATTAACATGTTATTAAGTGATCAAGGTTGATAAAACATGGTTTCATAACATCTAAATGCATAAAAATGAAGAAAATAACAAACTGTCCAAAATTATAAAAAACTGGTTTGACAGCCGAATGTCAGAGCCTATAGATCTTAGCATGTTTATTGTTTGGACTATTAGATGTATCATAGTTGTAGTATGCCATGCGCTTAATAACCTAGAACTGAAATCATGTTAATCAGATCAATGTACTACATGTTATTCATGGTCAAAGGTAGTTGACCAAACACAAAAACTGTTTTTTGGAAATTCCAGAAAAGCATGAAGAATAATCTGACAGCCGTTTGACTGACCTATAGATCTTCCATCTAATGTATTGTTAGAGTATGATAGTGTTACATTTTTATAGATTGACATGTATACTACAAAACCATGACACTAGATCCTTCATTAGATCACTGGAATACAAGTTATTAAGGGTCAAACCTCATTGACCGTTCACGGAATGGTTTCTGAAAAACCTTGAAAATCATATGAATATCTGGCAGGCGTTTAACAATAGTTTGACTGGCTTAGATATTTCAATTGTAATGTTGTTAAGATAATCTAGTGTCACCCTTTTGTACCCTGACATGTATACTACAAACATATATCATTAAATCACATAAACAACACACTGAATGAAAGTTATTAACGATTAAACAGTGTTAACCGACATTGACCCTGGAAGTTTGATTGGAATTAATCTAGTACCATTTGATGTTATTTGATATCAAATAAGGCATGTCGATATACGCTGACATATGGACTACACCTAGAAACAGAAATCAAATCCAAATAATTAACCAACTGAAAATAAAATCAAGTCAAACTAGCCTTTAAGACATTGACCGGGTTGTTCTTCAGTAAATGAAGAGCACCTATAGTGACGGTTAGCTATCGCAATAGCCCTCAGCAACGATTTTAAATAAAAATACACAATAATTAAAATAAATTAGAAATAAATAGTAAATAATTATTAGTAATTAATAATTAAATTCTAAAATTTATTTTCAGTTATAATAAATAACTTTTAATATTTTGACATAAATTTCATTAATAATTTATTTTATTTAAATACTAATGATAATAAAACTATTTAATAATCATATTAAATGAATTATTTAAAAAATTTTAGTAATTTATCTAAAATTAAATAAATGACAATTAAATCATTTAAAATATTATATTTCCAAAATTTTTATAAATGATAATAAATCATTAATAGATAAAAATTATTTAAAATTAATATTAAGGTATAAATAATAATTAAATCATTTAAATATTGTCGACGTCGG
>CM029014.1:166204804-166439804 GCA_016801055.1 Panax notoginseng | reverse complement strand
AGGGATATGATCCCTGGCTAGGATGTGAGAATAGAACTAGGAGGGGAGAGACGGGAAATTCCTTCGCTTGTATGACCTACCTAAGTTTACTTATTATTTAATTGGTCGGTCAGAGTATAGAGATAATATGTGATATGTTAATTAACCCTTATTTTGTAACAGTATTTGAAAATGGCATCTAAAAATGTTGAGATAAGCAATGGAGCACAGGAGACCGTTGAGTCTCCACAAATCAATAATCAGGACAATGTGCAACAGGATGGCGATAATCCTCCTGTACAACAACACTGATCAATTGACGAACGACGGTACGTTTAAGAGGTTTTTAGAATTTATGCAAGATCAGGCGAAGGCGGCTCCTGTTTATAATGCAGGAGGAAACAATGGCAACCCACGGTTGGTCACCGCTAAGCAATTCAAGGAGCTGGGACCATCGGAGTTTTTGGGAAAGCCAGAACCACTTAAGGCGGAGACGTGGTTAAAGTAGATCACCAAGATATTTGATGTCTTGGGATGCTTCGAGGAGTAAAAGGTTCCCTTTGCCACCTTTATGTTGCGTGAAGAGGCAGATCACTGGTGGGAATCTGTAAAACGTACCCAGCCTGACGCACTCAAGATATCTTGGGGAGAAGTTCTAAGAGCTGTTCAATGACAAATACTTTCCTGAAAGCATTCGTCACATGAAGGAGGTGGAATTTATCGAGTTGGAGCAAAACAACATGACCGTGTCGCCGTACGAAGCCAAGTTTGCCGAGTTGTCCCGATTTACGTCCCACTTGGTTGATAATGAAGAAAGAATGACGCGGATGTTTTTAAGAGGTTTGAAGCTTGAGATACATCAATATCTTATCTCTCATAAAATGTGTTTGTATTCAGATGTTGTTAATAGGGCTCAGTTATTGGAGTGCGATAACGAGTCAACCCAACCAAAAGAGAGCAGCCGACAAAATGATAATACCAGTGATAACAGTCATCAAAGAGATGACAATAAGCATGGAGGGAATCAACATGCCAGAAATGGTAACTACTTCGGTGGTAATCATGACCAAAATAATAAGAATGGACATTTCAAGAAGAGAAGGTTCAACAATGACGTGAAGACGTCGACACCAGCACCCGTTTCAAAGGAAGAAGAACGACCACCGGTCGTATGTTTCAAATGCGGACAGGAGGGACACATCCGTCCAAACTGTACGCAGCAATCCAAAGCGTGTTTTAATTGCGGAACAGAAGGTCACCTAGCTCGATTTTGTCGTATGATGAAGTTAAGTCCAGCTGGGATAGTGATGCCAAAGGATATCCCAGACAAGCCAAAGCCGATAGTTTAAAAGAGAGCGTTTTTTTTTCGTGATGAGGAACCTGAATAAAATTATCACGGGTATGTTAGTCATAAACTCTTGCGAAGTCTGTACCGTGTTAGATACCGGTTCTACTCACTCTTTTATTTCACCTAGTTGTGTTCAATGTTTGAACTTAACTCCGAAGAAGTTAGACTTTGATATATCTGTTTAAACTCAGTTGGGAGAAACCTTCGTTACCTCCACTATTTATAAATCTTGTTCAAATCAACACGTTCACGTTACCTGTCGATCTTATCTCTTTGAAAATACTTGCCTTTGATGTGATTTTTGGAAACGATTGGTTAACTACTCATCATGCTTTTCGTAAGGTTGTTAGCTTTCATACTCCTAACCAACCTGTTATGCGAATTCAAAGTAACCAAACCACTAAAGTCAATCATTGTCATATCAAGCCATAAGTAAAGAGCCCCGATTCTTTCGTTGTTGACTTCCTTGTGTGGGATGCACCGAAGCCAGACTTTCAGTAAGAGATGTTGTAAATGACGATGGCAAGTTGATAGGTATCAATGTGATGTGTTATCCAAGTCTTGGATGAGGGTCACAGTTTTGAATGATATTTCTATTGTTAATAAATTTCCTGACGTATTCTTGAAGACTTCTTAGCCTAACCCAGAGCATTAAATTAAACTTTTTGTTGACCCCAGTACAAAACCCATTTCTTAAACCTCAAATATTTCTTCAACCAAAATGAACGTATAATGCGCCAAAGACGTTGGCTCGAGCTGTTGAAGATTACGATCGTACCACTTAATATCATCGTAGAAGTGCGAACGTGGTAGCTGACACGTTGAGTAGAAGATCGTATGCGAGTGAGATGTTGTTAACATAAAGACCCATTTCGTATAACTTACAAATGATGAAGATAGAGTTAAAGACTCTAGGGACCCATGTGAAGATAACGAATATACGATTAGAATCGACTTTAATCGATAAATTTAAAGCCGCTCAAGCTACATACTCAAAGCTGATGAATGTGAAGAAGAAGGTTCAAGAGGGCGTTATTCTAGAAGCAAGAATCGATGAAGAGAGGAAGTCTCAACCCTCGATTTAATTGGCCCATTTGAAATCCTCGATCAAGTAGGAACTGTGGCTTATGACTCGTTTTACCACCAAGTATGTCGCGTGTTCATAACATTTTTTTAACGTATTGATGTTACGTAAATATGTGGACGACCCGAACCACATTATTGATTTAGAACCGGACGAGATAACGGATAATTTAACGTATGAAGATGTACCTGTTAAAATCCTGGAATGTATTCAACACTTAAAGGTTATACCTCAAGAGTTAGAATCTGACGAAGTGTCCTCACCTGTTCGGTATACCAGGTACGTACGAAAATTTTGAGGGCGAAATTTTATAAGGAGGGGAGATTGTGAAACCCCATATTTTATGAATAAAGATTTAATTTTTTTTATATATATTTTAAATATTATGGTGTGAATTCGAGATAATGTTATAGTTGTGGGTAGTATTTATAAATTTTACAAAGTATGCAAGTTGTTGTATTATATTCGATTGGTCGGAGAATATTACTTTAGTCGGGGAATATTCGTACGACGGCACAATTATTGGTGGACCCCACAACAGAATTATTGTCGGATTGAGAAAACGACAAAAGTATTTTATTAAAAATAACGCCAAAAGTTTTACCGTTGATACTGTTGAACTACTCGGTAGTAAAAGTACAGTAATACGTGTGGTTGCATAGTAGCACACGGTATTGATTATTAATGCTTATGTGAGAAGTCACTCAGTTTCATTCAATTATTGTCAATTAATAATATGAATTATTTAGCGATAATGAAGTTTTGTTTTATTAGTATTATTAACGTAATAAAACAGAAACATCTTTTTATATAAAATAGAATACTTTATTAAAGTTATTCTATAAATAGAATATATTATATTTTATTTAAAAGATTTTTCTTTAAATATAGACCGTCAGATTAAAGTAAATCAATCTGGACCGTTCATAGATTAGTTACTATACATTCCATTTTCCTATAAATAGAAGCTCATTCCTTCATTATTTTCTTATGAATTTACTAAAACTCTAGAGAGAGAAACTATAGAGAGAGTTCTTCTTCTATAATCTTGAGTGTATTTTTTTAGAGTTTAAGAAAGCTTTGAGCGTAGTACAAGTTTCTTCGAGTATATTCTCGCCATACCAGTCGGAATACTCTTCTTTCAAAGGTAAGGGATATTATTTGTTGTACTCGTAAGGGGTATTATTTCTTTTGTATTCATGAAGAGAACTTTTGTTATTCCACTATTTATTATTCTGTTGGAATAACCTGTATATGCGGGCTACCCTATACTTGGTGAAATTCTTCTGTTGTTTCATTCTTTATTATTCTATTAGAATATTATGTTTGTGTACTTACGCCGGACCTGGTTCCATTATTTATTATTCTGTCGGAATATCCTGTCTGTGCGTTTACGCCGGACCTGGTTCTATTCTTTATTATTCTGTCGGAATATCCTGTCGGTGCGTTTTACAGCGGACCTGGTTCCATTCTTTATTATTCTGTTAGAATATCCTGTCTGTGCGTTTTACGCCGGACCTGGTTTCGTTATTCGTTATTCTGTTGGAATAACCTACCTGTGCGATCTATCGCATGCATGGTGATTTCTTTTGTTATTCCATTTTTTATTATACTCAGTTGGTTAAAACTTTGACTTCTATACTCCATGAAATTAGTGGAATATCCTTGATATTTGCGCTTCATCCTGTATCTTTTCATGTAAATATTCTTTTGAGCATTCTTGAATTTTACTCCACAAAGTAGTATCATGTTGACAATTTGGACGTTATTGGTTCCTGGATAAATTAATTCTTGAACTTGTTTTATTGAATTCTTATATCATTGTCATCATCCTCATGTTTATATTTTATTGAAAGTCATCTATGGCCTGTAGTGCATAGATGGACTTGGTATGATTATGATCAGGGATTAATCGGTGTAATCATGACCGTAATATTACAAATGATGTGAAAAAAGTCTTTATTGGCCCGTAGTGCATTGATGGATAGTTTTTAGTATGATTATGGCTATGGATTTTCTTTGGCCGTAGTGCAGAGATGAATTGTTTTATGGCATGATCAGGACCGTTGATAAAAACATGATTATCTTTAGCCGTAGTGCATGGATAATTCGTGGTCGTGATACTAAAGAATATCCTTGGCCGTAGTGCATGGGTGATTCGATGATGTGGATTATTTATTAAGCTGAGTCCCAGCGATAAAAGTCATGAAAAACCTTTTAAATCATAAAAGATAGTAGATTTTATTCTCTACTTGACTCTTTTAATGGATTGTTGGTTCCACTGCAGTTAAACTTGATGTCTATTGTATTTTATCAGTTTAACATTATTGAAGACTAATGATAATTTATTCTGCGTTATCTTAGTCATAATATTTCTTACTGGGCTAGTTGAGCTCACCTTTTCTTTCACTGTTCTCTTCAGGAAACGAGAATATAGTTGGGACGAGTCGAAAAACGGAGTGATGGACCAGATGATAGCATTAGTAGTCCTCACTATTCCATATAATAGTGTGATAATAATTGTAATGATGACTCCTTTTAAGTATGGATACTCTCTAGAAGACAATATTTGTATTCAAACTCACAGTTTATGTTTTGTCGTATTGTACATGACAGTTGTATTATTAACTTGTATTTGAATTCTGTACCATGTATCTGGCGACTCAAGACCTAATTTGGGGGCGTCACATTAAGGATTCGTACTTTGAACAATCCAAGTTCAAAAATACTTCATAAATATCTATAGTGGAGTAAAATTCAAGAATGAAGACCAAAACATGGATACAATCAAAGCTAGTATCCATAATAGATATCTTGGACAAAAAACAAAAATTTAATTTTTATGTGAATAGTGTCGTATTCGTGAATAGTTCCGTATACGTGAATAGCAACCCCGACACTAAAAGACATGAATTTCACAAGAAAAATCTTATCAATATTCTGGCATAATGATATTGAAAGAATAATATCATTTATAAAAGAAAATAACATCCCTTACCTCGAAAAGACAGTACTTCTGACTGGAATACTAGATATAGTGCTGAAGGAACTTGCACCGTATAGCAACACTCAAAGTACCAAAATACTCACAAAAATACGCTCGATATTATAGAGAGAGAAAACTTTAGTTTCTGGTGTGATTTTCAATTCTAACCTAAGCACCCTATTTATAGGAAAATACTTAGAACACCAAAGCAAAAAATTTAATAAAATATTAATATATTTATGTAAATTTCCTACGCCCACTTTGCATAACTGAATTCAGCCATTTCAATAACCAGTGGGGCCCCCAAACATAACAAAAATGTTTTTCATAAAAAAATAATTAAAACTTCAAAAATCAATTATTCTGGAACTTCAATACTTTATAATAAATAACCCTTTTATCTGAAAAATTCGAATCTTATGTCCTTCCATAGTAAATTCAACTCTCTACAACTTTGTAAGTTTAAGTTTTTCCAAATTCCAAACAGAAATTAACCGAAATCCACATACGGATGATTTTACAGGCTATAATCAAATTTCAGTCAAAAATTGGGCCCACCGTCATGTTTAACATGTTTTTATCATTTATTGCAACAAAAATACTCTTCCTCCTCATTTATTCATATATCCCACATTCATTGTAAAAATATCACCATTACTATATTATTATAATATAATAATATATTTAAATGAATTATTTTATTAGAAAAAGATAAAATATCAATTTTCAACAATTGTCCCATTAAAAATTTTTTCCATCTATATCCGCATAAAATGACTTTTTTCTTATCATATAAATTAATAATCAATTATTCACAAATAATATTACAGAATCACAATACTGACAACCAGGCCGTTCCCAAGAAAGAGGGGGTTTTCCAATAAGAATTTCTCCTTACTGGCGCGCAATTAGGTGACCAAACCTCTCCTTAGACAGAACTTTCTAGACATTGCCAAAAATATTATCTAATAATATTATTCAAATAATATGAATTATTGATTTGATAATGGAAAATACTGTGTAGTGACAATTATTGAAACAACAATAATATAAAATATCAACGTAGCAATTATTGAATCAATAAAATAAAATATTGAATTGTAATTACTGTTACAATTATTGAGTAGTGCCTTCTTACGTAAGAATCAATAATTGGTGCAATACCGTGTGCTACTGTGCAACAACGAGTATTTTAACCACCGGGTATTCCAACAGTATTAACGATAACAACTACGACATTATTTATAAACAACTTATACTTGTCGTTTTCTTCATCCAATCATTTTTCGTTATGGGTCCCACACAAGGTTACGCCGTCGTACGAATATTTCCTGACAGTAAGAATATTCTCTGACCAAACGAGTATTCCCCGACAACAAAGAATATTTTATAACCATTTGCTTATTCAAGATATTTACGCATTTTACCCATAACTAACCACATTAATCAAATCAACCCTTACTATTTCAAAATAATAAATAGAAAAATTCAATTTCATTTATAATAAGTTGGGGTCTTACAACCTCCCCTCCTTATGAAATTTCGTCCTCGAAATTGACGTACGTACCTGGTGTTTCAAAAAGGTGAGGGTACTTCGCTTTCATTTTTGTTTCCAATTCCCAGGTCATTTCCTCAATAGCATGGTTCCTCTATAAAACTTTGACTTGTGGTATGACCTTTTTGCGTAGGACATGCTCTTTCCTATTCAAGATCTTAACTGGTATCTCCTCGTATGTTAAGTCTTCAGCTATCTCGTCTGGTTCTAACTCAATAATGTGGTGTGGGTCTTTCACATATTTACAAAGCACATATATGTGAAAAATATTATGAACACGAGACATGCTTAGAGGTAACACGAGTCTATAGGCCACATTTCCTACTCGGTCAAGAATCTGAAATGGACCAATAAATCGTGGATTGAGCTTTTCTCTCTTCCCAAATCTTGTAACTCCCTTCCATGGAGCAACACGCAATAATACATGATCCCCAATACTAAATTCCACGTCCTTTCGATGAATATCTGCATAACTCTTTTGTCGATCTTGTGCCGTTTGTATACGTTGTCGAATCATTTGGATCTTTTCTATAGTCATACGTACCAACTCTGGTCCCAACAATGTTGCTTCACCCACCTCTTCCCAACATACTAGAGAGCGACACTTTCGTCCATACAATGCTTCGAATGGAGCCACGCCTATACTTGCTTGATAACCGTTGTTGTAGGAGAATTCCACCAATGGTAAATATTTATCCCAACTCCCTTTGAAGTCTAGGACACAGAGTCTTAATAGATCTTCAAGAGTTTGAATAGTCCTCTCTGATTGTCCGTCCGCTTGAGGATGGTATGCCAAACTGAATCGTAAATCCGTGCCCATAGCTTTCTGCAAGCCAACCCAAAATCGTGAAGTGAATCTTGGGTCACGATCCGAAACTATGGATACTGGCATGCCATGCAATCTCACAATCTTATTTACATACATACGAGCAAGACGTTCAAGGGAATAAGTCTCCCGTATCGGCAAGAAATGAGCAGACTTGGTTAATCTATCAACAATAACCCAAATCGTATCTATGCCTTAAGAAACCTTGGGAAGACCCGCAACGAAATCCAAGGTAACGTGTTCCCACTTCCATTTCAGAATCTCAAGTGGTTGCAATGGACCCTTAGACACTTGATGCTCCGCCTTTACACGTTGACAAGTTAAACACCTCGATATAAACTTTGCGATATCTCTCTTTATATTATTCTACCAAAATGTATGTCAAAGATCACGATACATTTTGGTACTTCTAGGATGGATTGCAAATGGTATGTTGTGTGCCTCCATCATGATTCTATGTTTCAAGTTAGAATCGTTAGGAACGCAAATTCTGGAGTTGACTCGAAGTATTCCTTCTTCATCGATTCTTACTTCTGGAATAGCACCTTCTTGCACTTTCTTCTTAATACGCATCAGCTCCGGGTCTGTGGCTTGAGCAACTTTAACTTTATCGATTAAAGTTGGTTCTATGCGTATACTTGACATCATCACATGGGTCCCCAGAGTCTTGAATTCTATCTTCATCTTTTGTAAATCACACAAAATGGGCCTTTGTGTTGACAGCATCGCGCTTGTTCACGCATATGATCTTCTACTCAACGCGTCAGCTACCACGTTCGCTTTTCCTTGATGGTATTGAATGGTATGGTCATAATCTTTCAACAGCTCGAGCCAACATCGTTGTCTTATGTTGAGTTCCTTTTGGGTGAAGAAATATTTGAGGCTTTTATGGTTTGAATATATCTCCACTTTCTCCCCATATAGATAGTGTCTCCAGATTTTCAATGCGAAAAAGACTGCTGCCAACTCTAGATCATGAGTAGGATAATTCCTCTCATATTCTTTAAGTTGTCGCGAGGCATAGGCTATGACCTTCCCATGTTAGATGAGAACACATCCTAACCCTTTGCCTGAAGCATAGCTGTAGATGACAAATCCATCCGAACCAGATGGTATTGTCAGAACATGTGCCAAAATGAGTCTCCTCTTAAGCTCTTGGAAACTCTTCTCGCATTCATCGCTCCATACGAATTGTGTATCCTTCCGAGTCAGCTGAGTTAACGGAGTAGCGATTCGAGAAAATCCTTCCATGAATCTCCGATAATAACCAGCTAAGCCCAGAAAGCTACGTACTTCGGTCACCGACTTCGGTTGCTCCCAACTTTGTATTATTTCAATCTTCGCCGGCTCAACAGATACTCCATGTTTTGACACCACGTGTCCAAGGAATGCTACTTCCTCAAGCCAGAACTCACATTTCATTAACTTGACATATAGCTTGTTTTCACGAAGCCTTTGGAGTACCAGCTTCAAATGGTGCTCATGATCTTCACGGCTTTTGGAATAGACGAGGATGTCATCAATAAAGTCAATAACAAACTGATCCAAATATTCCTTGAATACTCGGTTCATCATATTCATGAAAGCCACATGAGCATTAGTCAATCCAAAAGACATGACTAAAAATTCATAATGCACGTACCGAGTTCTAAAGGCAGTCTTCGGAATATCCTCAGTTCTAATCTTCAGCTGATGATATCTAAAACGAAGATCGATCTTTGAAAAGAATTGTGCTCCTTGCAACTAGTCAAACATGTCATCAATACGAGGTAGCGGATACCTATTCTTGATGGTGACATGGTTCAATTCTCGATAGTCAATACAAAGTCACATACTTCCGTCTTTCTTCTTTACAAATAAAATAGGAGCACCCCAAAGAGATGTACTAGGATGAATGAAACCGATGTCCAACAACTCCTGCAGTTGGACCTTTAACTCCTGAAGTTCAATAGCAGCCATTCGATATGGGGTTTTAGAAATGGGCTTTGTACCAGGTTCAAGGTCAATAAAGAATTCAACTTCACGTTCTAGGGGTAGACCAGGAAGTTCTTCAGGAAATACATCAGGAGATTCACTAACAACAGAAATATAATTCAAATCTGACGTGTCTTTATTCAAATCCATAACATGGGCTAAGAAAGCTTGACATCCGTTTTTTAATAAACGAATGGCTTTATGGCTTGATATGACACTGATTGACTTTAATGGTTTGGTTGCTTGAATTCGCATAATATGTTGGTTAGGAATATGAAAACTAACAACCTTACAAAATAATCAATTTTGTTATGATGAGTAGTTAACCAATCAATCCCTAAAATCATATCAAAAGCAAGTATCTTTAAGGAGATAAGATCAACAGGTAATGTGATGGTGCTAACTTGGATCAAACAAGATTTATAAACTGTGGATGTAATGAAGGTTTCTCCTAACAGAGTCTCCACAGATAAGTCAAAGTCTAATTTCTCCGTAGTCAAGTTTAAACGTTGAGCACAAGCAAGAGAGATAAATGAATGGGTAGAACCGGTATCTAGTAAGGTATAAACTTTGTAAGAATTTATGATTAGCTTACCTGTGATCACCTCGTTTGGGTTTCTCGCATTTTGACCAGTCACGACAAACGTGAACCATTGACTTTGACTTTCCTAGGATAGCCTTTTGAGTCACCATCCCCGCTAGACTTGGTTTTGCTACAGTACAATCTCAAGCGATATGCCCTTCCTGTCTATAATTATAACATACCTTGAACTGTTGTGGACAATTTGGGTTGATATGTCCCTCTTTCCCACATTTATAGCATACGACCGGTGGTCATTCTCCTCCCTTAGAACCAGTTGCTGCTGGTGCTGACGTCTTCACATTGTCATTGTTGAATCTCCTCTTTTTAAAATCTCCCCTGACTCGCTTCTTCTCTTTTCATGGCCACGATTACCACCATAGTGGTTACCGCTTTTGCTTTTGTACATGTTTTTCTTTCCCCGCTGGTTATCATTGCTCCGATGACTGCTATCACTGGTATGACCCAGGTTGTGGTCCCTCGGTTGAACGTACTCGTTATCTCGCTCTAGTAATTGAGCCCTATTGATAACATATGAATATAGAGAAAATTTATGAGAAATGAGATATTGACGTATGTCGGGTTTCGAACCTCTCAGAAATATCCGCGTCATACGTTCCTCATTCTCCACCAAATGAGGTGCAAACCTGGATAACTCCGTGAACTTCGCCTCATACTGGGACACCGTCATATTGTTCTGTTCCAGTCTAATAAATTCCACCTCCTTCATATGACGAACACTTTCAGGAAAGCACTTGTCATTGAACAGTTTCTGAAATGTCTCCCAAGACATGCTGAGTGCGGCTGGATGGGTACGCTTCACAGATTCCCACCAATAATCTGCCTCATTACGGAACATAAAGGTGGCGAATGGACCTTCTATTCCTCCGTGCATCCCAAGACATCGAATATCATGGTAATTTGCTTGACCCACGTTTCTGCCTTAATCGGATCCGGCTTTCCCCAGAATTCTGGTGGTCCTAACTCTTTGAACTGCTTGGCTGTGACCAGCTGTGCGTTGCCATTGTTTCTACCTGTATTTTGAACAGGAGTCTCCTTCGTCTGGTTTTGCATGAACTGCAAAAAGCTTCTAAACATCTCATCGTTCATCGTCTGCTCAGTGATATTGTTTACAAGAGGAACATTGTCGGCCTGTTGCACGTTCTCCTCGTTGGTGGGTAAAGGTGTCTCCACGGTCTCATTTACTCCACTGTTAACATTCTCAGTTGTCATTCTCAAATACTGCCATAAAACAAGGGGTAATTAAAGAAATTAATATATCACACAATATCCATATATTCTGACCAACCAACAAATAGCCTTAGGTAAGACACACTAGCGAAGGATTTTCTCGTCTCTCTCCTCTTAGTTCTATTCTCCGATCTCCGCTAGAGACCATATCCCTAAGCTCTGATACCAACTGTGACGCCCTCAAAATAGATATACATCACCCATTCTGAGTAGCCAAAACATGGTACAGAAACAACTACAACTTTATTAATACAATTATCGTGCAAAATACGACAACACATAACTATGAGTTTAAATGCAAATATTGTCTTCTAGACAATATCTACACTCAAATAAGTCTTCATTACAATTATTGATACATTATTTTATAAAAATGGTGATGTAACAACCCGATATTTTCTATATAATTAAATAAGAAATTTTTCGTATAATTTTTTATTTATTTTAAAGATGAGGATTTGTACAAGATAAGGTGTATATGTATTTATGTGATAAATAAAAATATATTTATTACATGAATATTTACAAATAATTTTATTTTAGAATTATTGATTATTATAAATTATATTCTTATAATAATTAATTTTAAAGTAGAAATATTTTTATTAATTATATTCCATGAAAATATAGTTATATACTATTTACATAATATATGAAATGATTTTTAGAATTATTATAATAATTATTTATTTTATTATATGAATTTATGTAAGGTTAATTAAGTTAATTATTTTAAATTAATTAATAAGGTAATATATGGTAAATAAATCATATATGGAATCCAAACCCTAATTTTAGAATTTGAGCAAGGAATGAGAATAATAATATAATATTAATTATATTTTGATTTTCAGTTCTATAAATATGTAGTATATATACGTTTTGATGATGGTTGGTCAATTATTATGTATAACTTCAAAACCCTAATATTAATTGGTTAAGCCCTAGTTTTACTGTGAAAAACTCTAATTTGAAAATCAATAGTGAGTTTAAGACTGTTATATAACTGTGTATATGATTTATGTTGTGTATTATATAATGATTTGATTAATTAGGTAAGCCCTAATTAAAATCTAGAAACCCTAATTAATCTTTAGAAAACCTTAATTATAAAACCCTAATTTCGAAAATGAGAAAACCTTAATTTGAAACTCAAATTAGAGTTCGAGATTGGTTGTAATTGTGTTAATGTGATTAATTAACAAGTATTAGAATTATAATTGTTAATTAGGAGAACCTTAATAAATTTTGAAAACCCTAATTAACTAGAAACCCTAATTCTTAAATTAATAACCCTAATTTGCTAATTTGGTAACCCTAATTTGTTAATTGTAAGCTAAATGCTAATTAGTGGACACTAAAATACTAATGTTCATGTATAGTGTAATTAGAAAATTAATCATAATTAGGAAACCCTAATTTCAAAATTTTAGAAACTAAAATATATTTAATTTTATTTTTGTGCAAACCCTAAATTGGAAATCTTACAATTGATTTGTACTAAACCTTAAGGTTAAACCTTAAGGGTCAATCCCTAAGGGTTTGCAAAATTACAAAATAGCCATTAAATTTCCAAGCAAAATGACCATTATACCCCTTGCATTATTTTGGCTACTATGTAGGTTTTGACATTAGGGTGAACCACTTCAACCACCCCATGTGACTTAAAATGCTAGCAAACCAAGCTAGATCAGCCAATACATGCATCATACACTTGTATAAATAGATTTGGAGAGAGATATTCATTTGCTAGCTCAAATTTTCCAAACACTTCAACCAATCCTCTCTCTCTCTAAAACCCACGATTTTCTCTTCGTTTATCAGTCACAAAACCAACCCCATGAAATCCACTAACCAAATCAGTAGCCCATAATCAGAAATCGATCATAGAAGGTATAAAACTCTATTTCAAATCTGACCTTTAATGATATGTTAAATGTTAGATTTTTGTGTTAAAACATGTTATATGTAGTCTATATTGATGATCTGGGTTGGTATCTTGAAGATCCATAACATCTAAGTGATCGTGTAGTATGCCATGAGATCTTTATTCTAGAACTTGAATCAAAGTCATAACATGAGCCGATTGTAAGTTATTCAAGGTCAAAGTGCGTTGACCGACCATGACCGTCTGTTTCTGGGTTACCCAGAAAGTTTCCAGGTCGGTCTGATAGTAAGTTCATGGCCTTGGATCTTGCAGGTGTTAGCTTATTTGTTGTTCTTGTTGCATCTACATTGTAGTCTGGTATATGAACTCCATGTTTATGCCTTTATATCACCTATACATCAAACTGGATGAAAGTAGTAACCGGTCAAAGTAGCTAAGTAGTTCGTGTTTACGATTTTCTGGGAAACCCAGAAAATCTAGGAATTCGGGTTCTGACAAGATTTGACCAGCGTGTATCTTGAGATTTTGTTGTTAATTTATGTGTTTTAAGTGTTAGATCTCTTCATTTACATTTGTACTACAAGCTAGAACCGTTAAAGCACCATAACATCAACTAGAAATCGATTAAACCAAGGCACAAAGTAGCTATCAAGCACCGCCTGGGTTTCTGGGTAACCCATAAAACCCAGGAAGGGCCTGACAGCCACTTTGGACCTCCTGATCTTTCGATTGATGCATGTTTTGATCTTGGTGTGTTCTTGGATCATGTAGTCTGACACGATTACTACACGATCTGCTCAACATCTAGCCCAGAAACTCATTACACCGTGCACGATTCTTGGTCAAATATGACATCTCGTATACTACCTATGAATGTTCTTGAGCCTCAAGAACACCTAAGGTGACGGTTTCTGTAGCCAAAGAGCTTTAGCGACAGACTTAATTAAAATTAATTAAATTAATTAAATTAATTTCTGAAAATTATTTAAAAATAGTATTTAATTTTCGAAAAATACAAAAATAATTTTAAAAATTATTTTAAGTTATAAAAATTAACTTTTAATAATTTGAAATATTTTTCATAAATATTAGTATTTATTTAAATATTGTTGATAATTAATTCATTTATTAAATGCATTAAATAAATTAATTAAAAATGATTTTATTATATTAAAAATTATTTTAAATGATAATAAGATATTTAAAAATATTTTAAGTTATAAAATATAACTTTTAATATTTTAAAGCAAATTTCATTAATTATTTACTATTAATGATATTAGAGTTATTTAATAATTATATTAAATAATTTAGTTTAAAAATGATTTTAATATTATAAAAATTATTTTAAATAAAAATAAAGTGTTTAAAGATATTTTAAGTTATAAAACATAACTTTTAATATTTAAAGGATAATTTTATTAATAATTTAATATTAATGATTATTAACTTAATATTAACGATATTAAATTTATTTAATAATTATATTAAATAAATAGTTTAAAAATAGTTTTATTAATTTAAAAATAATTTAAAAAGGATATAAATGAATTAAAAATATTTTAAGTAATGATTAAAGACTTTTAATATTTTGATAAATACTATATTAATATTTAAATATTAATGGTAATTATTTAAAAATAATTTTAATGATTTTAAAAATCATTTAAGGGTAATATAAATACTTTAAAAGCAATTTGAGTTATTATAAATAACTTTAATATTTTGCAATGGTTTCATTAATAGTTTAATATTAATTAAATATTAATGATAATAGAATTATTTAATATTTAAATAATTTAATAATGATTCTGATATTTGAAAATTCATGATAAATTATAATAAATGTTTAAAAATTATTATAAGTCATTTAAAAATAATATGAATGATACTAAGTTATAGGACAGAGTCTTAGACTCGATAATTACCCAATAAAGCCGTTGGTACACCGACATGTTTCAGAAATTGATCTGGATTTAGATAATTTGATTAGATATGTGTTTATTTGTGATTCAATGGTTGTTAAACATATGTGACAATGTGATTAGGTTATGTGCTGACTGCAATAAGCAGTGTTATGAGTTGAGATATGTTATTCTAATCAGTAAAATAATCTTATTACTGATAGGTGATTATTTAAAAGATAAAACTAAGTTGCGAATTGTAAGCAGCGCATTAGGCAAGTATCTTACCTTTGCATTTTCTTTATGCAATGGACATGAGTAAGAATGTTTCAGAATTATATTATTACTGTACAGATTATTAACCCTATTGTTATATATATTATATACGCTCATTGATTATCAACATGTTAGTATATGGTAATTCAGATATATATTCTGTTCATAATTTCTATAAATAGTTATACAAGTGTCCCCACTTGGATAATCATTGTATTTAATCACATGTTGATGCACCTTTGTTAATTACCCGTATATATATATGTTAAATTATAGATTATTGTTGAACAAGATAAAACCTTTGGTTTGGAACCCCGACAAGTATGAACATCCCGTACACGGAAAAAATGTTTTATGCACCCAAGGTGGACAGAGCGAACGATACCCTCGTTCTTGCATGTAGTATTGATCAATACATGGTACAACGGGCTGATCACCCCCGTGCCCGTAAGTTATGACGGTTTACAGATGAAGTTCTATTTAACCTTTTCGAAAATAAAAATAATTTTCATAGTATGTCACCTTAACCCTATTTATAGTCATTATGTAGTTTCAAAATTTTGAAAGAGGGTTGCTATGTTATTATTATAGGTTCAAATTACTTCACAACTATCGATTTGCTGTAGAAGGGTAGTATAAAGAAAATATTTAAATTCTTTCAGTTTATATATATAATTGCTATTACTTGCTGGGCACTCAAATGCTCATTCTTGCTTAATTTATATGTTTTCAGCTAAGTGTAAAGAACCAGAAGGCTCATGCAGAAACAAAGGAAAAGTAAAGCTAACCAAATAAGATTTGTGGTAGTTTATGTAATAGTTTGATATTGTTAAGACAATGATATATATTATGTATCATGTTATGTAAGAAATGTATTAAAAGTTACGTACTTGAGAGCTAGACTCTGATAATTAGGTAAATTAAGTTTAATATTTATATTATTGTTATTTTTATTAGTATTATTTCGCTCATAGAAATGGTATCGTGAAGCACCGAGTTCGGGTTTCAAGTACCTAAATTTGGGGGCTTTACAGCAAAGCTTAGGGTTAGAAACCTTAGGTGGGCTAGACCTTAGGCTATAACCTTAGAACAAAGGGAAACGTTGAAAATATAAATAACTCATTTAGAGTTTAAAAAGAGATGAATTGAATAAATTCATCGTCAAACAAAATAAAAGATAACTTATATAAAACTTTTATTTGCTGTGTGTATATACTATATGCTAATCAGGATACTTTATATGTGTAGATGTCTGGTGGAAAAGGCTTGTTATATGATTATAGCATGAAGAAGGATCAAAATCATACACCCGAGCTGATATCGAAGCCAATAGGTGAAATAGATGCCCACAATGAAAATAACTCAGACGAGGTGATTATTATAGAAAACGTAGTACCAGATCCCGAGATGGTGGAGCTGACAGATAGTGATTCGGACACTAAAGTTGAAGCTGATCAAGCATCAACGGACGTGCAGGATCTGAGGAACAAGGTTTCTTCTCTGGAAAGGCTGTAGGAAAAGCTGCTAAATAGTCAATTACGACAGGCGTTAATAGAAACAATGGAAGAACAATATAAGCTTAAAATCCAAATTGATCAGATGGGAGCCACAAGCAACACATCGTGTGCAGCTCCGAGTAAGAATGGAAAAAAAAAAAGATAGAAGACCAGGACTTAGGAAAATTCAATAAGAAGAAAGGGAAAAGAATATGTTATCTTTGCGGTTATGAAGGACATACTACTCTGTATTGTCCCGACTATAAACCAGGTGCATGTTTTTTTTGTTGAGTAGAAGGTCATCAGGCGAAAGGTTGTCTAAGGAAAAAGGGCGTAGTGAATAGGTAGTATAGGTTCTATTGCGTAAGCGAGTTTAATGTAATATGTGTGCTTAGTATGTTTGTGTAAGGTTATATTCTAAAACATTTGTAATGATCAAGTTTGTAAATCCCGACTTTTGTGGTCACAAAGGGATAGTTGAGGTTTAAAGCAGTATGTGCTATGCTATGTAAAATATTCGCTAAATGAATATGAACCTATGTTTGAGTAATGAAACAAGTTTAATATATTAAATTTATATGATAAGGTTTAGAATGTAAGTTAAATTTATAATTTTATCTAATCAAATAATGCCATCAAGACGTCGAACTCGAAATCAAAAGGCAGAAGAATCTTTCAATAACGTTGAGGGACAACAACAAGCTGACCCGATGCAGAACTTCGCGAACATGGTAGCACAAGCTATGCAACAGGGAATACCAGCCGCAGTGAACCAGCTGGACAACTGCTTAGCTAACTTCAAAGACTTTAAGGCTGTAGGACCGCCGGTATTTAAAGGTACAACTAACCTTGTTGAAGCCCAAACTTGGGTCAAAGAGATTGAAAAAGCATTCATGATAGCTAGGGTAACTGAAGGGTAGAAGATCTCTTTTGCCACCTACATGATGAAGGGTGAGGCAAATTTTTGGTGGGAAGCGAATCTGGCAAGGGCAGGAGCAGGTGTAGTTAATTGGGATAGGTTCAAAACTTTGTTTTTTGAAAACTATTTTTCATCTAGTATGCAGGCTAGGATGGAGATAAAATTTTTAGAATTGAAGCAGGAGAATATGACGGTGTCAGAATATGCCGCCAAATTTAATGAGTTAGCTAGGTTTGCCCCGCATCAAGGTTATACGGAGGCTAGAAAAGCGAGAAGGTTTGAGCTGGGATTAAAACCCTGGCTCTACAACAAGGTGGCAGTGTTGTAGATCCCTATATTTGTAGCACTCATGGAGAAGGAGATTATTGCTGAGGAGGGGAGGGAGGCTATGAGCCTCTACAACAAGGAGAGGAAGAATAAGGGTAAGACCGAAGGAGCTGGGAAGGTAGGAATTAATAGTGGGAGCAACAGTGGAGATGGAAAGAGGAATGTGAATAACTTTAGGAATGTTCAGATCAAGCAGGAAGGAGTTAAGAAGCCAGCTGTACAGTGTAAGACTTGTGAAAAGAACCACTTTGGGGAATGTTTGAAGGGGAAGTTTGTTTGCTGTAAGTGCGGGCAGGAGGGCCATATCTCACCCAACTGTCCCAATCCTAGGATGAACAGTGGATGTTTTCTGTGCGGATCGACTTAGTACAAGGTGAAAGATTGTCCGAAGAGGAGGGCGGAGGCAGGTAGTGTGAATACTAGCACTGGTAGCAGGATTTTGGCAATCACGGGACCTGCGTCATCCAGTAAGCCAACAAAATCAACAGCAAGGGTCTACAACATGACGGTCCAGGATTCGGTGGCAGCTGGTGGTGCAATTCCAGGTATTATTCGTATAACTTTTATTTTACATGATTTTCCTATATATAGTAAATTATTTTATAAAGGAATTTTGAGGGAGGAATTTGAGTTCTTTTAGAAATCAAATTATTTCATTTGATCAGATAGACAAGCTTTATGTGAATAATTAAATATCAGTTCGAACAAAGTTGGTCGAGATCTACTTGTGAAGATTGTGTGTGTTATGTACCCTAGTATGTATGAGTTTTAAAACGGTGATTCCGGGGACAGAATCTTTATAAGGGAGGGTGAATGTAACAACCCGATATTTTCTATATAATTAAATAAGAAATTTTTCGTATAATTTTTTTTAAAGATGAGGATTTGTGCAAGATAAGGTGTATATGTATTTATGTGACAAATAAAAATATATTTATTACATGAATATTTACAAATAATTTTATTTTAGAATTATTGATTATTATAAATTATATTCTTATAATAATTAATTTCAAAGTAGAAATATTTTTATTAATTATTTTCCATGAAAATATAATTATATATTATTTAAATAATATATGAAACGATTTTTAGAATTATTATAATAATTATTTATTTTATTATATGAATTTATCTAAGATTAATTAAGTTAATTATTTTAACTTAATTAATAAGATTATATATGGTAAATAAATCAGTTATGAAATCTAAACCCTAATTTTGGAATTTGAGCAAGGAATGAGAATAATAATATAATATTAATTATATTTTGATTTTTTAGTGCTATAAATATGTATTGTATGTACGTATTGATGATGGTTGATCAATTATGATGTATAACTTCAAAACCCTAATATTAATTGGTTAAGCCCTAGTTTTACTGTGAAAAACCCTAATTTGAAAATCAATAGTGAGTTTAAGACTGTTATATAACTGTTTATATGATTTATGTTGTGTATTATACAATGATTTGATTAATTAGGTAAACTCTAATTAAAATCTAGAAACCCTAATTAATCTTTAGAAAACTCTAATTATAAAACCCTAATTTCGTAAATGAGAAAACCCTAATTTGAAACTCAAATTAGAGTTCGAGATTGGTTGTAATTGTGTTAATGTGATTAATTAACAAGTATTAGAATTATAATTGTTAATTAGAAGAACCTTAATAAATTTTGAAAACCCTAATTAACTAGAAACCCTAATTCTTAAATTAGTAACCCTAATTTGCTAATTTGGTAACCCTAAATGTTAATTAGTGGACACTAAAACACTAATGTTCATGTATAGTATAATTAGAAAATTAATCATAATTAGGAAACCTTAATTTCAAAATTTTAGAAACTAAAATTTATTTAATTTTATTTTTGTGCAAACCCTAAATTGGAAATCCTACATTTAATTTGTGCTAACCCTTAGGGTTAAACCCTAAGGGTCAAACCCTAAGGGTTTGCAAGAGTATAAAATTGCCATTAAATTTTCAAGCCAAATGACCATTAAATTTCCAAGCCAAATGAGCATTATACCCCTTGCATTATTGAGGCTAATATGTAGGTTTTGACATTAGGTTTAGTTGGTGAACCACTTCAACCACCCCATGAGACTTAAAATGCCACCAAACCAAGCTAGATCAGCCAATACATGCATCATACACTTGTATAAATAGATTTGGAGAGAGAGAAATTCATTTGCCAACTCAATTTTTCCAAACACTTCAACTGATCCTCTCTCTCTCTCTAAAACCGATGATTTTCTCTTCATTTATCAGTCACAAAACCAACCCCACAAAATTCACTAACCAAATCAGTAGCCCAGAATCAGAAATCGATCATAGAAGGTATAAAACCCTATTTCAAATCTGACCTTTAATGATATGTTAAATGTTAGATTTTTGTGTTAAAACATGTTATATGTAGTCTATATTGATGATTTGGGTTGGTATCTTGAAGATCCATAACATCTAAGTGAACGAATTTGAAGATTTTAAAAATATGGAAAATTTTGATTTTGGGTCTGACAGTCAAATGTCAGTCCTCGTAGATCTATGGTTGTTAGGAGTTTTTGTTGTTTTAATGTTTGATCGTGTAGTATGCCATGAGATCTTTATTCTAGAACTTGAATCAAAGTCATAACATGAGCCGATTGTAAGTTATTCAAGGTCAAAGTGCGTTGACCGGCCATGACCGTCTGTTTCTGGGTTACCCAGAAAGTTTCCAAGTCAGTTTGACAGTAGGTTCATGGCCTTGGATCTTGCAGGTATTAGCTTATTTGTTGTTCTTGTTGCATCTACATTGTAGTCTGGTATATCAACTCCATGTTTATGCCTTTATATCACCTATACATCAAACTAAATGAAAGTAGTAACCGGTCAAAGTAGCAAAGTAGTTCATGTTTACGATTTTCTAGGAAACCTAGAAAATCTATGAACATGGGTTCTGACAAGATTTGACCAGCGTGTTTCTAGAGATTTTGTTGTTAATTTATGTGTTTTAAGTGTTAGATCTCTTCATTTACATTTGTACTACAAGCTGGAATCGTTAAAACACCATAACATCAACTAGAAATCGATTAAACCAAGGCACAAAGTAGCTATCAAGCATTGCCTGGGTTTCTAGGTAACCTAGAAAACTCAGGAAGGGCCTGACAGCCACTTAATTTGGACCTCCTGATCTTTCGATTGATGCATGTTTTGATCTTGGTTGTTCTTGGATCATGTAGTCTAACACGATTACCACAAGATCTGCTCAACATCTAGCCCAGAAACACATTACACCGTGCGCGATTCTTGGTCAAACATGGCATCTCGTATACTGCCTATGAATGTTCTTGAGCCTCAAGAACACCTAAGGCGACGGTTTCTGTCGCCAAAGGGCTTTAGCGACAGACTTAATTAAAATTAATTAAATTAATTTATGAAAATTATTTAAAAATAATATTTAATTTCTGAAAAATATAAAAATTATTTTAAGTTATAAAAATTAACTTTTAATAATTTGAAATATTTTTCATAAATATTAGTATTTATTTAAATATTATTTATAATTAATTTATTTGTTAAATGCATTAAATAAATTAATTAAAAATGATTTTATTATATTAAAAATAATTTTAAATGATAATAAGATATTTAAAACTATTTTAAGTTATAAAATATAACTTTTAATATTTTAAAGCAAATTTAATTAATTATTTACTATTAATGATATTAAAGTTATTTAATAAATATATTAAATAATTTAGTTTAAAAATAATTTTAATATTATAAAAATCATTTTAAATGAAAATAAAGTGTTTAAAGATATTTTAAGTTATAAAACATAACTTTTAATATTTAAAAGATAATTTCATTAATAATTTAATATTAATGATTATTAACTTATTATTAAAGATATTAAATTTATTTAATAATTATATTAAATAAATAGTTTAAAAATAGTTTTATTAATTTAAAAATTATTTAAAAAGGATATAAATGAATTAAAAATATTTTAAGTAATGATTAAAGACTTTTAATATTTTGAAAAATACTATATTAATATTTAAATATTAATGGTAATTATTTAAAATTGATTTTAATGGTTTTAAAAATTATTTAAGGGTAATATTAATACTTTAAAAGCATTTTGAGTTATTATAAATGTAAGACCCCAACTTATTAATAAATGAAATTAAATTTCCTCTACTTATTATTTTGAAATATAAAGGGTTGATTTGATTAATGCGGTTAGTTATGGGTAAAATGCGCAAATATTTCAAATAAGCAAGTGGTTATAAAATATTCATTTTTGGTCAGTGAATATTCGTTTAGTCGTAGAATATTCTTGCTGTCGGGGAATATTCGTACGACGGCGCAGCCTTGTGTGGGCCCCATAACGGAAAGCGATTGGATGAAGAAAACGACAAGTATAAGTTGTTTGTAATTAACGGCGTAGTTGTTACCGTTAATACTTGTGGAATACCTGGTGGTTAAAATACAGTAGCACACGGTATTGCACCAATTATTGATTCTTACGAAGGAAGGCACTACTCAATAACTGTTACAGTAGTTACTGCTCAATATTTTATTTTATTGATTCAATAATTGCTGCATTGATATTTTATATTATTGTTATTTCAATAATTGTCACTGCACAATATTTCCCATTATCAGATCAATAATTCATATTATTTGAATAATATTATTAGATAACATTATTGGCAATGTCTAGAAAGTTCTGTCTAAGGAGAGGTTTGGTCATCTAATTGCGCACCAGTAAGGAGAAATTCTTATTGGAAAGCCCCCTCTTTCTTGGGAACGGTCTGGTTGTCATAAATGTGATTCTGTAATATTATTTGTGAATAATTAATTATTGATTCATATGATAAGAAAATATTTATTTTATGTGGATATAAATGAGGGATATATTTTTGTGGTTAAAAATAAAGGAGTTAATGTTGAGGTTTTTATCAGTATTTTTATCGGAATGGAGGTATTAAAAATCAGGATTTTTGAGATATTTTGCGGGGGTTATAATTTTTAATCCGACCGTTGTATCGTGATAATTTTTGGATATGTTATATATATATATAAGTTGAGTATTTGTCCACAAATTTGGAACTGTTAAAAATGAACGTATGCTTTATTATGAATTTTACGAGATGACTGGTTCAGAAATTGTTGAATTTTCGGAGTTTATCATTTTGGTGGAAAATTCTAAAATTGGTGGGCGAAGAAATGTGCTGAGATTTTTATTCAAATGTGGTAGACTTGAATAGTTGCAGGTAAAGCCATCAGGTTACAGGTTAAGTCTGCTTCGGCGTGCTAAAATTTTCCTATAAATAGAGGGCTAAGTTAGAATTAAAAATCGCACAAGAAACAAGTTTTCTCTCTTTCTCTCTCTAGATTATTGAGTGTATTTTGTGAGTATTTAGATACTTTAAGAGTTTCTATTCATCAGAGCAAGTTTCTTTCAGCCTTATACCGGTATTCCGACCAGAAGTACTGATATTTTGAGGTAAGAGATATTATCTTCTTCTTAAATGATATTTTCTTCAATATCATTATGCCGAAATATTGATATGAACTTTTTATCAAATTTAGAACTTTTTGTGTCGGGGTTACTATTCACGTATACGTTACTATTCACGTATACGACACTATTCACGAATACGACACTATTCATCGAAAAATAAAATTTTCTCTTTTTGTCCAAGATATCTATTATGGTTACTATCTTTGATTGTATCCATGTTTTGATCTTTATTTTTGAATTCTACTTCACAATTGATTATTATAAAGTATTATTGATCTTGGATAAACTGTTGTATGAATCCCTACTATTTGTCCTCATGTCTCACTGGATTCGTTTTCTTTAAGATATTTTTTATCATCCTCAGTCCTAAATGATGATATTACTGAATATCTTTGGCCTGTAGTGAAAAGATGTATGATTACTTGATGAATATCTTTGGCCTATAGTGCAAAGATGAACAGGTGTTCAGATGAACATGACCGACTGGTGATACAAATGAATATCTTTGGCCTGTAGTGCAAAGATGAATATTTGGTTAAAGATGATTATTAATTGATGTTACAGGGATAAAATATTGATGATGGACTTTTAAATCTTAGAAGATAATAGAATTCATTCTCTACTTGACTCTTCTAATGGTTTGCTGTTTCCGCTGCAGTTGTTGATCTAAAACTTGTCGATTATATTCTATCAAATTTTTCTCTGTTGAATACTAATGATAATTTGTTGTATATTATCTTAGTCATAATATTCTTTACTGGGCTAGTTGAGCTCACCCTTTTCCTTTTTGTTCCATTTTTCTTCTCAGGAGGTGAGAACATAGCAGGATCTAGTCGGGGTATGGAGTGATGGTTCTAGAAAGATGTTTTAGCAGTCCTCACTATTTCTGTAAAATAGTGTTTGAATAATTGTAATGATGACTTATTTGAGTGTGGATATTGTCTAGAAGACAATATTTGTATTTAAACTCACAGTATTTGTTGTCGTATTTTGCACGACAATTGTATTATTGAAGTTGTAGTTTACTTTTTGTACCATGTATTTGGCGACTCAGAATGGGTGTTGTATACCTATTTTGGGGGCGTCACAGTTGGTATCAGAGCTTAGGGATATGATCCCTGGCTGAGATGTGAGACAGGAACTAGGAGGGGAGAAACGGGGAATTCCTTCGCTAGTATGACCTGACTAAGTTTATTTGGTGTTTATTTGGTCGGTCAGAGTATAGGGATAATATATGACATTACTATTAACCCTTGTTTTATGGCAGTATTTAAGAATGGCAGCTGAGAACGTTAATAATGTAGTAAATCAGACCGTGGAGACACCTTTGATCACCACCCAGGGGAACGTGCAACAGGAAGGCAATATTCCTCCTGTAAACAACGTTACCGGGCAAACTATGAATGATGGAATGTTTAGGAGCTTTTTGCAGTTCATGCAAAATCAGACGAGGGAGACTCGTGTGCAGAATACGGGTGGAAATGATAACAATGCGCGATTTATCACAGCCAAGCAGTTCAAAGAATTGGGACCACCAGAATTTAAGGGAAAGCCGGATTCGATCACGGCGGAAATGTGGGTCAAGCAAAGTACCAAGATATTCAATGTCTTGGGATGCACGGAGGAACAGAAGGTTCCATTCGCCACCTTTATGTTCCGCGGTGAGGCAGACTACTGGTGGGAGTCTGTGAAGCGTACCCAGCCTGACGCACTCGACATATCTTGGGAAATATTTCAGAAACTGTTCAATGATAAGTACTTTCCTAAAAGTATTCGTCATATGAAGGAGGTGGAGTTTATTAGACTGGAACAAAACAACATGACGGTGTCCCAGTACAAGGAGAAGTTTGCAGAGTTATCCAGATTTGCACCTCATTTAATCGAAAATGAGGAACGAATGACAATGATGTTTGTAAGAGGTCTAAAACTCGAGATTCAGCAATATCTTATCTCTCATAAATTTTCTTTATATTCAGATGTTGTAAACAGAGCTCAATTATTAGAGCGAGATAATGAGTATGTGCAACCGAGGGACCACAATCGGGGTCTACCGGTGACAGCAGTCATCAGAGCGATGATAACCAACGAGGAGGGAAAAATACGAACAAAGGCAGTAACCACTTGGGTGGTCATCGCGGCCATGATAATAGGAGAGGTGAGTCGAGTGGAAATTTTAAAAAGAGGAGATTCAACAATGACGGGAAGACATCAGCAGCTGCACTAGCACCAACAACAAATTCTAGGGGAGGAGAACGACCGCCAGTTAGATGTTACAAATGCGGGAAAGAGGGACATATCAGCCCAAACTGTCCACAACAATCCAAGGTATGTTACAACTATGGAAAGGAAGGCCACATAGCTCGGGATTATTCTATAGCAAAACCAAGTTCAACGGGGATGGTGACTCCAAGGGCTGTCCCAGATAAGTCAAAATCAGCGGTTCCTGGAAGAGCGTTTGTCATGACTGGCCAAAACGTGAGGAACCCGAACGAGGTGATCACGGGTAAGCTAATCATAAACTCTTGCAAAGTTTATACCTTATTAGATACCGGTTCTACCCATTCTTTTACCTCTCCTGCTTGTGCTCAACGTTTAAACTTAACTCCAGAGAAATTGGACTTTGACTTATCTGTTGAAACTCCGTTGGGTGAAACCTTCGTTACATCTACAGTTTATAAATCTTGCATGATCCAAGTTGGCACTATCACATTACATGTTGATCTTATCTCTTTAAAGATACTTGCTTTTGATGTGATTTTAGGAATTGATTGGTTAACCACTCATCATGCTAAAATTGATTATTTTCGTAAGGTTGTTAGTTTTCATATTCCTAACCAACCTGTCATACGAATTCAAACTACTAAACCACTAAAATCAATCACTGTCATATCAAGCCATAAAGCTATTCGTTTATTGAAAAACGGATGTCAAGCTTTCTTAGCCCATGTTATGGATTTGAACAAAGACAAGTCAGATTTGAATAATATTTCTATTGTTAGAGAATTTCCCGATATATTTCCTGAAGAACTTCCTGGTCTACCCCCAGAACGTGAAGTTGAATTCTTTATTGACCTTGAACCCGGTACAAAGCCCATTTCTAAAACCCCATTTCGAATGGTTCCTATTGAACTTCAGGAGTTAAAAGTCCAATTACAGGAGTTATTAGACATCGGTTTTATTCGTCCTAGTACATCTCCTTGGGGTGCTCCTGTTTTATTCGTAAAGAAGAAAGACGGGAGTATGCGACTTTGTATCGACTATAGGGAATTGAACCATGTCACCATCAAGAATAGGTATCCGCTACCACACATTGATAACCTGTTTGACCAGTTGTAAGGAGCATAATTCTTTTCAAAGATCGATCTTCGTTCTGTATATCATCAGCTGAAGATTAAAACTGAGGATATTCGAAAGACTGCCTTCAAAACTCGGTACATGCATTATAAATTCTTAGTCATGTCTTTTGGATTGACTAATGCTCCTGCTGCTTTCATGGATATGATGAACCGTGTATTCAAAGAATATTTAGATCAGTTCGTTGTTGTCTTTATTGATGGCATCCTCATCTATTCCAAAAGCCGTGAAGATTATGAGCGCCATTTGAAGCTGGTACTGCAAAGGCTTTGTGAAAACAAGCTATATGCTAAATTGTAGAAATGCGAATTCTGGCTTGAGGAAGTAGCATTCCTTGGGCACGTGGTGTCAAAACATGTAGTATCTGTCGACCCGGCGAAGATTGAAGCCATACAAAGTTGGGAGCAACCGAAGTCGGTGACCAAAGTACATAGCTTTCTGGGCTTAGCTGGGTATTATCGGAGATTCGTGGAAGGATTTTCTAGAATCGCTACTCCGTTAACTCAGCTGACTTGGAAGGATACAAAATTTAGTTGGAGTGAGGATTGTGAGAAGAGTTTTCAAGAACTCAAGAGGAGACTCATTTCGACACCTGTTCTGACAATACCATCTGGTTCAGATGGATTTGTTATCTACAGCGATGCTTCAGGCGAAGGGTTAGGATGTGTTCTCATGCAACATGGGAAAGCCATAGCATATGCCTCGCGATAACTCTAAGAATATGATAGGAATTATCCTACTCATGATTTGGAGTTGGCAGCAGTCATTTTCGCATTGAAGATTTGGAGACACTACCTCTATGGGGAGAAAGTGGAGATCTATACGGATCATAAAAGCCTTAAATATTTTTTCACCCAAAAGGAACTCAACATACGGCAACGACGTTGGCTTGAGCTGTTGAAAGATTACGATCATACCATCCAATATCATCCTGGAAAAGCGAACGTAGTAGCTAACTCATTGAGTAGAAGATCATACGCGGGTACGAGTGCAATGGTGTTAACACAAAGGCCTATTTTGTATGATTTGCAAAGGATGAAGATGGAGATGAAGGCTTCAAGTACCCACATGATGATATCAAATATACGAGTAGGACCGACTTTAATCGATAAAGTTAAAGACGCTCAAGCTACGGACATAGAGCTGATGCGTATGAAGAAAAAAGTGCAAGAAGGTGCTATTCCAGAAGCAAGAATCGATGAAGAAGGAATACTTCGAGTCAACTCCAGACTTTGTGTTCCTAACGATTTTGACTTGAAGCATAGAATAATGATGGAGGCACACAACACACCGTTTGCAATCCATCCTGGGAGTACCAAAATGTATCTCGATCTACGACATACATTTTGGTGGAGCAATATGAAAAGAGAGATCGCGGAGTTTATTTCGAAGTGTTTAACTTGTCAACGTGTAAAGGCGGAGCATCAAGTGCCAAAGGGTCCATTGCAACCACTTGAGATCCCGAAATGGAAGTGGGAACACATTACCATGGATTTCGTTGCAGGTCTTCACAAGGTTTCTCAAGGTGTAGATGCGATTTGGGTCATTGTTGATAGATTAACCAAGTCTGCCCATTTCCTGCCAATGCGTGAGACTTATTCCCTTGAACGTCTTTCTAGTATGTACGTGAATGAGATTGTGAGATTGCATGACATGCCAATATCCATAGTTTCGGATCGTGACCCAAGATTCACTTCACAATTTTGGGTTAGCTTGTAGAAAGCTATGGGCACGGATTTACGATTTAGTTCAGCATACCATCCTCAAACGGATGGGCAATTAGAGAGGACTATTCAAACCCTTGAAGATCTATTAAGACTCTGTGTTCTAGATTTCAAAGGAAGTTGGGATAAGTACTTGTCACTGGTGGAATTCTCCTACAACAACAGTTATCAGGCAAGTATAGGTATGGCTCCATTTGAAGCCTTATATGGACGAAAGTGTCGTTCTCCAGTATGCTGGGACGAGGTGGGTGAAGCAACATTGTTGGGACCAGAATTTGTACGCATAACTACAGAGAAGATCCAAATAATTCGACAACGTATACAAACGGCACATGATCGACAAAAGAGTTATGCGGATCTTCATCGAAAGGATATAGAATTCAATATTGGGGATCATGTATTGTTACGTGTTGCACCATGGAAGGGAGTTACAAGATTTGGGAAGAGAGGAAAGCTCAATCCATGATTTGTTAGTCCATTTGAGATTCTTGACCGAATAGGAATTGTGGCCTATAGACTCGCATTACCTCCAAGCATGTCTCGTGTTCATAATATTTTTCACATATCTGTGCTTCGTAAATATGTGAAAGACCCGAACCACATAATTGAGTTAGAACTAGACGAGATAGCCGAAGATTTAACGTACGAGGAGGTACCTATTAAGATCTTGGATAGGAAAGAGCATGTTCTACGCACGAAAGTTAAATCACAAGTTAAGGTTTTGTGGAGAAACCATGCTATTGAAGAAATGACCTGGCAGTTGGAATCAGAAATGAAAGCGAGGTATCCTCACCTTTTCAAAACACCAGGTACGTACGTCAATTTCGAGGACGAAATTTCATAAGGAGGGGAGGTTGTAAGACCCCAACTTATTAATAAATAAAATTAAATTTCCTCTATTTATTATTTTGAAATAGAAAGGGTTGATTTGATTAATGTGGTTAGTTATGGGTAAAATACGTAAATATTTCAAATAAGCAAGTGGTTATAAAATATTCATTTTTGGTCGGTGAATATTCGTTTGGTCGTAGATTATTCTTGCTGTCGGGGAATATTCGTATGACGGCGCAGCCTTGTGTGGGCCCCATAACGAAAAGCGATTGGATGAAGAAAACGACAAGTATAAGTTGTTTATAATTAACGGCGTAGTTGTTACCGTTAATACTGTTGGAATACCTGGTGGTTAAAATAAAGT
This sequence comes from Panax notoginseng, assembly GCA_016801055.1. NCBI lineage: Eukaryota > Viridiplantae > Streptophyta > Magnoliopsida > Apiales > Araliaceae > Panax > Panax notoginseng. The sequence continues at coordinate 166,409,625 of CM029014.1, read as the reverse complement.
AGCACACGGTATTGCACCAATTATTGATTCTTACGAAGGAAGGCACTACTCAATAACTGTTACAGTAGTTACTGTTCAATATTTTATTTTATTGATTCAATAATTGCTGCATTCATATTTTATATTATTGTTGTTTTAATAATTGTCACTGCCCAATATTTCCCATTATCAGATCAATAATTCATATTATTTGAATAATATTATTAGATAACATTATTGGCAATATCTAGAAAGTTCTGTCTAAGGAGATGTTTGGTCATCTAATTGCGCGCCAGTAAGGAGAAATTCTTATTGGAAAGCCCCTCTTTCTTGGGAACGGCCTGGTTGTCATAAATGTGATTCTGTAATATTATTTGTGAATAATTAATTATTGATTCATATGATAAGGAAATATTTATTTTATGCGGATATAAATGAGGGATATATTTTTGTGGTTAAAAATGAAGGAGTTACTGTTGAGATTTTTATCAGTATTTTTGTCGGAATGGATGTATTAAAAATCAGGGTTTTTGAGATATTTTGCGGGGGTTATAATTTTTAATCCGATCGTTGAATCGTGGTAATTTTTGGATATGTTATACATATATAAGTTGAGTATATGTCCACAAATTTTGAACTGTTAAAAATGAACGTATGATTTATTATGAATTTTACGAGATGACTGGTTTAGAAATTGTAGAATTTTTGGAGTTTATCATTTTGATAGAAAATTCTAGAATTGGTGGGCCCCACTCTTGGTTGGTGAAAAAATGTGCTGAGATTTTAATTCAAATGTGGTAGACTTGAATAGTAGCAGGTAAAGTCATCAGGTTGTAGGTTAAGTCTGCTTCAGCATGCTAATATTTTCCTATAAATAGAGGGCTAAGTTAGAATTGAAAATCACACCAGAAACAAGTTTTCTCTCTTTCTCTCTCTAGATTATTGAGTGTATTTTATGAGTATTTAGATACTTTGAGAGTTTTTATTCATCAGAGCAAGTTTCTTTCAGCCTTATACCGGTATTCCGACCAGAAGTACTGATATTTTGAGGTAAGGGATATTATCTTCTTCTTAAATGATATTTTCTTTAATATCATTATGCCGAAATATTGATATGAACGTTTTATCAAATTTAGAACTTTTTGTGTCGGGGTTACTATTCACGTATACGTTACTATTCACGTATACGACACTATTCACGAATACGGTACTATTCACCGAAAAATAAAATTTTCCCTTTTTGTCCAAGATATCCATTATGATTACTATCTTTGATTGTATCCATGTTTTGATCTTTATTTTTGAATTCTGCTTCACAATTGATTATTATTAGGTGTTATTGATCTTGGATAAACTGTTGTATGAATCCCTACTATTTGTCCTCATGTCTCACTGGATTCGTTTTCTTTAAGATATTTTTCATCATCCTCAGTCCTAAATGATGATATTACTGAATATCTTTGGCCTGTAGTGCAAAGATGTATGATTACTTGATGAATATCTTTGGCCTGTAGTGCAAAGATGAACAGGTGTTCAGATGAACATGACCGGCTGGTGATACAAATGAATATCTTTGGCCTGTAGTGCAAAGATGAATATTTGGTTAAAGATGATTATTAATTGATGTTACAGGGATAAAATATTGATGATGGACTTTTAAATCTTAGAAGATAATAGAATTCATTCTCTACTTGATTCTTCTAATGGTTTGCTGTTTCCGCTGCAGTTATTGATCTAAAACTTGTCGATTATATTCTATCAATTTTTTCCCTGTTGAATACTAATGATAATTTGTTGTATATTATCTTAGTCATAATATTCTTTACTGGGCTAGTTGAGCTCACCCTTTTCCTTTTTGTTCCATTTTTCTTCTCAAGAGGTGAGAACATAGCAGGATCTAGTCGGGGTATGGAGTGATGGTTCTAGAAAGATGTTTTAGCAGTCCTCACTATTTCTGTAAAATAGTGTTTGAATAATTATAATGAGGACTTATTTGAGTGTAGATATTGTCTAGAAGACAATATTTGTATTTAAACTCACAGTATTTGTTGTCGTATTTTGCACGACAATTGTATTATTGAAGTTGTAGTTTACTTTTTGTACCATGTATTTGGCGACTCAGAATGGGTGTTGTATACCTATTTTGGGGGCGTCACAGTTGGTATCAGAGCTTAGGGATATGATCTCTGGCTGAGATGTGAGACAAGAACTAGGAGGGGAGAAATGGGGAATTCCTTCACTAGTATGACCTGACAAAGTTTATTTGGTGTTTATTTGGTCGGTCAGAGTATATGGATAATATATGACATGACTATTAACCCTTGTTTTATGGCAGTATTTAAGAATGGCAGCTGAGAACGTTAATAATGGAGTAAATCAGACCGTGGAGACACCTTTGATCACCACCCAGGGGAACGTGCAACTGGAAGGCAATATTCCTCCTGTAAACAACGTTACCGAGCAAACTATGAATGATGGAATGTTTAGGAGCTTTTTGCAATTCATGCAAAATCAGACGAGGGAGACTCGTGTGCAGAATACGGGTGGAAATGATAACAACGCGCGGTTTGTCACAGCCAAGCAGTTCAAAGAATTGGGACCACCAGAATTTAAGGGAAAGCCGGATCCGATCATGGCGGAAATGTGGGTCAAGCAAAGTACCAAGATATTCAATATCTTGGGATGCACGGAGGAACAGAAGGTTCCATTCGCCACCTTTATGTTCCGCGGTGAGGCAGACTACTGGTGGGAGTCTGTGAAGCGTACCCAGCCTGACGCACTCAACATATCCTGGGAAACATTTCAGAAACTGTTCAATGATAAGTACTTTCCTAAAAGTATTCGTCATATGAAGGAGGTGGAGTTTATCAGACTGGAACAAAACAACATGACGGTGTCCCAGTAGGAGGCGAAGTTTGCAGAGTTATCCAGGTTTGCACCTCATTTGGTCGAAAATGAGGAACGAATGACAAGGATGTTTCTAAGAGGTCTAAAACCCGAGATTCGGCAATATCTTATCTCTCATAAATTTTCTTTATATTCAGATGTTGTAAACAGGGCTCAATTATTAGAGCGAGTTAATGAGTATGTGCAATCGAGGGACCACAACCAGGGTCATACCGGTGACAGCAGTCATCAGAGCGATCATAACCAACGAGGAGGAAAAAATACGAACAAAGCCAGTAACCACTTGGGTGGTCATCGTGGCCATGATAATAGGAGAGGTGAGTCAAGTAGAAATTTCAAAAAGAGGAGATTCAACAATGACGGGAAGACATCAGCAGCTGCACAAGTACCAACAATAAATTCTAGGGGAGGAGAACGACCGTCAGTTAGATGTTACAAATGCGGGAAAGAGGGACATATCAGCCCAAACTGTCCACAACAATCCAAGGTATGTTACAATTGTGGAAAGGAAGGCCACATAGCTCGGGATTATTCTATAGCAAAACCAAGTTCAACGAAGATGGTGACTCTAAGGGTTGTCCCGGATAAGTCGAAATCAGCGGTTCCTGGAAGAGCGTTTGTCGTGACTGGCCATAAACGTGAGGAACCCGAACGAGGTGATCACGGGTAAGCTAATCATAAACTCTTGCGAAGTTTATACCTTATTAGATACCGGTTCTACCCATTCTTTTATCTCTCCTGCTTGTGCTCAACGTTTAAACTTGACTCCGGAGAAATTGGACTTTGACTTATCTGTTGAAACTTCGTTGGGTGAAACCTTCGTTACATCTACAGTTTATAAATCTTGCATGATGCAAGTTGGCACTATCACATTACCTGTTGATCTTATCTCTTTAAAGATACTTGCTTTTGATGTGATTTTAAGAATTGATTGGTTAACCACTCATCATGCTAAAATTGATTATTTTCGTAAGGTTGTTAGTTTTCATATTCCTAACCAACCTGTCATACGAATTCAAACTACTAAACTACTAAAATCAGTCACTGTCATATCAAGCCACAAAGCTATTCGTTTATTGAAAAATGGATGTCAAGCTTTCTTAGCCCATGTTATGAATTTGAACAATGACAAGTCAGATTTGAATAATATTTCTATTGTTAGAGAATTTCCCGATATATTTCCTGAAGAACTTCCTGGTCTACCCCCAGAACGTGAAGTTGAATTCTTTATTGACCTTGAACCCGGTACAAAGCCCATTTCTAAAACCCCATATCGAATGGCTCCTATTGAACTTCAGGAGTTAAAAGTCTAATTATAGGAGTTATTAGACATCGATTTTATTCGTCCTAGTACATCTCCTTGGGGTGCTCCTGTTTTATTCGTAAAGAAGAAAGACGGGAGTATGCGACTTTGTATCGACTATAGGGAATTGAATCATGTCACCATCAAGAATAGGTATCCGCTACCTCGCATTGATAACCTGTTTGACCAGTTGCAAGGAGCACAATTCTTTTCAAAGATCGATCTTCGTTCTGGATATCATCAGCTGAAGATTAAAACTGAGGATATTCCAAAGACTGCCTTCAGAACTCGGTACGGGCATTATAAATTCTTAGTCATGTCTTTTGGATTAACTAATGCTCCTGCTGTTTTCATGGATATGATGAACCGTGTATTCAAAGAATATTTAGATCAGTTCATTGTTGTCTTTATTGATGACATCCTCATCTATTCCAAAAGCCGTGAAGATCATGAGCGCCATTTGAAGCTGGTACGACAAAGGCTTCGTGAAAATAAGCTATATGCCAAATTGAAGAAATGCGAGTTCTGGCTTGAGAAAGTAGCATTCATTGGGCACGTGGTGTCAAAACATGGAGTATCTGTCGACCCGGCGAAGATTGAAGCCATACAAAGTTGGGAGCAACCGAAGTCGGTGACCGAAGTACGTAGCTTTCTGGGCTTAGCTGGGTATTATCGGAGATTCGTGGTAGGATTTTCTAGAATTGCTACTCCGTTAACTCAGCTGACTTGGAAGGATACAAAATTCGGTTGGAGCGAGGATTGTGAGAAGAGTTTTCAAGAACTCAAGAGGAGACTCATTTCGGCACCTGTTCTGACAATACTATCTGGTTTGGATGGATTTTTTATCTACATCGATGCTTCAGGAAAAGGGTTAGGATGTGTTCTCATCCTACTCATGATTTGGAGTTGGCAGCAGTCATTTTCGCATTGAAGATTTGGAGACACTACCTCTATGGGGAGAAAGTGGAGATCTATACGGATCATAAAAGCCTTAAATATTTTTTCACCCAAAAGGAACTCAACATACGGCAACGACGTTGGCTTGAGCTGTTGAAAGATTACGATCATACCATCCAATATCATCCTGGAAAAGCGAACGTAGTAGCTAACTCATTGAGTAGAAGATCATACGCGGGTACGAGTGCAATGGTGTTAACACAAAGGCCTATTTTGTATGATTTGCAAAGGATGAAGATGGAGATGAAGGCTTCAAGTACCCACATGATGATATCAAATATACGAGTAGGACCGACTTTAATCGATAAAGTTAAAGACGCTCAAGCTACGGACATAGAGCTGATGCGTATGAAGAAAAAAGTGCAAGAAGGTGCTATTCCAGAAGCAAGAATCGATGAAGAAGGAATACTTCGAGTCAACTCCAGACTTTGTGTTCCTAACGATTTTGACTTGAAGCATAGAATAATGATGGAGGCACACAACACACCGTTTGCAATCCATCCTGGGAGTACCAAAATGTATCACGATCTTCGACATACATTTTGGTGGAGCAATATGAAAAGAGAGATCGCAGAGTTTATCTCGAAGTGTTTAACTTGTCAACGTATAAAGGCGGAGCATCAAGTGCCAAAGGGTCCATTGCAACCACTTGAAATCCCAAAATGGAAGTGGGAACAAATTACCATGGATTTCGTTACAGGTCTTCCCAAGGTTTCTCAAGGTATAGATGCGATTTGGGTTATTGTTGATAGATTAACCAAGTCTGCCCATTTCTTGCCTATACGTTAGACTTATTCCCTTGATTATCTTGCTAGTATGTACGTGAATGAGATCGTGAGATCGCATGGCATGCCAGTATCCATAGTTTCGGATCGTGACCCAAGATTCACTTCACGATTTTGGGTTAGCTTGCAGAAAGCTATGGGCACGGATTTACGATTTAGTTCAGCATACCATCCTTAAACGGACGGGCAATCAGAGAGGACTATTCAAACCCTTGAAGATCTATTAAGACTCTGTGTTCTAGATTTCAAAGGAAGTTGGGATAAGTACTTGTCACTGGTGGAATTCTCCTACAACAACAGTTATCAGGCAAGTATATGTATGGCTCCATTTGAAGCCTTATATGGACGAAAGTGTCGTTCTCCAGTATGCTGGGACGAGGTGGGTGAAGCAACATTGTTGGGACCAGAATTGGTACGCATAACTACAGAGAAGATCTAAATAATTTTATAACGTATACAAAGGCACAGGATCGACAAAAGAGTTATGCGGATCTTCATCGAAAGGATGTAGAATTCAATATTGGGGATCATGTATTGTTACGTGTTGCACCATGGAAGGGAGTTACAAGATTTGGGAAGAGAGGAAAGCTAAATCCATGATTTTTCGGTCCATTTGAGATTCTTGACCGAATTGGAAATGTGGCCTATAGACTCACATTACCTCCAAGCATGTCTCGTGTTCATAATATTTTTCATATATCTGTGCTTCGTAAATATGTGAAAGACCCGAACCACATAATTGAGTTAGAACTAGACGAGATAGCCGAAGATTTAACGTACGAGGAGGTACCTGTTAAGATCTTGGATAGGAAAGAGCATGTTCTACGCACGAAAGTTATACCACAAGTTAAGGTTTTGTGGAGAAACCATGCTATTGAAGAAATGACCTGGGAGTTGGAATCAGAAATGAAAGCGAGGTATCCTCACCTTTTCGAAACACCAGGTACGTACGTCAATTTCGAGGACGAAATTTCATAAGGAGGGGAGGTTGTAAGACCCCAACTTATTAATAAATGAAATTAAATTTCCTCTATTTATTATTTTGAAATAGAAAGGGTTGATTTGATTAATGTGGTTAGTTATGGGTAACATGCGCAAATATTTCAAATAAGCAAGTGGTTATAAAATATTCATTTTTGGTCGGTGAATATTCGTTTGGTCGTGGAATATTCTTGCTGTCGGGGAATATTCGTACGACGGCGCAGCCTTGTGTGGGCCCCATAACGAAAAGCGATTGGATGAAGAAAACGACAAGTATAAGTTGTTTATAATTAACGGCGTAGTTGTTACCGTTAATACTGTTGGAATACCTGGTGGTTAAAATACAGTAGCACACGGTATTGCACCAATTATTGATTCTTACGAAGGAAGGCACTACTCAATAACCGTTACAGTAGTTACTGTTCAATATTTTATTTTATTAATTTAATAATTGCTGCATTGATATTTTATATTATTATTGTTTTAATAATTGTCACTGCACAGTATTTCCCATTATCAGATCAATAATTCATATTATTTGAATAATATTATTAGATAACATTATTGGCAATGTCTAGAAAGTTCTGTCTAAGGAGAGGTTTGGTCATCTAATTGCGCGCCAGTAAGGAGAAATTCTTATTGGAAAGCCCCCTCTTTCTTGGGAACGGCCTGGTTGTCATAAATGTGATTCTGTAATATTATTTGTGAATAATTAATTATTAATTCATATGATAAGGAAATATTTATTTTATGTGGATATAAATGAGGGATATATTTTTGTGGTTAAAAATGAAGGAGTTAATGTTGAGGTTTTTATCAGTATTTTTGTCGGAATGGATGTATTAAAAATCAGGGTTTTTGAGATATTTTGCGGGGGTTATAATTTTTAATCCGACCGTTGAATCGTGGTAATTTTTGAATATGTTATACATATATAAGTTGAGTATATGTCCACAAATTTTGAACCGTTAAAAATGAACGTATGATTTATTATGAATTTTATGAGATGACTGGTTCAGAAATTGTAGAATTTTTGGAGTTTATCATTTTGGTGGAAAATTCTAGAATTAGTGGGCCCCACTCTTGGTTGGTGAAAAAATATGCTGAGATTTTTATTCAAATGTGGTAGATTTGAATAGTAGCAGGTAAAGTCATCAGGTTGTAGGTTAAGTCTGCTTCAGCGTGCTAACATTTTCCTATAAATAGAGGGCTAAGTTAGAATTGAAAATCACACCAGAAACAAGTTTTCTCTCTTTCTCTCTCTAGATTATTGAGTGTATTTTGTGAGTATTTAGATACTTTAAGAGTTTCTATTCATCAGAGCAAGTTTCTTTTAGCCTTATACCGGTATTCCGACCAGAAGTACTGATATTTTGAGGTAAGGGATATTATCTTATTCTTAAATGATATTTTCTTTAATATCATTATGCCAAAATATTGATATGAACTTTTTATCAAATTTAGAACTTTTTTGTGTCGGGGTTACTATTCACGTATACGTTACTATTCACGTATACGATACCATTCACGAATACGGTACTATTCACCGAAAAATAAAATTTTCCCTTTTTGTCCAAGATATCTATTATGGTTAATATCTTTGATTGTATCCATGTTTTGATCTTTATTTTTGAATTCTTCTTCACAATTGATTATTATGAAGTATTATTGATCTTGGATAAACTGTTATACGAATCCCTACTATTTGTCCTCCTGTCTCACTGGATTCGTTTTCTTTAAGATATTTTTCATCATCCTCAGTCCTAAATGATGATATTACTGAATATCTTTGGCCTGTAGTGCAGAGATGTATGATTACTTGATGAATATCTTTGGTCTGTAGTGCAAAGATGAATAGGTGTTGAGATGAACATGACCGACTGGTGATACAAATGAATATATTTGGCCTATAGTGCAAAGATGAATATTTGGTTAAAGATGATTATTAATTGATGTCATAGGGATAAAATATTGATGATGGACTTTTAAATATTAGAAGATAGTAGAATTCATTCTCTACTTGACTCTTCTAATGGTTTGCTGTTTTTGCTGTATTTGTTGATCTAAAACTTGTTGTCGATTATATTCTATCAGATTTTTTCTTGTTGAATACTAATGATAATTTGTTGTATATTATCTTAGTCATAATATTATTTACTGGGCTAGTTGAGCTCACCCTTTTCTTTTTTGTTCTATTTTTCTTCTCAGGAGGTGAGAACATAGCATGATCTAGTCGAGGTGTGGAGTGATGGTTCTAGAAAGATGTTTTAGCAGTCCTCACTATTTCTGTAAAATAGTATTTGAATAATTATAATGAGGACTTATTTGAGTGTGGATATTGTCTAGAAGACAATATTTGTATTTAAACTAACAGTATGTGTTGTCGTATTTTGCACGACAATTGTATTATTAAAGTTGTAGTTTGCTTTTTGTACCATGTATTTGGCGACTCAGAATGGGTGTTGTATACCTATTTTGGGGGCGTCACAATAAATAACTTTAATATTTTGGCAATGGTTTCATTAATAGTTTAATATTAATTAAATATTAATGATAATATAATTGTTTAATATTTAAATAATTTCATAATGATTCCGATGTTTGACAATTCATGATAAATTATAATAAATGTTTAAAAATTATTATAAGTCATTTAAAAATAATATGACTGATACTAAGTTACAAGACAGAGTCTTAGACTCGATAATTACACAATAAAGCTGTCGGTACATCGACATGTTTCAGAAATTGATCTGGATTTAGATAATTTGATTAGATATGTGTTTATTTGTGATTCAATGGTTGTTAAACATATGTGACAATGTGATTAGGTTATGTGCTGACTGCAATAACCAGTGTTATGTGTTGAGATATATTATTCTAATCAGTAAAATAATCTTATTACTGATAGGTGGTTATTTAAAAGATAAAACTAAGTTACGAATTGTAAGCAGCACATCAGGCAAGTATCTTACCTTTGCATTTTCTTTATGTAATGGAGATGAGTAAGAATGTTTCATAATTATATTATTACTGTACAGAATATTAACCCTATTGTTATATATATTATATACGCTCATTGATTATGTTCATAATTTCTATAAATGGTTATACAAGTGTCCCCACTTGAATAATCATTGTATTTAATCACATGTTGATGCACCTTTGTTAATTATCCGTATATATATATATATATATATATATATGTTGAATTATAGATTATTGTTGAATAAGATAAAACCTTTGGTTTGGAACCCCGACAAGTATGAACATCCCGTACACGAGAAAACTATTTATGCACCCAAGGTGGACAGAGCGAACGATACCCTCGTTCTTGCATGTAGTATTGATCAATACAGGGTACAACGGGCTGATCACCCCCGTGCCCGTAAGTTATGACGGTTTACAAATGAAGTTCTGTTTAACCTTTTCGAAAATAAAAATAATGTTCATAGTATGTCACCTTAACCCTATTTATAGTCATTATGTAGTTTCAAAAATTTGAAAGAGGGTTTTATGTTATTATTATTGGTTCAGATTACTTCACAACTATCGATTTATTGTAGAATGGTAGTATAAAGAAAACATTTAAATTCTTTCAGCTTATATATATAATTGCTATTACTTGATGGGCACTCAAATGCTCATTCTTACTTAATTTAAATGTTTTCAGCTAAGTGTGAAGAACCAGAAGGCTCATGCAGAAACAAAGGAAAATGAAAGCTAACCAAATAAGATTTGTGGTAGTTTATGTAATAGTTTGATATTGTTAAGACAATGATATATATTATGTATCACATTATGTAAGAAATGTATTAAAAATTACGTACTTGGGAGCTAGACTCTGATAATTATGTAAATTAAGTTTAATATTTATATTATTGTTATTATTATTAGTATTATTCCGCTCATAGAAATGGTATCGTGAAGCACCGAGTTCGGATTTCAAGTACCCGAATTTGGGGACTTTACAGGTGAGGACTACTAAAATAACTTTTTAGAACAATCATTCCATACCCCGACTAGTACTCGCTTAATTCTCGCCTCCTGAGAAGAAAAATGGAACAAAAAAGAAAAGGGTGAGAATACAATAGATAACAAATTTTAAATCAATATTCGCAGTAAAAATAATAATTCATTAGAAGAGTTAAATAGAGAATGAAATCTACTAACTTCTATATATAAATTTAAAAGTTCATCGTCATTATTTTATCAAAGTAACATCAATCAATATATATCTAGAATCAAACATTCATCTTTGCACTACAGGCCAAAGATATTCATCAGTTGGTCATGTTCATCTAAACACCTGTTCATCTTTGCACTACGGGCCAAAGATATTCATCAGAAAATCATTCATCTTTGCACTACAGGCCAAAGATATTCAATTATATCATCATTTAGGACTGAGGATAATGAAAAATATTTTAAAGAAAACGAATCCAGTGAAACAAAAGAACAATTATTAAGGATTCGTACTTTAAACAATCCAAGTTCAAAAATACTTCATAAATAACCATAGTAGAGTAAAATTCAAGAATGAGGACCAAAACATGGATACAATCAAAGCTAGTATCCATAATAGATATCTTGGACAAAAAACGAAAAATTAATTTTTCTGTGAATAGGGTCGTATTCGTGAATAGTACCGTATACGTGAATAGTGCCGTATACATGAATAGTAACCCCGTCACTAAAAGGAAAGAATTTCACAAGAAAAATCTTACCAATATTCCGGCATAATGATATTGAAAGAATAATATCATTTATAAAAGAAAATAACGTCCCTTATCTCGAAAAGACAGTACTTCTAACTAGAATACTGGATATAGTGCTGAAGGAACTTGCACCGTATAGCAACACTCAAAGTACCAAAATACTCACAAAAATACGCTCAATATTATAGAGAGAGAAAACTTTAGTTTTTGGTGTGATTTTCAATTCTAACCTAAGCACCCTATTTATAAGAAAATGCTTAGAACACGATGATTTTACAGGCTATAATCAGATTTCAGTCAAAAATTGGGCCCACCGACATGTTTAACATGTTTTTATCATTTATTACAACAAAAATACTCTTCCTCCTCATTTATTCATATATCCCACATTCATTATAAAAATATCACCATTACTATATTATTATAATATAATAATATATTTAAATGAATTATTTTATCAGAAAAAGATAAAATATCAATTTTCAACAATTGTCACATTAAAAAATTTCTCCATCTATATCCGTATAAAATGAATATTTTCCTTATCATATAAATCAATAATTAATTATTCACAAACAATATTACAAAATCACAATACTGACAACCAGGCCGTTCCCAAGAAAGAGGGGGCTTTCCAATAAGAATTTCTCCTTACTGGCGCGCAATTAGGTGACCAAACCTCTCCTTAGACAGAACTTTCTAGACATTGCCAATAATGTTATCTAATAATATTATTCAAATAATATGAATTATAGATCTGATAATAGAAAATACTGTGTAGTGATAATTATTGAAACAACAATAATATAAATTATCAACGTAAGAATCAATAATTAGTGCAATACCGTGTGCTACTATGCAACAACGCGTATTTTAACCACCGGGTATTCTAACAGTATTAACGGTAACAAGTACGCCGTTATTTATAAACAACTTATACTTGTCATTTTTTTCATCCAATCATTTTCTGTTATGGGGCCCACACAAGGCTGCGCCGTCGTACGAATATTCCCCGACAGCAAGAATAATCGACGACCAAATGAATATTCCCCGACAAAAAAGAATATTTTGTAACCACTTACTTATTCAAGATATTTGCGCATTTTATCCATAACCAACCACATTAATCAAATCAACAGGTGTACCTGCGGCTACCCGGGGTTCCTCGGGCAATGTGGGTCCCGTTGTCTCGACGTACGTGCACTCAAACATCGCGTTGTTTGCTCGAACCTTCATAACTTTCAATTTGGGAGTCTGATGGAAGCGTTCCATACCACTCCAAAAAGCTCTTTCTAAGAGCTACATATTGACATGTGATTTACCCTTTTTTTGATTCCAGAAAGATGGGTCCATGACCGAAATGGCATTTTTAGGTTTCTGTCAGGCAGTCCGTTGAGCCGTTTTGTGTAGTTTGCATTCGAAAGTTAGGATATGGTTCTTGTGGGACTTCTTTTGAAGTAATTTGAGTTGAAATGAGTGTATTTGATGTGACTTAAAGTTGAGTTAGCAAAATGACCATTTTTCCCCTCTCGAGTTATTTTCAGTTTTCGAACAGTTGTAGCAGTCTTTTCTCAGGGTTATCTCTGAGGTTGACCTGATATTGACTTTGACTGTCCAGGGTTATCTCTGAGGTTGGATTGACCTCCTGGGGTTATCTCTAGACTTTGAACTTGATTTCCCGGGGTTATCTCTGAGGTTGAAATTGACTTTCCCGGGGTTATATCCGGGGTTGGAAACTGCTTTCCCGGGGTTATATCCGGGGTTGGAAACTGCTTTCCCGGGGTTATCGCCGGGGTTGGAAACTGGATCTTCTAGGGCTATCTCTAGGGTTGGAATTGATGTTGTGGTTCTCTAGGGTTATCTCTAGAGTGTAAAAAAGACGCTTTTGTCCTTCTACATAGTTAGTAACAAGAAAACAAAATTTCGAGTGTCTACAGATGCCCCTCTTTATCATGTTCATGTAATGCAATGGAATGGACATGATAAAGATTACTAGACACTTGAAATTATGACAAGGTATTTATAATGATGTAAATCGCAATGTAATGAATGTTATGATGAATGTTATGATGAATGATAAAATGTTTTCGTAAATCGTTTTAACTTTACCGATCATTGCAGATGCGTATATTGGTGTTGACTCCAACGGTTTGGCTTTTTGTCGGTATCACCGATGCTTATTTGATGAAGATAAGTTGAGATGTTTTCTACATCTTTACTGCGGATGACGTTCTGAAATCATCGGATCTACCATGCTGATCGCCAAACTGTTTTGGTACCCACTCGAACAGTGGTATACGAAGCTTTCATCGCTGAACTGTTTTGATGTTGCGCTGAATTGATGCTAATGGTTTAGAATACTGGATCATCTGATACCTTCGCTGAAGTAATGTCCAATGTTTTGCTTCACCAGACTCTGTGTGATGTTACGTTCACCCTTTTTGAGGTGATTTGGAGTTTCCTTTTGCTGTTGGGTGCTTGTGCCCCATTTCCTTGAGTGTTTGATTTGCAACCCGGCTGAATTGATGACCTGAATGCCGCTGACATCCCTAGAGGGTGCAACTCATTCTTTCGCTACCCAAATTTGAACTTTGGTGTAAAGGCCTTGACTTGTGAGGACTCGAAGCCGGTTGGCACATTTGATGATGAGGATTTCATTCGCTAGACCTTTCATTGTTGGCCTTCTTCTCTTGGGTTAAGGACTTTTTTGAGAATTTTCCCCTTCTTTTGTAGGGGGCAAGCTAAAGTCGCCGTCATTTCTTTCAGGAGTTCTCCCTTTTCTTTTGATGAGAGGCTTGAGCCCGCCTTAAGCTCCTTCCATTTCTTAGAATTAGACAATGCCCCAGTCCTTTCGCATGTTGATGCCAAGGGTTCATATGAGAAACCCTCTTTGTTGATGAAGTCGCAAGTGAGTAATATCCAAATCACCAGTGAGATAATGTGAGGGAAACTCTGATGATGATGTACTATACTGATGGTGCTGACGGGTACATTTTCCTCTTTAGGATGGTTGATAAATTCCCCAGTGTTGATTTGTCGTTGTTTTCGAGATTGCCCCAGTCTTGTTGTAAGGGCTCCAATATCGGGTTGTCGTTAATTTTGAAATCGCCACAGCCTTGCTTTGACAGATGGGCTGATAAGATGTCGAGATCATTGTACCATATGATGAACAGGTACTGGATGTGGCATTTGATGTTGACAGCTTTTTCCGGTAGAGATGTCGCTCTAGTTGAGACAGATGATGCTCTAACTCATAGGGATACTGCTGTTGCTGACCGGGATGATGCTATATCTGCCCGAGATATCGCCTGCAGTTGGCTGTAGATCTATTGGCTCATGTAGAGACCCTTGGGTAGGAGATCACAGCGTTACCTCCTTCTTCCGAGAGGGATGCCACGTTAGATTTGGTGGCTCACTTATCCACTGGTTTGTAGATTAGCTTTGATTTTCCTACATAGACTACCTTAGCCATTTTTGTTATGTACATGACACGTTGTATATATCAAACAGTATTATATGGCAGGAAAATATGTTTTGATTCACTTCCCTTTTAGTTATGCCTTGTTACTTGCTTGATAATTGCCTGTCCTCTAGGGTTTGTGATCTTGATATATTCTGAACTCCTCATTGATGGATGGACATTGAGATGTCTAAGGATCTTTCAGAATGGATCGTTGATCTTTGTATTTCTCTACCATCTTTGGTGTCTTGGAACTGGTTTCTGTATGTGGTTATGGATAGGAGTGTGTTTGTTTTTGTTTTTTTTGTGGTGAGACCGGACCATAAAGATGGTTGCCTATGTACTCCCGTGTATTGGGGAGATCCGGTCAGCGTAGTTCGCCCCATGTACAGGGCGGATTGCAGGTGAAAAGTTTAATCCCATGTATAGGATAAACTGCGGGTGTGAAAAGTTTTATCCCTAGTGGTGTAAAACTGTAGGTGTGAAAGGTTCAATCCCTGGCGGGATAACCGAAGTTGAGTAAGGGTTTAAAACCAAGTTATGAAACAGATAGAGCGATCTGAAAACTAGGCTGCTGGTTAGAAAAGTGTGTTTGTCCCTAATGGGGCAACTTCAGACATAGTACCATTTCACGGTGTCCAGGTTAATGAGCTGTGGAAATTCATCGCCATCCATTTCATGTAATCTAAGAGCGCCACCTGTCAATTCCTCCTTAACAACAAATGGGCCTTCCCAGTTCGGGGAGAATTTTCCTTTAGACTGAGCTTGGTTGTCAATGATCTTCTTTAAAACCAATTCGTGTTGTTTGAACTACCTTAGCCAGACTTTTCTATTGTAGGATCTTCTTTACAAGTAGAGGGTCGCTTATGTGTGGGCCAAATACTCCCCCATGTATTTCATCAATGAGCCTCTGAGCTTGGTCCTTGTCCATACATCTGAGGAGACCTAGTTCTGCATCTCTTTTGTAGAGTGCATCTCCGCTCAGGTAGAATTTCATAACCAGTCGATGGATCCACCTTCTTTCAGTCTGGCTCGCCTCGGCGGGTGTAGATCTATCTTGTAAGTGCTCCTTGATATGCTAATATCAAGGGTGCTGGATGGGAGGTAGCTTATCCGATACTTCTCCAATGTAATTCCCATAGGCTAGAGCCTTTTGTTAGGAAAATGTGAGGGTTGGCATGTCTTCCTTGTCATGTATGTTAATTAAGGAGGCCAAGGTTGCTAGCGCATCCGCAAAATCATTCCTATTCCGAGGAAGGTGGAGGAATGATATTTCTTTAAACTCCGAAGCCATCTGTAGAACATTCCGATGGTAAGGCCGCAAGTGTAGACCTTTGGTGTGATAGATTTCTGTGGTTTGTCTGATTACCAAGTCAGAATCTCCAAAGACAGTTAACCGTCTGATACCCATCGATTGGGCAAGTTTTAGCCCCATGATATAGCCTTCATACTCAGTTGTGTTGTTGGTGTTGGCAAACTGCCATTTGACCCCCATAATAGATACTAGAACTGCTCCGGTCCCAACACCTTCCATGTGTATAGCTCCATCAAAATACATCTTCCATGTTTGGCGTGCATCGTACTGATGGTGTTGTTGAATTGCCATTACCCCTTCATCGAGGAAGTATGTTTCCAAGGGTTTGAAATCCCCTGAAGGTGCGGCAGCCAATTGATCCGCAATTCCTTGACCTTTAATGGATTTCTGTGTCACGTAAACGATGTCAAATTGTTGTAGGATCAACTGCCATCTGGACAGTCGGCAGTTCATCATGGGTTTACTGAACACGTACTTGAGAGAATCCACGTGGGATATGAGATTGTTTCTGTGACCATGGAGGTAATGTTTCAACCTCATGGAAGCCCATGCTAAAGCACAACAAGTCTTCTCAATCATAATGTACTTATGTTCACTGCTGCTGAATCTTTTGCTGAGGTAATAGATAGCTCGCTTTTGGCTTTTATCGTCTTTCTGCCCCAGCATGCAGCCCATGGTATTGTCATTAATGGACAGGTACATGAATAGGGGAACATCATCCCTGGGTGGTACCAAAATAGGAGGTCTGACTAGCTGCTCTTTGATTTTAAGGAAGGCCTTCTGGCACTCATCATTCCATTTCGTGAAGGAATTCTTCCTTAACAACTTGAAGATAGGCTCACAGGTTGCTGTGAGTTGGGAGATGAATCTGATGATGAGGTTGATTCTTCCCAAAAATTCTCGTATGTCCTTCTATTTCTGAGTAATGGGCATTTCCGTGATGGCCTGGATTTTGGTGGGATCCAGCTCAATCCCCTTCTGGCTGACTAGGAAACCTAGCAACTTGCCTGATTTAATGCCAAATGCGCACTTGACTAGATTCAACTTTATGTTGTACTTACGCAACCTGTTGAATAGCTTCTTTTTCTCTTTTGTTTCTTTTTTTCTTTTTTTCTTTTTTTTCTTTTTTTCTTTTTTTTATGCATTAGATCGTGGAAAAGAGCCATATGGCTAACTAATAGGTAGCTTCAGCATTGATGAGGCCGAATGATAATCGTCTGTAGCAAAAGGTTCCCCAAGGAGTGATGAATGCAGTTTTCTCATGATCCTTGTTAGCAACCATAATTTGATGGTACCCCGCAAATCAATCAGCAAAGGAGTACATGTCGTATTGAGCTGTATTATCAATGAGTATGTGGATAAATGGCACGGGAAAGCTGTCTTTGAGGCAAGCTTTATTCAGATCCCTATTGTGACGCCCCCAAAATAGGTATACATCACCCATATATTGTGAGTAAAATACGACGTCACATATACTGTGAGTTTCAATACAAATATTGTAACGTATATAATACGAAAATATTCATAATCAAATTATTATAATGCCATCTAAAGTACATCAACAAAATTTCAAGTCCCTAAAGGAACACGAGAAGATTTCTTTCCTCCTCATTCTAATGGAGTGCATTTTTGACGCTTCCAAATTCGAGTTCGTCTCACCCTATTATTGTTCACCACAATCAAATATTAAATGATGTATAAAATATGTCACACATATTTTGAGTTCTCAGTACAACTATTATGCCACACAGTTTCATAATTTAATTAGGCTTATGACTAATTCGTATCACCACTTTATACCCATATTCTCTCTGCTAGTCCCAGCTACACTTTTATTACCTAAAAGGGGTGGTGAAGTAAAAGGGTGAGCACAAATAGCCCAGTAAAGAATATCATGACTTAAGATAATTAAATTATCAATAGCCTTTACAATAATAATTTAGATACTTAGAATATATGGTAGAAGATAAAAGTTTTCAACCATAATAGCAGCGGAATCAACAATCCATTAGAAGAGTCAAGTAGAACATAATGTCTACTATCTCCTCTAGATTAAAAATCCATCGTTAATATTTCATTCCTGTAATACTCATCAACAGCTCTTTGTTATACCCAAGACAAAGAGAACTTTCATCACCTGTCTTCACCTGAACCACAAAAGATTATAATTAAATTCACAATTCATATTTATAATCAGGTAAATCAACAGTCCAACTTTACACTAAAGGCCAAAGATATACAACTGTAAAACTAATAACCAACAGTCCATCTTTGCACTACAGGCCAAAGATATACAATTGTAAAACTAATAACCAACAGTCCATCTTTGCACTACAAGCCAAAGATATACAACTGTAAAACCAATAACCAACAGTCCATCTTTGCACTACAAGCCAAAGATATACAACTGTAAAACAAATAACTAACAATCCATCTTTGCACTACAGGCCAAAGATATACAACTGTAAAACCAATAACTAACAGTCCATCTTTGCACTACAGGCCAAAGATATACAACTATAAAACCAATAACTAACAGTTCATCTTTGCACTACAGGCCAAAAATATACAACTGTAAAACCAATAACTAATAGTCCATCTTTGCACTACAGGCCAAAGATATACAACTGTAAAACCAATAACGTTGAGACTCAGCTTAATAGTATCACGACCACGAATTATCCATGCACTACGAGCCAAGGATATTCGTGTTTTCACCAACGGTCATGATTATACCGAATAATCCCTGGTCATAATCATACCAATCAACTGTCCATCTTTGCATGTAAGCCAAAGGGGATTTTTATCACATCATTTGTAACATTACGGTCATGATTATACCGAATAATCTCTAGTCATAATCATACCAAGTCCATCTATGCACTACTGGCCATAGATGACTTTCAACACAATATAAGAATGAGAATGATGGCAATGATATATATAATGCATAAACATAAATAATCAGAATAATAAGATAACATAGATCTTAGTAATTTTCAACTTAATTATCCAGAGTTCAAATTGATAACATAATAATAGATGAAGCACAACTATTAAGGATATTTTAATCCTTTCAGGACTTTTCACCATTTAATGATAAACTGAAGAAACGAATAATAATATCTTACCATAATATGGAGTATGAAAGAAAATGATATTCTTTTTACCATAAAAAAATACCCTCTTACCACAATAATGACCTCCCTTACCACAATAATGATATCCCTGACCTTAACATGTGACTTGATTTTGCTTTATGTGAAATTGATCATCTTAAACAATGATTGCATTCCTTATCTACACTTGGAGTAACCTTCCACTCAACAGAAATATTCACAATATTATAATCACAATATTGTAGTAAAAGAATTCTATATTTTTAGTGTAGTGATGATGTGTGTTTAGTTGCTCAACCGGGCAACCTATTTATACTGAAAATTGAGGAAACAATTAGCACACACGCTTTGACAAAATAATCAAATGAGGTATATAATAATGGTAGTGGAATTTATGGTCCCACAGAGAAAATTAAACCAACTTGTACACATTTAAAAATAATTGAGTTGAGGTCCATACTACTTTAGAAAAAGTAGAGTGTCGGCAAGTCCTACCAAACTTACTTTTAAAAAAAATAATAATTGAACAAACATCTGTTTATCTAATTCATCATTTATTAATGTTAAATATCATTATATTTAATAATGTTCATGTTTTACAACTTAGAACATCTTTTATCGTTGAAAACATTATACGTTGCATACGTGCATGCCCGACGTCCTTCGATTGCCTTTTAATACACATCAATCCCACAAATAGCCATTTTAGGCATTGATATCAACCTCAAATATCAAAACATAAAGAATGAAAGTTTTAGGTCTACTCGTTATCTTTTCGAATCATCCTGAATCACCTCAATCGGAATTTGTATGAAAATGTTATGCTCAATTTACTAGAGGACGTCCGGACAGATTTTGGCTTAACACTGGACTAGCGCCTAGGTGCCCAACTTTGGCCTTGGGCAAGCGCCTAAGCGTCCAAGAACAGAGTCTAAGCGATGAGCCTAGTGCCTAGGCACTCGACCCTTAGCATTTAACTCCAATTTTACAGATTTTGCAACTTTTAACGCACATACTTCAAATCTTCATAACTTCTTCATCCGTTATCAGAATTTGTCCGTTTTCGAGGCTATGGAAAGATTGTAACATGCTCTACAAAACCCCCATATTTTTATAATTTCTCATATTCATTAATTATTCCAAAATTTAGCTCAAAAGTCCCCCAAGACTAAGTTTTTCATCGTTTAACATGTTTTACGAAAACTTTCACCACTACTTTGATTTAAATTATTTTTAGTCTGTTAAAATTGGAATATTTCCATAACTTCTTAATCTATAGATCCTCTTCCTTGCATATTACACATAAATCAACTATCAATACTTTTACAAGTTTGATTTAAGTCCTCAAAATAACTTTTATTCATCCTCAAACACATGCCTAACTTTTTAATCTTAAATTTGATTATGAAATGGAATATACATAAAATCATCATATACTTCATTATTACTTTAGATCCATCATGATCCCCTATAACCCAACATTCAACAAATCAAACTCTTAGAAAAATTAAAGAGATGAAAAGTATTGGTTTTACCTTTTGAGTTCTTATTCTTCCTTCACTACATCATAGTTTCATCTTCTTCTTTCTTAATTTCTTTCTTTCTCTTTTATTTCTGTCTTCTCTCTTTTCTCTCTTTTTTTCTTCTGGACATAGCTACGGGAGAGAGCATAAGAGAATGAGAAGAAAAAAGCTGTATATTTAACTTAGCCAAAATGAATGGCCAACCTCCTTGGAAAAATGAGAAGCAAAGTGCTGAACATGTGACTTTTCAGCCAAAATGGATGGCCACATCTTTGCCCCACAAAATAAATGGACCAATAGAAAAATATTTGGTGCATAATTTAGGGAAAGGTTTGGCGTATTGGGAAATTAAATCTCAGCAATTATCCCTCCCCTATCAGCCTTAGCCGCCCACGTGTCCACATTCTATAAGTTTAGTATCTCCTCTTTTATAAGCTCATTTACCCAATTAATTATTCGTTTACCCATTTATAAATTTAACATTTTACAGTTTTAGAATAATAATCATAAATTAAATTAACTTTTAAAAAGTTGGGGTTTTACACCTTTAGTCCACGTACTCGCACCTCTCCTCTGGGTTTCGGCACGGGAACGATGTTGGATATCCATTCAGGATATGTGGACACCGTGATAATACCAGCTTGAAATTATTTCACAATTTCTTCTTTCACCTTTAAACTCCACTCAAGTTTCAATCACCTGAGCTTCTGCTTGACTGGCTTGAATCCCTCTTTAATGGGAAGGCGATGAAGGATAATGTTAGTAGACAAACCCACCATGTCTTTATGAGACCATGCAAACACATCCTAAAATTGGGTCAATAGAGTAACCATGTCATTCTTTGGTTTGGAGTGAGGTCGGTACCAATCTGGATTTGTTTAGGGTTTTCTAAGGTTCCAAGGTTTAAAAGAGATGGTTTGATCAAGATTTGGCATGGGTTTGTCTTTGACCCATTCTTTGATCTCCTTAGGTATCTCATAGTCCTCTTGTATTTCCATTAAGTTTGAGTCCAACTTTACATCAAAGTTACAGTCCTTTTGAAGAATAGGCACCTCATCAACAAGTCTAGGCACATCTAACTTTAGAGTCCTGAAACAAAATGCTTTCGCTTAATATATGAAACTGTTCAATCACACAATGTGTTAGCATGTAATGACAAAAGTAACTGCTAATACTGTACAGAAAAAGTAAGCAGTTATTGCTATATACAGGGTAGAATGAGTTTCTGCCCGTTTTACCCTTGTCGACCAATGCAAGGAGTGCTGCTCCAATTATCGAGGGCAAAGTCCTGGTGGACTACAGTGATGGAGGGGCTGTCATCGTCCTCCTTTTCCCGAATGATGACCATTATGTCTGGGCAATCATTGTCTGGGAGTGCATCTGTTTGTGTGTTCATCATGGACAATGATGCGTACGTTGGACATCATTCTAACGATGTCTTGTTTAATTCTTCGTTCCTATTCTTCCACTGCGGGATCTAGAACTAGGATTTCTTTCTCCTTCTTTGGTATCGGTTTAGAAAATAATATAGTCATTAAATGGGCAGGCACCTTTATCGGAGACCGTGCAGGCTCAGGAACTGTATATAGAGATAATCGTCATGTGGCTAAAGCTGAAGGAATCTGTCTGTGCTCATGAGGATTCCTGTGACTGGAACTAGCAGTATCCGAACCTTGGGTTCCTCCTTGTGCAAAGGATTCAGCATGTACGGGTATCCTTGTACCCTAAGTAGATTGGTGTAGTTTTTTAAGCAGAACAACCAAATCTGTGATTTGTTTACTTAATCCATCGAATTCTTTGTGAGAAACTGGATTAAGATCAGTCTGGTCAGATGAAGACATAATTGGCTATAGGCTCGTGGCCTTTTTGGATTTTAACCGGGTTATTAGACCAATTATATCCCTCCAAAAAAGACTTATATAGTTTAGTCTTAGTGAATGTAGCAATATTACATAATGTGTCTTTTTAGAAGTATCGTCCTGCGAAACGGATGTCAGTTGACAAGATAGCATGTCAGGTTTTAATATAAAGGAAAGGCATGTGCACATATTCCTTCATATTTTCCATTACATTGAGATTTACATGGAAATGAAATTACAAGTAATTGAAATGTGAAAGTATGAAGAGACTTTCCTCCGCGTTTGGTTTATCAGAGGCTGACCTATCTTAGGTTACTCTCGCGGTTTTTCCTCTTGAAGGTTCCCAAATCATCGCAATTTACTTGACGGGAAATTAATTCGGTCTTTCAACTGGAGCTAATTTGGGTGGTGCCTTTCCTGAGCCTCGTTGGAATTAGTCTTCCTACGAGTCCAGTAATCAAACACCGATAGGATAGCCTCCTGATGGAGGAACCACACAACATACATTGACATATAATGTGTCTCACCGTATGGAAATGATGACACGTGCGAAGCACTAATATCACAAACAGATATGGTGCAAAGCACTAAGTGCAATAAGTAAATGCATTCGTACACATTCATTTAAATGTAAATGCAACATCCACACACAAGCAGATAACAGTTTTGAAAAGTTTGTAACAGCGGCTTAACTCCTCTTACTGGACGTCCCCAGTAGAGTTGCCACATGTCGACGTCGGGATTTTTATTTGTCCCTTTCTGTTATTGTTTTTTGGTGTTCTCATGTTAGGTGAGATTTGTTTGAAAAAATAAGTTGTGAAAAGGTCCGACATTTATATGTCGACGATTTGACTGTAAGAGTCACCAGTTGGTTTTTTAACTGGTTGTACCAACACAACCGAGAAAAGGTTTACACATTGACCCAGTAATGTGACATTGCTAAAACGGGTTTGTGAAACCGAGATTCATTAGGGTCCGGGGACTTGCTTATGCGGAGAAAAGGTGTTAGGCACCCTCCGACATCCGTGTTGCAATGGTGACTGTAACGACCCCAAAGTTTATACAATAATATTCTCCTACTCGATCGTTGACAATACAACTTTAATCTATCTTTACATCATTATTTGCTATTAAAATCACTAAAAATGCGGAATATTTAAAACTTTTATACACTTCCTTCTGTATTGTCCTAAATAGCAACCTTTACATTACATCTCTTCGATTCAAATTTATATCATGAATCGTTATAACAAAATGAATATACAAAGTCTTACATCATAAATAGATATCCAAATACACCGGATAGCTCAACTTACAATTCAACAACATGTTACATTCAAAATATTAAATACATTTCTAAGTAATCTTCGCAAATATGAATCTTTATAATTCACTTAGCACATATTCTTACCTTGAAATCTTGACCTGCAAAAATGGTTATTTGCAAGGTTGAGCTCGACAGCCCAGCAAAATCTAACAGTTTTCATGCATCACGTAGCATATAATAACATGCTCAACATATATCCCATAAACATTAGACTAACATAATATACATGCTACAATTCATATAACAAGTATAAAGATTGAGTTCCTTACTCAATCAGTATGTTTTACTCAATCAACGTAGTCATAAG
Organism: Panax notoginseng; assembly: GCA_016801055.1. NCBI lineage: Eukaryota > Viridiplantae > Streptophyta > Magnoliopsida > Apiales > Araliaceae > Panax > Panax notoginseng. The sequence goes on along the minus strand of CM029014.1, from coordinate 166,385,085 downwards.
TTGACTTTAACATTTCATACTTTCAACATATATATAACACATCATGCTCTTTGCAATAAAGATTTAAAACAGTTAATCATCAAGTTCACATAACAAATAAGAACTGAAAGACTTGCCTTGATCGTTGTTTACCAATAACAGTTTAACAGCTTATAATTATCAGCACTTCACGTGCCCTTGCTAGAAGATGATTACAACAACTTCTTCTTCTAAATTCTCAATTCACAGAGAATTTTCTCTTCTCTCTTCTCCCTTCTCTCTTTTCTTTCTTTCTTTTCTCTTCTTTTTCTTCTTCTATGTTCTTTCTCCCTTCTCTAACTTACGTACTTAGGAACATATAACGTATAACAAAATAGATATAAATTATATAATATAAATATATATGTAACTGATATCAATTACATCTCTTTGAAAATCCAAAAGCCATAAGGCTTGTTTGGCTAAACATTTTTAAAATTTAATGACTTAAAATCCTTATACCTTGTTTGGTAAAACCTATTTAAATAAAAGACTTAACATTCATTAAGCCTTGTTTGGCAAAACTAAATTAAACTCCTTTAATTTATTTTAATAACTCATCTATAGTATAGTTTATGGTCAGACTTTATTTAATCAAATTCTAATATTCAATTTAATTAAATCTAATAACAATTACCAACAAATATATTTATATTCATTCACCATTTTAATTAAGTGAATTACTCTCATTATTTATGAAATTTTAATGCATACCAATTTCATTGCCATAAAGCATAATAATCGAATTATATTATTTCATAATATAATTTTCAACTTAATTAAATTAACTAATATTATTTAGTTAATTACCTTCCCGTAACAATCTCATTTAATTTCTTTAATAGTTAAATTAACTATTAAACCTTATTTTCCAAACATATACATCTCTTTTATATTCACACTTAATCTATTCACACTAAATCACATACTTCAAGATAAATTGCAAATATATATACTTACCCACATCAAAACACATAATTCAAAATATATACATTTCATAATAAGAATTTTAATTATTAAATTCTTATTTTAATAACTTATAAAAATTTGAGTTGTCACATCCTTTCCTCCTTATAAGGATTCCGTCCTCGGAATCACCAAAACCCTACCTTACTAAGGTTTTCATCATATCTCTTTAAAAAAATTTATCGATGAATAACTTCAATACATTACCTTAATATAGATTTTATATGTAGTACTACCTTTATTTCTTCAGTAAATTCTAGGTTTTATCTCATAACTTTCACTTGAACTCAATTATATTTTGAGTATTATATATTCTTTAACCCATTTATTTCCTTTTCTAAGAATCGTTATCATATACTCAACTCATAAACACTCGGGATATTACACTCACCCCTTCTTCTAAGAATTTCGTCCTCGAAATTTTATTTATTAATCTTCATTCATTCAATCTATCAAAATAGATTTTACGTTAATACTTTATTCATTCATTGGGTTCTATAACCACTTCCTTTCCACAAAGATCTTTCTACCATTATTAACTTTTCTATTAAAAGTTTAACATTATTCTTTGATAACTCATCTCCTTCTCATTTCAAATTTTTTTTCTCACTTATTCAACATATTCATCATTCAGTGTCGCATTCTACGACTTACTTCTTCCTAAGGAATACTCCCCTTTTCACTTCCATCTTGTAGAATAACAAGAATCTTCAACAATTATCAATAATTGAGAAGTAGTATGAATAACTCATAAATTTAAAAGATTCCAAATCATGTTGAGGGGTCATAAAACCTTGAACTACGTCCACGGTTATAAGTAATCTTTCAACTTAAACCTTAACAGTCATTAGACTATAGGGACTCCCGTACTTAGGGTGTTAAGCCATTCGTACGATGTATTGTGCACAAACATTTAAACGTTATGCGTATGTCCATAGTTATAAGTGTTGCCTATATTTTTTTAATAGCACTTTAACACGCAAGTATACGCGTTCAATTGTAATATTCAGCAAGCAAGGATATCGTTCCCACGAGGAAATAGACTAATATTTATCAATTACTAATTTCAATTCGATTAATCCTATTTTAAACTACAAAATATTGTTTATGATTTAAAAATTAAACTTAACAAAACTAATAATTAAAATAAGAATTTCACAAGAATAACTGCAGATTTAACAGATTAAGATTACAACTTCCCTTAGTATTTCATTTAAACCAATTTACTTCCCATTTAAATCAATTAATTAATATGAATCATTATCCAAGAATGTTTTATAGAATTCACGCACTTTTTCCTAAACACGTGAACAAATCCTCCTAACTCCAATCCTTAAGACACAGAATTACAAGGAACACCCCAGTTAATCAACTCACTATATTCCTATGTGAATCAAGTTAATTAGGGTTTAACACACAAATTCTTTCAATGGATACAAAAGACACATAGGTATATTCCTATCCTACATGCTAATCATATTAACCCTAATCAGATTATATGAACAGATGTTATCATATCCAGATCTCAATCTATACTCCATCTTCCAATTTTATATAGATTATCACAGTAATTGTTGGCCAAACAATTAATCAATAAGCAAAAGATATAATAAATAATTCAATAAAAACCAACTTTCATTCAATGGGAAGATTTAATTTAAACTTCATACCAAGTTCCGTTGCAATCTTAATAAAAATTTAGTTCATAACAATAATAAAGAAAAACATCATCCAGATGAATAATCCAAACATCCCAGATAATTACAAAAGATAAAACTAGAGAAGAGAAGAAGAAACTCTGAATTTGCTCCAATAATCTCTCTTTAATCTTCAACCCTTGCAATTCTCCTTCGTGTTTTCCTTCGTTGTTCTATCTGTAAATCTCTTGAGAAATTAAGTTGTACGTCTTTTTCTAAAATCTTCTCCTATTTGTATTGGTCTCCACCCTCTTTTAGATTCCTTTTTGGCTTCAAAAACCCATTTAGCAGTAGAAAAAATCCTTCTTCAGCCGCACATGAGCGCCTAGGCGCTCAACCCAGGCCATTTCCAAGCGCCTAGGCGCTTGACCAGGACCACATAATTACAAAAATGCCACTTAGCTTTAATTTTAATGATTTTTGACCTTTTTCTTCTCTCAAATGACCCATTTGTCCCTCCAGCTCCAACCTACAAGAAATAAACACAAAACACATAAAAAATACTAAAAAAACAATTAAAGATAGCAATAATTAAGTTTAATAATATCGAATTCATAGGTATAAAACCTACTCATCAATAAGTAATCTTTCAACTTAAACTTTAACAGTCATAAGACTATAGGGACTCCCCGTACTTAGAGGGATCAGCCCTTCGTACAATATATTGTGCACAAACATCTAAACGCCTCCGCGTAATCCCCTATAAAAGGGTTGTTCATCTCAGCTTTTCAACATCTGAATCCGCACAAAAATAATTTGGTTTGCATTAATTCTCAAGAGACACTTGGATTTCATGAACATTTGTCAATACTCGTCTAGCTGAATCAAATAACATAGACTTCAATAACAATTCGGACATTAATCGAAATATACATATACATATACATATATATATATATATATATATATATATATATATATATATATATATATATATATATATATATATATATTCTCATATCTTAAAGGAATCTCAAAAATCTTTTTATAACGTCATGATACCGCACTGTATTTACAGTCCGTTTGAGGATTCCGTCATTTGGTGATTTTGTCATACTACATCATACCATAGTGGACTGACGATCCTTAGATCACATCCAACACTAAGTAATACTGCATTGATGACTCCATCATTTTTATCATCTCTACACCAGGTTCCATGATGCATTGATGATATAAAAATATATTTTGATATATTTCAAATCACTTTTGTCTAGCCGAAGCAATTATCATAGACATACAAATAACGGTATTGTTTTTAAAACTTATTGGTTTCATCATTTGATCCAAGGTTTTTCAAGAAAATAGAAGTGCAAACATCAGCGCGAAGTCAATAAATTTTGAAAGTCTAGCATAGCTAGTAGATTTAGAATATCCAAGTATCCATTAACTTCAATCTTTACTCTATTACTTCATTACTTAACCAATTCTTTTTATTTCTAGCACCACCAATACTCTTATACTAAATATTCTTGTATTTCACCTTACAATCTTCCTATACCCCCAATATAATTCATCAAACTTACTACACATTGGAAGTTCAGGAACTTACCACAATAATATGAGTTTAAGAACTTATCCTAGTCAGACCATAGGCGTCCATTCGCTGAGAGGTTCAAAACATACCATATTATTATGAGTCACGAATATACCATATGCATTAGTTTTAAGAACTCGCACCTAACCCTAATAATATCTAACTAATCTTAATAGTTTCTAACTATCAAATATACACATGAGAAAAGAATCACCTTTTCGCCACATATACATTAATAGCGCAAGACCAACATTCCAATGATTATCAATGTGATAAACTGAGTGCAAGCACAAAACCCTCGCCCATACAAAGGTTTGTACAACTCACCCATCACATGAGTCCTCAATTAAAATCCTACCTAACTCTATCTTGCTTATAACTTGCTCTTTGCTCGATACAAATTCTTCCTATCACATTATCTATAACTCCTCATGAGTTTATCTTGTACTATTTCGTAGTACATTACCTTCATAGCATCAAGCTATAATTATTCAAACATTACAAACCATCTTTCTCTTATAACTTAAACAGATCACTTTATGATCTTATTTTATAATCATCTTCCTTAAAATTCTTTTCTTAACTCATGATCGTTTTATTTTACGATCCCCTTTCTTTCCTTTTTCATCATTTACGACATTATTCGTTATCTTGGCTATTAGAGTTAGGTAACTCCCATTTCTTATCTTTATATCTCTTCAAGATTCTTCTTTGAGTTTACCTGTTTATATAACATTTCTTCCTTTAAGAATTTCAAACTTCATTTACACTGCTCAACATTTCATTCGAGTTCCACATTTTCATCATGCGTATCCATTTTCTATATTTGGTACACATCGAATCTCTAATAGTTTCAATATGGTACGCTGAGTTATTTCCCACAAACAACCAACAAACTAGGTTCCGAGTTGCTAGTTCGTATATACCTCAGCTCTATGAATGAATCGTTTAGCCCAGATACCATATATCAACTATTAAAGAGTATAATTGTACCATACTTACATATAACCTTTTATTCTTAACTTCTTTATCATTCTCTTCTTACAGACATTATCTATTTATTATCACCTTACATCCTTATTATTGGAGTTGGATAATCCCACACTCATATTCCTTATAACTCTAAGAGATTCTTCTTTGAATCTTCTTACGCATGTTTTAATCCCTTCTTTATAAATTTCTTAAATTACTTCTTATTATTCAAACTCTATTTGAGCTTATTCGTTCATTATTTTCACCTTCCTTCTCTGAGGTTATAGCCTAAGGTACTCCTACCTGAGGTTTATAACCTACAACTTTGATACCAACTGTAACGACCCCAAAATTTATACAATAATATTCTCCTGCTCGATCGTTAACAATACAACTTTAATCTATCTTTACATCATTATTGGATATTAAAATCACTAAAAATGCGGAATATTTAAAACTTTTATACATTTCCTTCTGTATTGCCCTAAATCGCAACCTTTTCATTACATCTCTTCGATTCAAATTTATATCATGAATCGTTACAACAAAATGACTACACAAAGTCTTACATCATAAATAGATATCCAAATACACCTGATAGCTCAACTTACAATTCAACAACATGTTACATTAAAAATATTGAATACATTTCTAAGTAATCTTCGTGAATATGGATCTTTATAATTCACATAGCATATATTCTTACCTTGAAATCTTGACCTGCAAAAATGGTTATTTGCAAGGTTGAGCTCGACAGTCCAATAAAATCTAATAGTTTTCATGCATCACGTAGCATATAATAACATGCTCAACATATATCTCATAAACATTAGACTAACAAAATATACATGCTACAGTTCATATAACAAGTATAAAGATTGAGTTCCTTACTCAATCAGTATGTTTTACTCAATCAACGTAGTCATAAGTTGACTTTAATATTTCATAATTTCAACATATATATAACACATCATGCTCTTTGTAATAAAGATTTAAAACAGTTAATCATCAAGTTCACATAGCAAATAAGAACTGAAAGACTTGCCTTGATCGTTATTTACCAATAATAGTTTAACAGCTTACAATTATATATACTTTACGTGCCCTTGCTAGAAGATGATTACAACAACTTCTTCTTCTAAATTCTCAATTCACAAAGAATTTTCTCTTCTCTCTTCTCCCTTCTCTCTTTTCTTTCTTTCTTTTCTCTTCATTTTCCTCTTCTATGTTCTTTCTCCCTTCTCTAACTTACGTACTTAAGAACATATAACGTATAACAAAATAGATATAAATTATATAATATAAATATATATGTAACTGATATCAGTTACATCTCTTTGAAAATCCAAAACCCATAAGGCTTGTTTGGCTAAACATTTTTAAAACTTAATGACTTAAAATCCTTATGCCTTGTTTGGTAAAACCTATTTAAATAAAAGACTTAACATTCATTAAGCCTTGTTTGGCAAAACTAAATTAAACTCCTTTAATTTATTTTTAATAACTCATTTATAGTATAGTTTATGGTCACACTTTATTTAATCAAATTCTAATATTCAATTTAATTAAATCTAATAACAATTACCAACAAATATATTTATATTCATTCACCATTTTAATTAAGTAAATTACTCTCATTATTTATGAAATTTTAAATACCAACAATTACCAACGGCGTAAGTTTTACCGTTAACTGTTGAAACACCCGGTGTTAAAAGTACAATAATACGCGTGGTTGCATAGTAACACACGGTATTGATTATTGATGCTTACGTGAGAAGTCACTCAGTTTAGTTCAATTATTGCTACAGTAATTGCTGCATAGTATCTCACGTTATTTGATTTAATTATTGTCAATATTTTATATATTATTAAATCAATAATTGAGATTATTATTTGTAATATTAACGATGTCTAGAAGTTTTGTCAATGAGAGATTCGATCACTTAATTACGCGCCAATAGAGAGAAATCCTTATTGAAAAGCCTCCTCTTTCATGGGAACGATCTGGTCGATTAATATGGTGAATTATAATAATGGTGATAAATTTTGTTTTATTAGTATTATTAATGTAATAAAACAGAAAAGATTTTTATATAAAACAGAATACTTTTATAAAGTTATCTATTTTATTAGACTATAAAAAGAATATATTATATTCTATTATGCATAATATTTTGCATTGTAAATTTTTTTTATATAAAACAGAATACTTTTATAAAGTTATTCATTTTATTAGATTATAAATATAATATATTATATTTTATTAATACTGTATAGTAAATTAATTTGACCGTCTGTTTAAAAGTAAATCAATCTGGACCGTTCATGAATTAGTTATTATTCAGTCCATTCTCCTATAAACAAAAGCTCATTCCTTCATTATTTCTTACGAATTCACTGAAACTCTAGGGAGAGAAACTATAGAGAGAAAGAAGAAAAGTATTCTACTACTTCACTAATCTATATCCAGTTTCTTCTAAGGTAAGGGGTATTATTCTTTCATATTCATGAAGAGAATTATTTTCTTTCCAATACTCGTAAGAGCTATTGTTCAATTCTTTATTATTATGTTGGAATAACCTGTCTATGCGAAGTACCGCATACATGGTGAAATTCTGTTGTTATTCCATTCTTTATTATTCTGTTAGAATATCCTGTCTGTGCGTATATGCATGACCTAGTTCCATTCTTTATTATTCTGTCGGAATATCCTATCTGTGCGTTTACGCATGACCTGGTTCCATTCTTTATTATTCTGTTGGAATATCCTGTCTGTGCGTTTATGCATGACCTGATTCCATTATTTATTTTTCTGTTGGAATAACCTGTCTGTGCGGTCTATCGCATGCCTAGTGAATTCTTTTGTTATTCCATTCTTTATTATACTCAGTTGGTTAAAGTTTTGGCTTTTATACTCTATGAAATTAGTGGAATATCTATGATATTTGCGCTTCATCCAGTATCTTTTCATGGAAATATTCTTCTGAGTATTCTTGAATTTTACTCTACAAAGCAGTATCATGTTGACAATTTGGACGTTATTGGTTCCTGGATTAATTAATTCTTGAACTTGTTTTATTGAATTCTTATATCATTGGCATCATCCTCATGTTTATATTTTGTTGAAAGTTATTTGTGGCCTGTAGTGCATAGATGGACTTGGTATGATTATGATCAGGGATTATTCGGTGTAATCATGACCGTAATGTTACAAATAATGTAGTAAAATTCCTCATTGGCCCGTACTGCATTGATGGACAGTTGTTGGCATGATCATGACCATTGATGAATACACGAATATCCTTGGCCCGTAGTGCATGGATAATTTATGGTGGTCATACTAATGAATATCCTTGGCCGTAGTGCAGGGATGATGTGAATTATTTATTAAGCTGAGTCTCAGCGATAAAAGTGATGAAAAACCTTTTTAAATCATAAAAGATAGTAGATTTTATTTTCTACTTGACTCTTTTAATGGATAACTTGATCTGCTACAGTTAAACTTGATGTTTGTTATATTTTATCAGTTTAACACTATTGAAGGCTAACGATAATTTATTCTACATTATCTTAGTCATAATATTTCTTACTGGGCTAGTTGAGCTCACCCTTTTGCTTTCATTGTTCTCTTCAGGAAATGAGAACGTAGCGGGGACTAGTCGGGGAACGGAGTGACGGTCCAGATGATATCATTAGTAGTCCTCACTACTCTATGAAATAGTGTGATAATAAATGTATTGAGATCTTATTTTGAGTTTAATTACTGTCTAGAAGACAATATTTGTATTAAAACTCACAGCTCTTGTTGTATGTTTAAGATTGTATTTGTATTTTGTACCATGTATTTGGCGACTCAGAATAGGTGATGTATACCTATTTTGGGGGCATCACAACAGTTTATATAACAAGTATAAAGATTGAGTTCCTTACTCAATCAGCATGCTTTACTCAATCAACATAGTCATAAGTTGACTTTAACATTTCATACTTTCAACATATATATAACAAATCATGCTCTTTGCAATAAAGATTTAAAACAGTTAATCATCAAATTCATAGCAAATAGGAACTAAAAGACTTGCCTTGATCGTTGCTTACCAATAACAGTTTAACAGCTTACAATTATCTGCACTTCACGTGCCCTTGCTAGAAGATGATTACAACAACTTCTTCTTCTAAATTCTCAATTCACAGAGAATTTTCTCTTCTCCCTTCTCTCTTTTCTTTCTTTCTTTTCTCTTCTTTTTCTTCTTCTATGTTCTTTCTCCCTTCTCTAACTTACGTACTTAGGAACATATAACGTATAGCAAAATAGATATAAATTATACAATATAAATATATATGTAACTGATATCAGTTACATCTCTTTGAAAATCCAAAAGCCATAAGGCTTATTTGGCTAAACATTTTTAAAACTTAATGACTTAAAATCCTTAAGTCTTGTTTGGTAAAACCTATTTAAATAAAAAATTTAACATTCATTAAGCCTTGTTTGGCAAAACTAAATTAAACTCTTTTAATTTATTTTAATAACTCATTTATAGTATAGTTTATGGTCACACTTTATTTAATCAAATTCTAATATTCAATTTAATTAAATCTAATAACAATTACCAACAAATATATTTATATTCATTCATCATTTAAATTAAGTGAATTACTCTCATTATTTATGAAATTTTAATGCATACCAATTTCATTGCCATAAAACATAATAATCGAATTATATTATTTCATAATATAATTTTCAACTTAATTAAATTAACTAATATTATTTAGTTAATTACCTTCCCGTAACAATCTCATTTAATTTCTTTAATAGTTAAATTAACTATTAAACCTTATTTTCCAAACATATACATCTCTTTTATATTCACACTTAATCCCTTCACACTAAATCACATACTTCAAGATAAATTACAAATATATATACTTACCCACACTCAAAACACATAATTCGAAATATATACATTTTATAATAAGAATTTTAATTATTAAATTCTTATTTTAATAACTTATAAAAATTTGGGTTGTCACAGTGACTGCCAGTTTTCAAGAAACTGTTATATGAATATGTGTGTGTGTGTGTGTGTGTATGTGTGTGTGTGGGTCAATGTGTAGTTATTTGGAAGTAATGTGAGGTCTCGTACGCACCTATATACACAGGGTTTGAATTTATGTAAAAATTCAGTTTTAAACAAGAGATAGCACTGAAGTTTTGTAAAAGAGGTTTTTCAAACCATGATTCTCAATAGTAATTGAGACCTTTTACACTTTCATTTTATTATTAGGTGTTCGGCTTGATTGCTTTTATTTTCGAGATGCGAAGCATCTTTGAGAAAATAATGTACAAAGCAGTGCCGAATTTCTCATGGGCATGAAAACCATATGTGGAAATCCAAACACCGTGAATAATTTACAAGCTGCTTACAACTGAAAATGTCCATCACGGGAACCGAATCTAGATTTAGTAGACTGAATATGTGATCGCATGATTCCTAGGCTCACATGATAACACAATTTGTATGAAAGCAGTAAGCAGTTATCTATATAAAAGCTGTATATATATATATATATATATATATATATATATATATATATATATATATATATATATATATATATATAGTGACATGATCAACCACCACGAAGCACCTCCATGGGTGATCAAAAATATAAATAAAGTTGTAAAAGTAATCAACCGCCACGGAGTAGACTCCAGGCGGGACAAAACATAAAGAAAGAAGTAAAAACGGTCAACCACCACGAAGTAAACTCCAGGCGGGACCAAACGTAATGAAAGCAGTAAAAACGGTCAACCGCCACGAAGTAAACTCCAGGCGGGACGAAATATATATATATATATATATATATATATATATATGCCACATCGCGCCATCTCAACATCTCATACATACATTTCTACACAGCAATGTCCCACAAGAACCAAGGAAGTCCAATCCCGAGTGATTATTACTCAGGGTAACGGATAGAATTTGAAGCTTGAAGACCGGAGGGCATGGTCCTATCTTCCTAACTTCGTACAACCTCTAATCCCATGTCATTGCGTAACTCTAGACAATGGTGGTCCGAAATAGGTCTTATACATCTCAGTTGGATGTCCGGATTGAAGTTCTGAAAGTTCAAGCAGACATCACGTTGCATGTGTGTACGTATTGGGGCACCCCGGGCAGCCGTAGGTACACCTGCGGCTCCCCCCCCCCCCCATCTATAAATAAAGGGCTTGGGGTGGCCATTTTGTAAGAGAAAAAGGCGAGGAAGCCCTGTCCAATTTGCTCTGTACACACCATAAACTAAGTGTTTTCTCATTTTAAACACTTGTAAGCTCATATATAGCTATATTTTACCGGCGGGAGCCGAGTGTTCATCCACTGTAAGCCTTCTTACACACTTTAAAGCCTTTCTCTTCATCTTTGCACACATTATTCTTCACATTGAGAGTCGTGTTGCGTGTGTATGCCTGAACTTCGGTCCGTGGTTTCATTTCAGTTTGTATATATATATATGGACTAACATTATCGAGTTATGCCTCGACTTATGTCTGGAGCGTTTAATTGCTTTCGTATATATATACTTATATATATGAACTGTGTGTCGAACTCTGTTCGATGAACATATACTTACGTCTGGAGCGTTTAATTGCTTTTGTATATATATATATATATATATATATATATATATATATATATATATATATATATATATATGAACTGTGCGTCGAACTATGTTCGATGAGCATGGATTTTACATCCGGTGCGTTTACTGCTTTAATATATATATTTATATATATGAACTGTTGTCGAGCTATGTTCGATGAGCCTGAATTTTATGTCTGGTGCGTTTACTTGCTTATATATATATATATATATATATATATATATATATATATATATATATATATATATATATATATATATCGTCCCGCCTGGAGTTTACTTCGTGGCGGTTGATCGTTTTTACAGCTTTCTGTACATTTTGTCCAGCCTAGAGTTTCCTCCGTGGCAGTTGGTCCCTTTTACATCTTTATTTACATTTCTGATCCCCCATGAAGGTGCTTCGTGGTGGTTGATCATGTCATATATATATATATATATATATATATATATATATATATATATATTTACAGCTTTTATATATATAACTGCTTACTGTTTTCATACAAACTGCGGTATCATGTGAGCCTAGAAATCTTGTGATCACAGATTCAGTTTACTGAATCTAGATTCGGTTCCCGTGATGGACATTTTCAGCTGTAAGCAGCTTGTAAATTATTCACGGTGCTTGGATTTCCTCAGATGGTTTTCATACCCACGATGAGTTCGGCACTGCTTTGTACATTATTTTCTCGAAGATGCTTCCCACCTTGAAACTAAAAGCAATCAAGCCGAACATTTAATAAAATGAAAGTATCAAAGGCCTCAATTACTATTGAGCATATGGTTTGAAAAAACCTTTTTTATAAAACATCACTGCTATATCTTGTTTAAAACTGAATTTTTACACAAATTCAAACCCTTTGTATATAGGTACAAACGAGGCATAGCACTACTTCCAAATAATAGCACATTGACCAACACACACACACACATTCATATAATTGTTTCTTAAAAAATGGCGGTCACTGTGGCAACACGGATGTCGGGGGAGGGGGGTGCCTAACACCTTCCCTCCGCATAAGCAAGTCCTCGGACCCTAATGAATCTCGATTTCACATACCTGTTTAGCAATGTCACATCACTGGGTCAATGTGTAAACCTTTTATCGGTTGTGTTGGTACAACTTGTTAAAAAAATAATTGGCGACTCTTATAGTCCAATCGTCGACATATACATGTCGGACCTTTTTTGCTTTTTTTTCAAACAAATCTCACCTAACATGAGAACACAAAAGAACAAGAATAGAAAAGGGACAAATAAAAATTTTGACGTCGACAGGTGGCGACTCTGCTGGGGATACCAGTAAGAGGACTTATGTGACAACCCCAAAATAGGTTCATTCTATCCAACCCATTCTGAGTCGCCAAATACATGGTACAGAAAATAACTACAACTTTATAACAACAATTGTCGTACAAAATATAACAACACATATGCTATGAATTTGGATACAAATATATACCAACTGTGACTCGTGTCCCAACCGTAATGTGACAAATGTCCCATCAGTGGACAACACCTCACAGTGATACCTACATAAAGGTATAGTCAAAAATTATTTTAAAAATTATAATATTTGGGAAGTGCTCAAGGAAACCTTCGTAAATGGGAGGCCATGCTTCTAGGTTATGATAGATATCATATGGCCACAGAATTATCCTTGGTTGACCCAATAGATCCCAAAGAAAAACGAGAAGTTTACTATCATATTCTTCACAATGGTGAGTCTTCTCTTGACATATAATTATCTCCAATGTCTCTAATTGAAAATTATACTTCAAACAAACACCAAGATTATATAGGTAGTGCTCGTAAAGATACTCAGCAAGTGGATGAGCACAACCCTGTCTTATGATGACACGAGGTTGTACGTCATTAGACATCTTGTATGATAGTGACAAAACACCCTTCTAACATTGGGTTCGCCTCACCCTATTTTATTCACCAAATATAAGTACTAAACGATGACCACCTTTCTATTCCCTTGTTACCCCCGCTCGACCTAGCTACACTCTTATTACCTGAAAGGAATTGTGAAACAGAAGGGTGAGCACAACTAGCCCAGTAAAGAATATCATGACTAAAGATAAATACGTTATCAATAGCCTTCAACAGAATTAAATCAGAGATTTAGAACATATGGTAGATGATAAAAATTTCAACCATAGTTGCAGCGGAACGAGCAATCCATTAGAAGAGTCAAATAGACGACAAAGTCTATTATCTTCTCGATGTTAAAAATCCACCAACAATGTTTTATCCCTGTAACATCAATTAACAATTCTGGTCCACAATCATATGAATAACTCATAATCATAATTATAGTTCTAAATTCCTCTTCTCATCCAGGACGAAGATAATTTTCATCACCTATCTTTACCTGAAACATCAAAGATCATGGTTACACCAAATCACATTTCATGTTCATAATCATACTAATAACTTCATCTTTGCACTACGGTCAAAGATATTCAACAACATGTCATCTTTTCACTACGGGCCAAAGATATTCATCAACAATTCATCTTTGCACTACTGGCCAAAGATATTCAACCACAGGTCATCTTTGCACTATGGGCCAAAGATATTCATCACCAGTTCATCTTTGCACTACAGGCCAAAGATATTTAACAACAGTTCATATTTGCACTACAGGCCAAATATATTCATCAACAGTTCATATTTGCACTACAGGCCAAATATATTAATATCTCAAAGAAATATATAATCATTTCAGAATTTATATAAACAATAATTATAACCATGTTGATCAATTCACCTTTGCACTTAAGCTAAAGATATTCAATTATAAATTCAATGGTTATGATCATACCAGTCAACAATTCAACTTTGCACTACTGGCCAAAGGGAACCCATAGTCATGATCATACCAAAAATTTATCCATCTTTACACTCAAGTTAAAGAGAAATATCATCATTAGGGTTATAAAAATGTTATATATGATAATAAAATTAATATAATCAACATATAGATTTAATCTCAAGAGTAATATACATAAATCAACTATAATTTGGTCAGAAAAAAAAACCAATTTTGTCGTGAATATTAACTCATGAATAGTAACTCGTGAATAGTAACTCATGAATAGTAATCCGAACACAAAAAGGTAGAAATTCCACAATTAAATTCATACCAACATTTCGGTATAATGATATTGAAAGAATAACATTTCTTAAATTTATAAACAATTTATTTTAATTGTTTACACTTTACTAAATAATGCATTTAATCATCCTAAAATGCCAAACTCATAAGATTTCATTACCAATAACCAAAACCCTCATCAAAAATCTGCATATACCTCATATAGGATTCTCAAGCCATAAAATCCTATTTTTCAATTTTCTTACTTCACATAACATATTTAATTCATTTACTCATAACTAGTCTATTTTTATGAAAAATACCAAATTAGTTCCAAAAATATTTCTTTTCAGGAATTTAGCAGAATATAGTCCCATATCGAACATATATTTTTCTCAGAATTTTTAAAGCTCATTTACTATTTTTCATATGGCCAAAACAGCCGAATATTTAGACATTTATCATAAATTGTATTTTTATCCAAAAATTCCGAAATTCACAGAGTACACTGATATTATATAGATATACTTCCAATAAAAATTTTATCAATTTTAGAGTTAACCGCAAGGAGTTATAAGCGGTTACTTTTAAAATAGTCTTTTCCCGTAAAATTCATAACTCTTAATCTAAAAATCCAAAAATTACCATTTTTTGACACAATCAATAAAACTCATCAAAATATCATTTCAAATTTTTCCAGAATTTTCTGAAGGTCAGAAGAATTACGAACTGAAAAACATAATAACCCTTAAAATCCATTACTATCCCTTACCTCAAAAGAGCAGCACTTCTGACTGGATATCGGATATGACGCTGAAGAAAACTTGCACTGATGAATATCAACTCACCAAATATCTAAATACTCACAAAATACACTCAATAATCTAGAGAGAAAAAAAGAGAAAACTTATGAATTCTGGTCTGATTTTCAATTCTAACTTAGCCCTCTATTTATAGGAAAATATTAGCACGCCGAAGCAGACTTGACCTGCTACCTGATAGCTTTACCTGCTACTATTCTCACCCACCATATTTGAATAAAAATCTCAGCACATTTCTTCACCAACCAAGAGTGGGGCCCACCAATTCTAGAATTTTCTACCAAAATGATTAACTCCGAAAATTTAACAATTTTTTAACCAGTCATCTCCTAAAATTCATAACAAATCATACGTTCATTTTTAACGGTTCAAAATTTGTTGACATATACTCAACTTATATATGTATAACATATCCAAATATTACCACGATCCAACGGTCGGATTAAAAATTATAACCCTTGCAAAATATCTCAAAAACCCTAATTTGATTTTTAATACCTCTGTTCCGACAAAAAATACAGATAAAACACCTCAACATTAACTCCTTCATTTTTAACCACAAAAATATATCCCTCAATTATATCCACATAAAATAAATATTTCCTTATCATATGAATCAATAATTAATTATTCACAAATAATATTACAGAATCACATTTATGACAACCAGGCCGTTTCCAGGAAAGAGGGGGTTTTCCGATAAAGATTTCTCCTTACTGGCGCGCAATTAGGTGACCAAACCTCTCCTTGACAGAACTTTCTAGACATTGCCAATAATTCTATCTAATAATATTATTCAAATAATATGAATTATTGATCTGATAATGGATATACTGTGCAGTGATAATTACTGAAACAACAATAATATAAAATATCAACGCAATAATTATTGAATCAATAAAATAAAATATTGAACAGTAATTACTGTAACAATTATTCAGTAGTGCCTTCTTACGTAAGAATCAATAATTTCAAAAATACTGTGCAATAACGCGTATTACTGTATTTTAACCACCGGGTATTCCAACAGTATTAACGGTAACAACTACGCCGTTAATTATAAAAACTCAATTTTTGTCGTTATCTTCATCCGACCGTTTTTCGTTATGGGGCCCACAAATAGCTGCGCCGTCGTACGAATATTCCCCGACAGAAAGAATATTCCACGACCAACGAATATTCCCCGACAACAATGATTATTTTATAACCACTTGTTTATTTTGAAAATTTTTCACATTTCACCCATAACTTTAACTTTTTATCAATTTAACCATTTACTGAATTGTAATTATAAGAAAAATTGAATACTTTTATTTCATAAAATTCGGGGTCTTACAACTTAAGCCCCTATTACAAGCTTTTAAAAACTGTTATATGCTTGTGTGTGGATGATGCATTTGCATTTATGATGAATGTGTACGAATGTATTTTTTTAAACTGTACTGCAAAATATCTATCTGTGATATTAATTCTTCGCATATGTCATCATTTTTCATAAACGGTGAGACACGTTGTATATGAATGTATGCTGTGTGGTTCCTCCACCAGGAAGCTATCCTGTCGGTGTTTGATTACTGGACTCGTAGGACGACTAATTCCAACGAGGCTCAAGAAAGGCACTGCCTAAATTCTCTCTAGTTGAAAGACCGGATTAACTTCCCGTTGAGTAAATTGCGATAATTTGGGAACCTTCATGCCAAAAAGCTTTGAGAGTAACCTAAGATAGGTCAGCCTCTGATAAACCAAACGCGGAGGAAAGTCTGTTCATGCTTTCTCATTTCAAATTACTTGTAATTTCATTCCATATTCATCTCCATGCAATGAGAAATATGAAGAAAAATGTGCATATTTAAATTAACATGATATCATGTATTATAAACAGCTAACATCCGTTTTGCAGGATAATAATCCTAAAACGAACACATCATATAGCATGTAAACATTTACACAATTCCTAATACTAAACTATGCAAGTTTTATCGCATAGAAGCATTCAGATCTATTACCCGGTCAAAATCCAAAAAGGCCACGAGCCTGTAACCAATCATGTCTTCATCTGACCAATCTAATCC
Source organism: Panax notoginseng (assembly GCA_016801055.1). Lineage (NCBI taxonomy): Eukaryota > Viridiplantae > Streptophyta > Magnoliopsida > Apiales > Araliaceae > Panax > Panax notoginseng. Next base: position 166,367,216 of record CM029014.1, on the reverse strand, counting down.
AGTTTCTTGCGAAGAATTTGACGGATTAAGTAAACAAATTATAGATTTGGCTGTTCTGCTTAAAGAACTACATCAATCTACTTAAAGTACGAAGATACCCATACATGCTGAATCCTCTACACAAGGAGGAACCCAAGGTTCTGATAAAGTCATTACAGTACCTGAGCTCCAGTTGGATACAACCAACAAAATTCATAATACCACCTATCTCAACGGAGATCTAGACACCGGTGACATCAGGAAAAAAGTCCTTCAAATGGAGGAAACCCTTCGTTTTACCAAAGGAATTAGAGCACATGGGAGTTTCTCATATGCTGATCTTTGTATACTCCTTGGTGTTCATTATTCAAAGAAGTTCAAAACTCCTGACTTTAAAAAATACGATGGGTTAAGAGATCATTACACACATTTAAAGGTGTTCATTGGAGAACTTGGATCTTATGCAGAGGACGAGAAGCTCAGAATACAGCTGTTCCAAAAGAGTCTGACTAGGGAAGCCTGTTCGTGGTATACCAGATTAGATAATTCAAGGATCCATAGTTGGGAAGAACTAGCTCATGCCTTCCTCACACAATACAGCTTCCAGTCTCAGATGGCTCCTGACCAGTACCAAATTACCAAGGTCAAGAAACAGTCTAATGAGTCTTTCAGAGAGTATGCTCAAAGGTGGAGGCACCTTACTGCTCAAGTGATTCCTTCTATGACAGAATCAAAAATGGTCATAACCTTTATCGACATACAAGAAGCTCCTTTCTATGAGAGAGTTTTAGCTAGCATTGGTAAACTATTTTCTAAAGTGATCAAACATGGAGAGATGGTTGAGATGAGGTTAAAGTCAGAAAAGATTCAAGACCTAGTAGCTCTTAAAACTGTTGTTGAGCACATCCAATCCGAAACTTATGGAAATAACCCCCGCAGGGTCCATAAAAGAAAGAGGAGGATGTTTCCTTGATACTACAAGGTCAAAAGGGCAATTAGAATATGCCTATTCAGAGGAGAAATTACACTCCCTTTCAAGCACAGTCTTCAAACCCTCCATTGCCTAAAAGTGGAGAAGCCAAACGCCCTCGAGTATTCACACCCTTAGGGGACTCACTTGAGAACATTCTCAATCTTCTGACCACTCAGAAGAAAATTACGCATCTTCTTCCACCAGCCAACCCTAATGGGAGGGGTTTCAATGCTGCTCAGAAATGTGCTTATCATGCTAGGGCACCTGGACACGATACTCAAGATTGTTGGGCCTTGAAACACAAGATCCAAGATTTAATAGACAATGGTGAGATCGTGGTCACCAAACCAGATCAACCTCACGTACAAGATAACCCTCTTCCTCCACACAAAGAGGAAGAGGTAAACATGATTAATTGGAGCAATGGACAGAGTTTCGAATTTAACTATGAATCATCCCAGATCATCAAAGACGTTGTTGACAAATGGGATTATGCAAAGTTCTAATTTGTGATCGAACGAAAGATTAAAGCACTATGTAAACAGATTGAGCAATTGGCAAAATTGGTGACCTATCAGCATCAAGTCACACGTCAATTAGTCAGCCAGGAGCATGCTAGTCTCCTTCCCTTGGTTATGAATACTCCCTCGTCGCCTTCAAAATATGAAACATTAGAGGACAAAGTGACGAAGAGAGCAACTGCCAAAGCCCGCCAGGATTTTGCCAATAGAAGGGAATTTACATACCTGAGCCAACCTATGGAGGAGATACTTCAGATGTTAATCAATGAAGGAAGGATTACTTCCCTTCTACCTCCAATCAATCCCCGTTCAGGATGGTTTAATTCTGATGGAGTATGCCAATATCACTCCCATTCTCGTGGTCACAGCACAGAAGAATGCTGGGCACTCCGCCATCTTATTCAGAATCTAATTGATAGCGGTGTCCTACAACTAGCAGACAATGATACTGTGCTATTTGAGAGTGAAAATACTTATCCTACTAAATGGAAGGGACTAGTAGCAGTTATTTCCACTGAGGCTAATGGGACTGTCAAACCATTCACAATACAAGCAATTCAACTCAAAGGAATTGACAATCCTTTGAAAGTGGTTGCTCCAGAGCTAATCAACTTACCGTTCAGACCACAATATCATGTTATCAGCTTACAAAAAGTCCCCTGGAATTATGGAGAAGCTGAAGGATCCACCTCTCATACGACTGCTACAGTGTCGAAGGAAAATTCACTGTATCTTCCCCAACAGGTATTGAAGCCTACCATCAAATCAAAGGGGAAAATTCCCATGGAGAAGATTGAAAAATTCCTCCCTACTATGGGTCATAATGAAGCCAAGCTGGTTTTAAGCTTAAGAGAAGCTCCACATCAAATTTCAATACTAGACTTGGTTTTAACTTCAGAGGATCACCGAAAGATTCTATTGAAGGTTTTGGAAGAAGCCTACTTGCCGAAATTAGTGGATGTAGAAAAATTTCAACATCTGGTTGATCACATTTTCAACAACAATGTGATATCTTTCACTGATGATGACATACCGCCCGAAGGGACCAGTCATTATAAGCCGTTACACATTATGATTTTATCCTCTGAATACATGCTAGCTGGAGTCTTGATAGATGGAGGTTCATCTCTGATTATCTGTCCTTACGCTACGTTGTTGAAGATGAATGTTAATCTTAGGCGGATCAGAAGTAGCCATACGGTTATTACAGCTTTTGATGGATCCCGTCGGAATTCAGTCGGAGAGATTGAGCTGCCAATTGAGATTGGTCCCCATACATTCTGTGTATCTTTTCACGTGCTCAAAATAGATACATGATATAACCTGCTTCTGGGGAGACCATGGATTCACATGGCCGGGGCAGTCCCCTCCACTCTTCATCAGCAACTTAAATACATTATCAACAATAGCCTAGTCACAGTCAACGTTGAACCAGAATGTCCTCAACATGGTGACATGTCACTCATCAGTTTTAATTCTAATGTTAATCCGGTCAGTTTCCACGCTTTGGAAGAAAGCAACACTCAATACCATTCCATTGGTATGCCATTTCTCGTACCCAAGATTTCTGCCTAAGTGATGGCAGCTACTCAAGAAATGATAACATTGGGACACCAGCCGGGACAAAGGCTGGGTAAAAGTCATCAGGGTATTAAACACCCGATTCAAGTGGCCAGTCAAACTGGGATGGCCGGACTAGGATATTCTGCCAGTTCCAGTCACAGGAATCCACATAAGTAGAAGCATATTCCTTTAACTTTAGCCACACGACGATTATCTCCACCTGTAAATCTAGAGTCCGCACAATCTCTGGTAAAGGTGCCAGCCAATGTATTGGCTATGTTATTTCCTAAGCCGATACCAGTAAAGGAGAAGGAAGTCTTTGTTCCAGATCCCAAGGTAGAAGAAGAGGAACGAAGAATTAAACAAGACATCGTCCGAATGATGTCAGTCATACGCATCATTGTCCATGATGAACATACAAATAGATACACCCCAGACGATGATTGCCCAGACATAATGGTCATCATTCAGAAGAAAGAGGACGATGACAGCCCCTCCATCACTACAGTCCACCAGGACTTTACCCTTGCTAATTGGAGTAGCATTCCTTGCATTGGTCGACAAGGGTAAAATGGGCAGGACTTCTTTCTACCCTGTAGATATAATAACTGCTTATTTTTCTGTACAGTATTAGCAGTTGTTTTGTCCGTACATGCTAACACTTTGTATGATTAAACAGTGTCATATATATTAAGTGAAAGCATATTTTGTTTTAGGACTCTGAACTTAGATGTGCATGTACTTGCTGATAAGATGCCTCTTCTCCACAAGGATTGTAACTTTGATGAAAAGTTGGACTCAGACTTGATGAAAATACAAGAGGACATTGAGGTGCCTCCGGAGATCAAAGAATGGGTCAAAGACAAACCTAAACCTAACTTTGATTAAACCACCTCCTTCAATCTTGAAAACTTGGAAAACCCTAGGTTAATCCAGATTGGTTCAGACCTTACCCCAAACCAGAGGAATGACATGGTTACACTACTAACCCAATTCCAGAATGTGTTTGCATGGTCTCATGATGACATGGTGGGTTTGTCCACTAATATTGTCCTTCATCGCCTTTCCATTAAAGAGGGATTCAAGCCAGTCAAGAAGAAGCTCAGGCGATTGAAACCTGAGTGGAGTTTAAAGGTGAAAAAAGAAATTGTGAAATAATTTCAAGCTGGTATTATCATGGTGTTAGAGTTTATGCCCTAGAGGCCAATTATTTGATGTAATTGCTTAACATTTGATATTATTGTTGATTGAATAAATAAATGATTTTATTATGATTTTAATTACTGCGTAATATAATTGTTAACATAATAAAATTCCTTAGAATAGTGATACAAATTATATAGTTTCAAGTATGTGACTTGAACATGAGATTATATAATTATAATTAGTATCATTGTTCTTAAATGTCCCTAGTCGAGTATCATTGTTGATGGGACAACAATGATGCATTGAGACTAGTATGTGGATTGACTGATGACCAAATCTCATTGGTCATAAATATATGAGATATTAAGTCAATGCATAGGTACATGTTAGAGAACAATGTACTAGACAGACCCACCATGAGAATTCTATATGGAGCATTATGCGAAGTGTCATTAGTAATTCTCATAGTGACAATGATGTAATGGTCCTCCGACCTGAAACCGCTATATTACTACACGAGAATATATGTACTTTGATATCATCAAATGTCACCTTTAATAGGGTGGACTATAAAGGTGATTATTGGGTTCATTATGAATCGTGTGAGTAATATGAGTGATCTAGATGGAATTTAACCATCCTATATTTTATAGGTGATATCCATAGGCCTCTTGATTGAGTAGGACTATGAAATGCATGGCCATGCTCAAATAGTGATTTGTTTCATATAGTCTACTCATTGATCAAGAAAACTCAGATTAAATTATGAAGAGTATGACACATTCCATGACTCGAGTTTAATCTAGGATATTAAGGTTAAAAGGATTAAATTACATTGAAACATTGGTCACGAAAAGGTTGCATCGAATCATCGATCTTATTATTACTTGGGTAGCAGTGATGCATTACTAGATGCCGCTCACTATTTATAACTTTATAATATGATTTTAAGGTTATTGCCAACGTAATAATAACCTATAGGGTCACACACAAAGAACGTAATTAAAAGGAAATTAATTTAAATTGTAAAGATTTAAATATGTCAATATGATTGATATAATTTTAAATTACGAATTTAAATTAATAGGATAATTTATATATAGGTATATTAATTAAGTAAGACTTAATTAAGATATATATAAATTCGGATTTTAATAATATTAGGTTTTGATTAATTCCTCCTGACTGCTATATATATGATGTATATCAGACTTTAGGTTTTTACGTCAAAACAAAACCCTAGCCGCTCTTAGAGAGAGACTAGAGAAAACAGTTCCAAAAATCCTCATCCTTGGTGGCTAGTACCGCGATTCCTTCTTCTGCAGATCGTAAGACGATTCGCGGAGCGTTCGTGTGGATACCGTAGAGACGCAGTCGGTTTGTATTGCGTTGGAGATTCGAGGCGCAGTCGATTTCAGACTCTCGTTTTCATATTCGGTATAATCTCTAAACCTCTTAATTAATTGATTTTTCGCATGGATCCTGTTATAGGGTTTCGGAAATTGCTTTAAAATTTTAATTTCCGCTGTGCGTTTTTGTGCCGAAACCCTACACATGGTGTCCACATAACCTGAATGGGTATCCAACATCGTTCCTATGCCTAAGCCTGGAGGAAAGGTGCGAGTTTGTGTGAATTATCGGGATCTGAATAAAGCTTGCCTTGAAGATAGCTTTCTCGTGCCATTTATTCACATTCTCATTGACAATACTACTCAATACGGCATGTACTCCTTTGCTAATTGCTTTGTGGGGTACCATCAGATCATGGTTGCTAAAGAGGATCATGAGAAAATTGCTTTCATCACGCCTTGGGGAACCTTTTGCTACAGACGGTTGTCTTTCGGCCTCATCAATGCCGGTGCTACCTACCAGCGAGCCATGATGGCTCTTTTCCACGTCTTAATGCACAAAGAGATAGAGATATACGTGGATGACATTATTGTCAAGTACCGAAGGGAGGAAGACCACCTAGATCATCTCAGAAAGCTTTTCAATAGGTTACGTAAGTACAACTTGAAGTTAAATCCAGCTAAGTGTGCCTTTGGCGTTAAATCAGGAAAGTTAATAGGATTCCTAGTCAGCCAGAAAGGGATTGAGCTGGATACCACCAAAAACCAGGCCATCACGGAAATGCCCATTCCTCATACAGAGAAGGAAATACGGGGATTTTTGGGAAGAGTCAACTTTATTAGTAGGTTCATTTCTCAACTCACAGCAACCTGTGAGCCTATCTTTAAGCTCTTAAGGAAAAACTCCTCCATGAAATGGAATGATGAGTGCCAGAAGGCCTTCCTTACAATCAAAGAGCAACTAGTTAAAGCTCCTATTTTGGTACCACCCAGGGATGATGTTCCCCTGTTCATGTACATGTCCATAAGTGACAATGCCATGGGCTGAATGCTGGGTCAGAAAGATGATAGAGGCTGAGAACAAGCTATCTATTACCTCAACAAAAGATTCAGCTGCAGTGAACATAAGTACACTATGATTGAGAAGACTTATTGTGCTTTAGCATGGGCTTCCATGAGGTTACAGCATTACCTCCATGGGCACACAATCCATCTCATATCCCGCGTGGATCCTCTCAAGTATGTGTTTAGCAAGCCCATCCTAAATTGCCGACTGTCCATATGGCAGTTGATTCTGCAACAATTTGACATCGTTTACGTAACACAAAAGTCCATTAAAGGTCAAGGAATTACGGATCAACTGGCCGCCGCACCTTCAGGGGATTTCAAATCCTTGGAAACATACTTCCCCAATGAAGGGGTAATGAAAATTCAGCAACACCATCAGTACGATACACGCCAAACATGGAACACGTATTTTGATGGAGCTGTTAATATGGAAGGTTCTGGAGCTAGAGTAGTTCTAGTATCAGGTATGGGGGAGCAGTATCCCGTCGCCGTCAAATTGCAGTTTATCATCACCGACAACACAGCTGAGTATGAAAGTTGTATCATGGGGCTAAAACTTGCCCGTTCAATGGGCATCAGGCAGTTAACTGTCTTTGGGGATTCAGAGTTTGTAGTCAAACAATCCACGGGAATCTATCAAATCAAAGAGCTACATTTGCTGCCTTACCATCGACAAGTTTTATAGATGGCTTCGAAGTTTGAAGAGATCTCGTTTCTACACATTCCTCGTAGAAACATAAAATATGTACAGAGTATAATTCATGGCAACCAACAATGATTAACCATAAGCTTATCCGAATGAAACAACTCTTAGTAGAGTTAAGTAAAAATAAACTTGCCTGAACCGTTGATTACCGCTACGCAATTTATAACGCTTTATCTGAAGACTTAATATGAGTAATATAGATCTCCAATATTAGAATAATATCATCACAATATAATACTATATATATATATATATATATATATATATATATATATATATATATATATATATATATATATATATATATATACGTAGAATAATCTAAACATATAACACATAACCCTATCAGTCTACAACACACATAGGACTCGATATCAAATCAAACTATTACAGTCTGAGTTGAACCCGACACAAATCTGACATCCTGACGGTCTAGTCGGACTTTTATCGAGTCTAAGTTCAATTAAACTTTGACTTAACACTTAACAATTAACTTAAATAATTTTATTATCAGTCAAAATATTGTTCATAAGTTCGTAATAATTTTCAGATAATTATTACCATTTATCATAAATTTTCAATCATTAATATCGTATTTAAATGAATTAAATACCACAATATTCAATTATCATTAATATTTATTTATTATCAAATATTAATGAAATACATGTCATAATATTATAATATATTTATAATACCACAAAGTATTTTTAATACTTTAAAATCATATTTATATAATTTTTAAACACTTAAATCCATTATCCGATAGTTGCTCTTAATACTAAAATATTAATATTTTCATGACAAAATATCAAAAGTTATATTTTATAACTTAAAATATATTTCTAACACTTAAATCATTTTTATATAATTTTTAAATCATTAATTCTATTTTTTCATAATTTATTTAATATACTTATTAAATAAACTAATTATCATTAATATTAATTTATTAATGAATTTTATCACAAACTATAAAAAGTCACTAAAAATAACTTAAAATATTTTCTTTTACCATAATATTATTTTTCATGATTTTCATGAATTAAAACCATTTTTAATTAATTTATTTAATATTTTAATTAAATAAATAAATACCTCTTATATTCCAAAAATATTAAATATTTTTGAAATATACTCAAAATAATTAAAAACTATTTTTCAGATTTTAAAATAATTTTTCAGAATTTATTTTATATTTTTAATAATTAAAAATAATTTTTTTCTATTTATTTATTAAAATAAATTATTTTCCGAAAATAAGTGTCACTAAAGGTGTAACAACCCGATATTTTCTACATAAACAAATAAGAAATTTTGCGTATAAATTATTTATTTATTTATTTAAGGATGAGGATTTGTACAAGATAATGTGTGTGTGTATTTATGTGGTAAATAAAAATATATTTATTACATAAACATTTACAAATAATTTTATTTTAGAATTATTGATTTTTATAAAGTACATTCTTATAATAATTAATTTTATAGTAGAAATATTTTTATTAATTACTTTCCATGAATATATAGTCATATATTATTTAAATAATATATGGAGTGATTTTTAGAATAATTATAATAATTATTTTATTATATGAATTTTAGTACATGCTATTAAGTTAATTATTTTACCTTAATTATTAAGGTTAAATAGGAAGAATAAATCAGATATAGAATCCAAACCTTAATTTTGGATTACTTTCAAGGTATGAAAATAATAATATAATATTAATTATATTTTGATTTTTCAGTGCTATGAATATGTACTGTATTTCCGTATTGATAACGGTAGGTCAATTCGGTGTACTCTGACCAAACCCTAGTAATAATGTTAAACCCTAATTTGAGATCCAAATTAGAGTGCAAGATTATTTTATAAGTGTGTTATATAATTAATGTCGTGTATTAAATGTATTAATTAGGTGAACCCTAATTAAAATTCTAGAAACCCTAATTTTTAGAGAACCCTAATTATAATCTAGAAACCCTAAATAATTTTTGAAAATAAGGAACCCTAATTTGAAATTTAAATTAGAGTTCGAGATGGGTTGTAATTGTGTTAATGTGATTAATTAGCAAGTATTATAATTTCAATTGCTAATTTTGGAAACCCTAAAATTTTAAACCCTAATTTGATAATTAGAAAACCTAATTATAAATTGGTAACCCTAATTATCAAAATCATAAACCCTAATTGCTATTATAGCAATGTTAATGATAATTATATGATATTAAACCCTAATGTTCCTGTATAGGGTAATTAAAAAGTTAATCATAATTAGAAAACCCAAATTTCAAAATTTTAGAAACTAAAAGTTATTTAATTTTTTATTTTTGTGTAAACTTTAATTGGAAATCCTATTATTATTTTATGCTAAACCCTAAGGTTAAACCCTAAGGGTCAAACCCTAAGGGTTTGCCAAGTTCCAATTTGCCCTTAAAAATCAAAACCAAATGACCATTATACCCTTAAATACATTATTTTGGCTATCTTGTAGGTTTTGACAATAGGTTGAGTGGGTGAACCACTTCAACCACCCCATGTGCTCAAAATAACAACAACAAGTCACCTTCATCATCCAATTCATGCACCTTAATTTGTCTATAAATAGATTGAAGGAGAGAGAAAATGCATTTGTTTACTAAAAAATTGCACAACACCTAACCAAGGCTTCCTCTCACAAAGTCCCACAAAATTTGTAAGTTTTATAGTCCCAAAACACAGCCCCACGTTCACCATAATCAAATCAACAACACAAAATCAGAAATTGATCATTAAAGGTATAAAACCCTAGCATAATTTCTGTCCATCGATTCTGTGTTAGATGTTAGTTTTTATTGTTAAAATATGTTGGTTGTAGTCCATTTTGACGATTTGGGTTGCTAAATGTTGGATCCATAACATTTAGAAGCTCGGATTTGTGTTTTTCAAAAATCTAGAAAATTTGTTCTTGGGGGTCTGACAACGAATGTCAGACCTTATATCTCTGTGATCTGTTACGAATTTTGTGTTTTGAAACTTTGTAGTTGTAGTCTGATATGTTCTCTTGGATCTGGACTTGGAATCAGGCTTAGATCGTGTGTATATTGCAAGTTATGGAAGGTCAAACTGCGTTGACCGACCATGACTTGGAAGGTTTCTGGGTAACCCAGAACGTGTTTAGCAGCGTCTGACAACGTTTTCTAATGCCTTAATCTATTCAGTTATATAGGTATTGTTACGTTTGTTGTATTCAGGTTGTAGTATGTTGATTTATCTTTAGATCCATACTTTTAGAACCCCTAGATAAAATATATATTGGATTTGGTGGCCGGTCAAACTAGCTATGTCGAACTTGTTCTCTATTTTCTGGATAACCCAGAAAACATATGAACATGTCGACTGACATGGTTTGACCGGATTATAACTCTTGATTCTCTTGATGTTTGATTGATGTTTTGTTATAGATCTCTTAAGTTACATGTTTTCTACAAGCTGAAATAGTTAGATCACAAAACATCAACAGGATTGCAAGTTGTGGAAGCCCAAAAGTGTATGCTCGAACTGTTTATCATTTCTGGGTAACCCAGAAATGAAGAACAGCTTCTGACAACACTTTTGGAGGCTCAGATCTTTTTCGTTTATTGCTTGTTGTTCATGTTTATTGTTGGATAATGTAGTCCTACACTAGCACTACACCATCGAAACAACAACATGCCCAGAAACTACTTGAGAAATGTTTAATCATTGGTCAAAGAAGGTCCCTCGTAACTGTCTATGGTGTTCTGGGTTTTGGCCAAGAACATGAAGAACACCTATAGCGACGGTTTTGTCGCTATAGGTGGCCTTTAGCGACAGATAGCTTATTATTTTCCAGAAATTAATAAAAAAATAGAAAAATTAGTTTTAAATTATTAAAAATACAAAATAAATTATTAAAAATTATTTTAAATTTTGAAAATTAGTTTTTAATTATTTTAAATATATTTCATAAATATTTAATATTTTTGGAATATTAAAAGTATTTAATTTATTTAATTATAATATTAACTAAATTATTTAAAAATAATTTTAATATTGGAAAAATCATTAAAAATTATATTATGATATAAGAAAATATTTTAAGTTATTTTTAATGAATTTTAATATTTTGTGATAAATTTCATTAATAAATTGATATTAATGGTAATTAATTTATTTACTAAACGAATTAAATAAATTAATTAAAAATGATTTTATTATATTAAAAATCTTTTTAAATGAAAATAAAGTGTTTAACAATATTTTAAGTTATAAAATATAACTTTTAATATTTAAAGGATAATTTCATTAATAATTAAATATTAATGATTATTAAGTTATTACTAATGATATTAAATTTATTTAATAATTATATTAAATAAATAGTTTATAAATGGTTTTATTAATTTAAAAATCATTTAAAAGGGATATAAATGAATTAAAAATATTTTAAGTTATAATAATGACTTTTAATATTTGGATAAATGAAACATTAATACCTTATTATTAATGGTAATTATATAGAAATGATTTTAAATGTTTTAAAAACTATTTAAGGGTAATATTAATACTTTAAAAATATGTTGAGTTATTATAAATAACTTTAATATTTTAAAAATGATTTCATTAATAGTTTAGTACTAATTAAATATTAGTGATAACAGAATTGATTAGTATTTAAATCATTTTAATGTGATTCCGATGTTTGAAATTTCGTGATAAATTATAATAAATGTTTTAAAATTATTATAAGTCATTTAAAAATAATATGACTGATACGTAAGGATATTGAGTTACAGAATAGAGTCTTAGACTCGATAATTATCCGATAAAGTTGTCGGTACACCGACATGTTTCAGAAATTGATCTAGACTTAGATAATGTGATTAGATAAGTGATTATTTGTGATTCAATGGTTGTTAAATCTATGTGACGATGTGATTAGGTGATGTGCTGACTGCAATAAGCAGTGTTATGTGTTATAGTATGTTATTCTAATCGAACGAACGATCTTATTAATGATAGGTCGTGAGATAAGCGATAAATCAAAATTGCAAACTGTAAACAGCGCTTCAGGAAAGTATCTTACCTTTGTATTTTCTTTATGTAATGGACATGAGTAAGAATGTTTCTAAATTATATTATTAATGTACAAATTATGAACCTTATATTATATAAGCTCATTGATTATCAACATGTTAGTATATGATAATTCAGATATATATATTATGTTCGTTAATTTCTAGAAATGGTTAAACAAGTGTCCCCACTTGGATAATCATTGTATTTTATCACATGTTGATATACTTTTGTCAATTACCCGTATACATATATGTTGAATTATAGATTATTGTTGAACAAGATAAAACCTTTGATTTAGAACCCAGACAAGTATGAACATCCCTACACGGGAAAGCGTTTATGTGCCCAAGGCGGAACAGAGTGAACGATCCTATCGTTCTTGTAATGTAGTATTGATCAATGCAGGGCATAACGGGCTGATCACCCCCCGTGCCCGTAAGTTATGTCGGTTTACAGATGAATTTATGTTTAACCTTTTCGAAAATAAAAACAATGTTCATGGCATGTCACCAAAACCCCAGTTAGAGTTAATATGTAGTTTCAAAAATTTGAAAGAGAGTTGTTATGTTATTATTATCGGTTCAGAATACTTCACAACTATTGACTTATTGTAGAAGAATAGTACAAAGAAAATATTTAAATCCTTTCAGCTATATATATATATATATATATATATATATATATATATATATATATATATATATATTATTACTTGCTGGGCACTCAAATGCTCATCCTTGCTTAAATTTAAATATTTTCAGCTAAGTGCGAACGACTAGAGAGCTCTGCTAAGAACAAAGGAAAAGGGAATGTTGCTGAATGAACGAATTACTATGTTATGTAATAGTTTGATATTATTAAGATAATTATGATATATATTATCTATCATGGGTTGTAATGAATGTTTAAAGGTTACGTACTTGGGATTAGACTCTGATGATATGTAAATTAAGTTGATTTTTATAATATTGTTATAATTATTAGAATTATTCCGCTCATAGAAATGGTATCGTGAAGAACCGTGTTCGGGTTTCAAGTACCCAAGTTTGGGGTCCTCACAGGTTGGTATCAGAGCTTAGGGGTTAAAAACCTTAGGTGGGCTATACCTTAGGCTATAACCATAGAACAGAGGGAAACGTTAAAAATATAAATAACTCTTATAGAGTTTAAAAAGAGATGAATTGACTAAATTCATCGTCAAACTAAATAAAAGATAACTTGTATAAAACTCTTATTTGCAGTGTGTATATACTATATGCTAATCAGGATAATTTATATGTATAGATATAAGGTGAAAAAGGATTCGATTACCCTCGGATCGTAAAGAAGGAGCCAATATCGAAGCCGATAGCTGACATAGAGGCTCACAATGAAAATAACTCAAAAGATGTGGTTATTATGGAAAATATAGTACCAGATCTGGAGATGGTGGAGCTGACAGATAGCGATTCAGACACTAAAGTTGAAGCTGATCAAGCATCAACAGAGGTACAGAATTTGAAGAACAAGGTTTCTTCTCTGGAAAGGCTGTGGGAGGTAGAAAAGTTGTTGAATAGTCAGTTGCGTCAAGCGTTAATAGAAACAATGGAAGGACAAGATAAGCTTAAGATCCAAATTGGTTAGATGGGAGCCACAAGCAACACATCGTGTGCAGCTCCGGACAAGAAGGGGAAAAGAAATATAGAAGACCATGACTTAGGAAAATCTAATAAGAAAAAATGGAAAAGAATATGTTATCTTTGCGGCTATGAGGGACATACTACTCTGTATTGTCCTGACTACAAAAAAGGAGCATGTTTTATATGTGGGATGGAAGGTCATCAGGCGAAATGTTGTCCAATGAAAAAGAATAATAAATAAGTAGTATAGGTTCTGTTGTGATGTAGGTGTGTTTAATATGTGTGCTTAGTATGTCTTTGTAATGTAATATTCTAAAACTTTTGTGTTGGTCAAGTCTGTAAATCCCGACTTTTGTAGTCACAAAGGGATGAATGATGTTTAAAGCATTATGTGCTATGTTATGTAAAATATTCGTTCAATGAATATGAACCTATGTTTGAATGATGAAACAAGTTTAAAATATTAAACTTATTTGATAAGGTTTAGAATGTAAGTTAAATTATGATTTTATTTAATTAGATAATGCCTCCAAGACGTCGAACTCGCAACCAAAGGGCAGAAGAGTCTGTCAATAACGTAGAAGGACAACAGCAAGCAGACCCAATGCAGCAATTTACAAACATGTTAGCTCAGGCTATGCAACAGGGAATACCAGTCGCTGGAAACTAGCCGGACAACCGCTTAGCAAACTTCAAAGACTTTAAGGCCGTAGGACCACCGGAATTCAAAGGTACAACTGACCCTGTTGAAGCCCAAACTTGGGTTAAGGGAATTGAAAAACATTCGTGGTAGCTAGGGTATCTGAGGGGCAAAAGACCGCTTTTGCCACCTACATGATGAAGGGGGAAGCAAATTTTTGGTGGGAAGAGAATCAGGCTTGGGCAGGAGAAGGTGTAGTCACATGGGATAGATTTAAAACTTTATTTTTCGAAAACTATTTTTCACCAAGTATGCAGGCGAGGATGGAGGTTAAATTTTTAGAGTTGAAGCAGGAGAATATGACGGTGTCTGAATACGCCGCCAAATTCAATGAGTTAGCTAGGTTTGCCCCGCATCAAGTCGATACGGAGGCTAGGAAAGCGAGAAGGTTTGAGCTAAGATTGAAACCCTGGCTCTACAACAAAGTGGCGGTGTTGCAAATTCCTACATTTGCAGCACTCATGGAGAAAGCGATCATAGTTGAGGAGGGAAGTGAGGCCATGAGCCTTTACAATAAGGAGAGGAAGAATACGGGTAAGACCGAAGGAACTGGAAAAGTAGGAGTTAATAGTGGGAGCAGGAGTGGATATAGCAAGAGGAAGGTGAGCAGTTTTGCAAGTGTACAAGTGAAACAGGAAGGTGTTAAGAAACAGATAGTGCCATGTAAGAAATGTGGGAAGAATCACTCGGGGGAGTGTTTGAAAGGAAAATTTGTTTGCTACAAGTGCGGGCGGGAGGGCCATATCTCTCCCAACTGGCCTAATACTAGGATGAATAGTGGATGTTTTATATGCGGATCGACAGAGCACATGGTGAAAGATTGTCCGAAGAGGAGGGTGGAGACAGGAAGTGTGAACATGGGCACTGGCAGTGGAACTTTAGCAATCACCGGACCGACTTCGTCAAGCAAGCCAACAAAATCTACTGCGAGGGTCTACAACATAACAGTCCAGGACACGGCTGCAGCTGGCAATGCAACTCCAAGTATTATTCGTATGCCTTTTATTTTCTTATACATGATTTTCCTATATATAGTAAATTATTTTATAAAGAAAGTTTGAGGAGGAATTTGAGTTCTTTTAGAAACCAATTTTTCCGTTTAATCAAAAAGACAAGCTTTATGTGAATAGTTAAAGATCAGTTCGATCAAAGTTGATCGAGATCTACTTGCAATGATTATGTATGCTATGTGTCGTGTATGTATAGGGTTTGAAACGGTGATTCCGGGGACGGAATCTTTATAAGGGCGGGTGAATGTAACAACCCGATATTTTCTACATAAATAAATAAAAAATTTTGCGTATAATTTTTTTTTATTTAAGGATAAGGATTTGTACAAGATAATGTGTATGTGTATTTATGTGGTAAATAAAAATATATTTGTTACATAAATATTTACAAATAATTTTATTTTAGAATTATTGATTTTTATAAAGTACATTCTTATAATAATTAATTTTATAGTAGAAATATTTTTATTAATTACTTTCCATGAATATATAGTCATATATTATTTAAATAATATATGGAGTGATTTTTAAAATAATTATAATAATTATTTTATTATATGAATTTTAGTACAGGCTATTAAGTTAATTATTTTATCTTAATTATTAAGGTTAAATAGGAAGAATAAATCAGATATGGAATCCAAACCTTAATTTTGGATTATTGTCAATGTATGAAAATAATAATATAATATTAATTATATTTTGATTTTTCAGTGCTATGAATATGTACTGTATTTCCGTATTGATAACGGTAGGTCAATTCGGTGTATTCTGACCAAACCCTAGTAATAATGCTAAACCCTAATTTGAGATCCAAATTAGAGTGCAAGATTATTTTATAAGTGTGTTATATAATTTATGTCGCGTATTAAATGTATTAATTAGGTGAACCCTAATCAAAATTCTAGAAACCCTAATTTTTAGAAAACCCTAATTATAATTTAGAAACCCTAAATAATTTTTGGAAATGAGGAACCCTAATTTGAAATTTAAATTAGAGTTCGAGATGGGTTGTAATTGTGTTAATGTGATTAATTAGTAAGTATTATAATTTCAATTGCTAATTTTGAAAATCCTAAAATTTTAAACCCTAATTTGATAATTAGAAAACCTAATTATAAATTGGTAACCCTAATTATCAAAATCATAAACCCTAATTGCTATTCTAGCAATGTTAATGATAATTATATGATATTAAATCCTAATGTTCCTGTATAGCGTAATTAAAAAATTAATCATAATTAGAAAACCCAAATTTCAAAATTTTAGAAACTAAAAGTTATTTAATTTTTTATTTTTGTGTAAACTTTAATTGGAAATCCTATTACTATTTTATGCTAAACTTTAGGGTTAAAACCTAAGGGTTAAACCCTAAGGGTTTGCCAAGTTCTATTTTGCCCTTAAAAATCCAAACCAAGTGACCATTATACCCCAAAATGCATTATTTTTGCTATCTTGTAGGTTTTGACAATAGGTTGAGTGGGTGAACCACTTCAACCACCCCATGTGCTCAAAATAACAACAACAAGTCACCTTCATCATCCAATTCATGCACCTTAATTTGTCTATAAATAGATTGAAGGAGAGAGAAAATGCATTTGTTTACTAAAAAATTGCACAACACCTAACCAAGGCTTCCTTTCACAAAGACCCACAAAATTTGTAATTTTTATAG
Source organism: Panax notoginseng (assembly GCA_016801055.1). Lineage (NCBI taxonomy): Eukaryota > Viridiplantae > Streptophyta > Magnoliopsida > Apiales > Araliaceae > Panax > Panax notoginseng. The sequence continues at coordinate 166,349,824 of CM029014.1, read as the reverse complement.
TCCCAAAACACAGCCCCACGTTCACCATAATCAAATCAACAACACAAAATTAGAAATTGATCATTAAAGGTATAAAACCCTAGCATAATTTCTGTCCTTCGATTCTGTGTTAGATGTTAGTTTTTATTGTTAAAATATGTTGGTTGTAGTCCATTTTGACGATCTGGGTTGCTAAATGTTGGATCTGTAACATTTAGAAGCTCGGATTTGTGTTTTTCAAAAATCTGGAAAATTTATTCTAGGGGGTCCGACAACGAATGTCAGACCTTATATCTATGTGATCTGTTACGAATTTTATGTTTTGAAACTTTGTAGTTGTAGTCTGATATGTTCTCTTGGATCTGGGCTTGGAATCAGGCTTAGATCGTATGTATATTGCAAGTTATGGAAGGTCAAACTGCGTTGACTGACCATGACTTGCAAGGTTTCTAGTTAACCCAGAACGTGTTTAGCAGCGTCTGACAACTTTTTCTAATGCCTTAATCTGTTCAGTTATGTAGGTATTGTTATGTTTGTTGTATTCAGGTTGTAGTATGTTGATTTATCTTTAGATCCATGCGTTTAGAACCCCTAGATATAATATATATTGGATTTGGTGGCCGATCAAACTAGCTATGTCGAACATGTTCTCCATTTTCTGGGTAACCCAGAAAACATATGAACATGTCAACTGACATGGTTTGACCGAATTATAACTCTTGATTCTCTTGATGTTTGATTGATGTTTTGTTATAGATCTCCTAAGTTACATGTTTTCTACAAGCTGAAATAGTTAGATCACAAAAACATCAACTGGATTGCAAGTTGTGGAAGCCCAAAAGTGTATGCTCGAACTGTTCTTCATTTCTGGGTAACCCAGAAATGAAGAACAGCCTCTGACAACGCTTTTGGAGGCTCAGATATTTTTCGTTTATTTCTTGTTGTTCATGTTTATTGTTGGATAATGTAGTCCTACACTAGCACTACACGATCGAAACAACAACATGCACAGAAACTACTTGAGAAGTGTTTAATTATTGGTCAAAGAAGGTCTCTCGTAACTGTCTATGGTGTTCTGGGTTTTGGCCAAGAACATGAAGAACACCTATAGCGACGGTTCTGTAGCTATAGGTGGCCTTTAGCGACAGATAGCTTATTATTTTTCAGAAATTAATAAAAAAATAGAAAAATTAGTTTTAAATTATTAAAAATAGAAAATAAATTATTAAAAATTATTTTAAATTCCAAAAATTAGTTTTTAATTATTTTAAAAATGTTTCATAAATATTTAATATTTTTAGAATATTAAAAGTATTTAATTTATTTAATTATAATATTAACTAAATTATTTAAAAATGATTTTAATATTGGAAAAATCATTAAAAATTATATTATGATATAAAAAAATATTTTAAGTTATTTTTAATGACTTTTAATATTTTGTGATAAATTTTATTAATAAATTGATATTAATGGTAATTAATTTATTTACTAAATGAATTAAATAAATTAATTAAAAATGATTTTATTATATTAAAAATCTTTTTAAATAAAAATAAAGTGTTTAAAAATATTTTAAGTTATAAAATATAACTTTTAATATTTAAAGGATAATTTCATTAATAATTAAATATTAATGATTATTAAGTTATTACTAATGATATTAAATTTATTTAATAATTATATTAAATAAATAGTTTATAAATGGTTTTATTAATTTAAAAATCATTTAAAAGGGATATAAATGAATTAAAAATATTTTAAGTTATACTTAATGACTTTTAATATTTGGATAAATGAAACATTAATACCTTATTATTAATGGTAATTAAATAGAAATGATTTCAAATGTTTTAAAAACCATTTAAGGGTAATATTAATACTTTAAAAATATGTTGAGTTATTATAAATAACTTTAATATTTTGGAAATGATTTCATTAATAGTTTAGTACTAATTAAATATTAGTGATAATAGAATTGATTTGTATTTAAATCATTTTAATGTGATTCCTATGTTTGAAATTTCGTGATAAATTATAATAAATATTTTAAAATTATTATAAGTCATTTAAAAATAATATGACTGATACGTAAGGATATTGAGTTACAGAATAGAGTCTTAGACTCGATAATTACCCGATAAAGTTGTCGGTACACCGACATGTTTCAGAAATTGATCTGGACTTAGATAATGTGATTGGATAAGTGATTATTTGTGATTCAATGGTTGTTAAATCTATGTGACGATGTGATTAGGTTATGTGCTGACTGCAATAAGCAGTGTTATGTGTTATAGTATGTTATTCTAATCGAACGAACGATCTTATTAATGATAGGTCGTGAGATAAGCGATAAATCTAAATTGCAAACTGTAAACAGCGCTTCAGGCAAGTATCTTACCTTTGCATTTTCTTTATGCAATGGACATGAGTAAGAATATTTCTAAATTATATTATTATTGTACAGATTATGAACCTTATATTATATAAGCTCATTGATTATCAACATGTTAGTATATGATAATTCAGATACATATATTATGTTCGTTAATTTCTTGAAATGGTTAAACAAGTATCCCCACTTGGATAATCATTGTATTTCATCACATTTTGATATACCTTTGTCAATTACCCGTATACATATATGTTGAATTATAGATTATTGTTTAACAAGATAAAACCTTTGATTTAGAACCCAGACAAGTATGAACATCCCTACACGGGAAAGCGTTTATGCGCCCAAGGCGGAACAGAGTGAACGATCCTATCGTTCTTGTAATGTAGTATTGATCAATGCAGGGCATAACGGGCTGATCACCCCTCGTGCCCGTAAGTTATGTCGGTTTACAGATGAATTTTTGTTTAACCTTTTCGAAAAAGAAAACAATGTTCATAGCATGTCACCATAACCCCAGTTAGAGTTAATACGTAGTTTCAAAAATTTGAAAGAGAGTTGTTATGTTATTATTATCGGTTCAGAATACTTCACAACTATTGACTTATTGTAGAAGAATAGTATAAAGAAAATATTTAGATCCTTTCAGCTTATATATATATATATATATATATATATATATATATATATATATATATATATATATAATTGTTATTACTTGCTGGGCACTCAAATGCTCATCCTTCCTTAAATTTAAATATTTTCAGCTAAGTGCGAACGACTAGAGAGCTCTGCTAAGAACAAAGGAAAAGGGAAGGTTGCTGAATGAACGAATTACTATGTTATGTAATAGTTTGATATTATTAAGACAATTATGATATATATTATCTATCATGGGTTGTAATGAATATTTAAAGGTTACGTACTTGGGATTAGACTCTGATGATATGTAAATTAAGTTGATCTTTATATTATTATTATTATTATTATTATTATTAGTATTATTCCGCTCATAGAAATGGTATCGTGAAGAACCGAGTTCGGGTTTCAAGTACCCGAGTTTGGGGTCCTCACAAAAGGGCCCTATAGCGACAGAACTGTCGCTATAGGTGTTCTTGAGCATGTTCTTGAGCATTTCCAGAAACTCATGTTAGTTAACAAGTTAGCAACTTTGACCACATTTTGATATGTGATCCCAAGGGTTTCTGGGCTGCTTGATGTTATAAACATGTAGTATTAATGTAATACTACACTTACAAACAAATATCATGCCTAAACAACATCAAAGCAGTGCGTTATTAGCCTCCAAAATGTCTGACAACCCTGTTCTTCATTTCTGGGTTTTCTAGAAAATGAAGAACAGACGAAGGTGCTATATTTAGATCATTGTAGATTCCAGTATATGTATTATTTATGTGATATAATGGTTGGATCGTATAGAGAACATGTCAGGCTACAATTAAATATCATCATATACTAACAATAACATCACATATGACATAACAAGCCTGGTCAAACTACTGACAAAAACTTTGTTCTTGAAGATTCTGGGTTTTCCAGAATCTTCATCCGAGCAGTCGGTCAACGGTGGTTTGACCACTCCTAATTTTGATTCTGAGATATATCATGGTGATCTAATGACTTTAGTATGTAGACTACATGTCAGGCTACAACTACAAAACAGCAACTGGGCCAAAACATTAACATACAACAAGATCAAGGACGTTAAAAATCTTGTCAGACCATTGAAAAAAATTTCTAGGTTACCCAGATTGTGATTTTAGTGAACGGTCAACGCCTTTTGACTGCTTATATCTCGAGATCTAGATATGGCATGACCATGAGTAAAGTTCCAGATTACAGTACACATGACATAGAACAAATGTATAACTTAAAACAACTCAAATCAAAAACAGAGAAGGATTTACAGGCCCTGACATTAGCTTGTCAAGCCATATTTCCAACTTTTCCCAGATTTCAAAAATCATCAAATTCGAGCATTTTGATGTTATGGATCTGGGATTTAACAACCCAGATCACTAAAAGACATCTTATTACACATCTTTAACCAATCAATTACAACTTTTAACATCAAATTGAAAGATTTCTAGTATTAGGGTTTTATACCGTTTGAATGTCCAAATCTTGATTCTGACTTCTGATTGTTGTTCTTGGCTTGATAAGAGGCTAACATATTGTAGACACTCGAAATTTTCTTTACGCCTGTCACTAACATTGCAGGAGAGCATATTCATCTTTTAAGAGGGAACCCTGAAAGACGATCCATATACATGCCGGATACTACCAAAAGTTCAGCATCAACCCCATATCACAATTAGGGAGAAACAATTCCAATCTCGGAGATAACCCCAGGGCATGCAGATCAATACCAGAACACATACCGGAGAAGACCGATTAATCTCGAAGATAACCTCGAGGTATCCATTCTCAGTCCCAACCATGGGAATAGCCACCAACATTGGTGATAACCCCATGGAATGCAATTTCGGCAATAACCCTAGAAGTGCTTGTTACAAATGCAACCAGCTTCAATCTCGGTGCTCACAACGAGATACACTGTACCAGCCCGGTGATAATATCGGGAAGACAGGCACACCTCAAAGATGACAATGAGGACCTTCAACAAATTACAGCAGCCCAATCTCAGCGAAGCTGAGCAACGTCTACTTTATCAGCCCAATTCGGCGATAACACCGGTGAGGGGGCAACATCGTCATCTAACCAACACGATGCCACGCCACGTCGTCTCAACGTCTCTATGCAACAGTGTCCCACAAGACTAACCAATCCCGAGTGACTATTGTGCGAGGTAACTGATGAAAGTTGAAGCTTAAAGACCGGAGGGCACCGTCCCATCTTTAATGACTTCGCACAAACTCTAATCCCATGCCATCGTACAACTCTCGACAATGGCGGTCCGAAATAGGTCCGGTATACCTCAAACGGATGCCCGGATTGCACTTCTGAAAGTCTGAGTGGACATTACAGTGCCTGAGTACATGTACTTCGAGATGACCCGACCCGAAAAACTCGGGCCAACCTGGGTTGCCTCTGGTCTACCTGCGGCCCAGCTGCAGGTACACCTGTGCCTCCACCCTCTACAAATAGAGGCTTGGGGTGGCCATTTTGTAAGAGAAAACGGCGAGAAAGCCCTGCCCAATTTGCTCTGTACTCACCTCAGACTTAGTGCTTTCTCATTTTAAACACTTGTGAGCTCAAATATAGCTTATTTTATACCTACAAAAGCCAGTGTTTACCTACTTTAAAGATATTGAAGTCTTCTTTGGCAGCCCACTGTAAGCCTTCTTTTCATGGTTTTTTTTAGTTTGTATATATATATATATATATATATATATATATATATATATATATATATATATATATATATATATGGACTAACATTATCGAGTTATACCTCGATTGAGCCTAGACTTCGGTCTGGAGCGTTTAATTGCTTTTGAATATACATATACATTTATATATATGAACTGTATGTCGAACTCTGTTCGATGAGCCTAGACTTATGTCTGGTGCGTTTAATGGCTTTCTTATATATATAATTATATATATGAACTGCTATCGAACTCTGTTCGGTGAGTCTGGATTTCACATCTGGTGCGTTTACTACTTTAATATATATATATACTTATATATATTAACTGTTGTTGGACTTTGTCCGATGAGCTTGGATTTTATATCCGGTGTGTTTACATACTATATATATATATATATATATATATATATATATATATATATATATATTGACATTTCGTCCCACCTGGAGTTTACTTCGTGGTGGTTGACCGTTTTTACAGCTTTCTGTACATTTCGTCCCGCCAGGAGTTTCCTCCGTGGCGGTTGATAGCTTTTATAGCTTTATTTATATTTCTGATCCCCCATGGATGTGCTCCGTGGCTGGTGATCATGTATGTATATATATTTACGACTTTTATATATATACCTGCTTAATGCTTTTATATCAATTGCGGCATCATGTGAGCCTAGGAATCATATGATCACTGATTTAGTCCCCTGAATCTAGATTCGGCTCCCATGATGGACCTTTTCAGCTGTAAGCAGCTTGTAAATATATATGTGATGTTTGGATTTCCTCAGATGGTTTTCATACCCACGAGGAATTCAACACCTTTTTGTACATTATTTTCGTACGGATGCTTCGCATCTGTCAAATAAAATCAATCCAGCCAAATACGGAATAAAATTGGAGTGTAAAAGGTCTCAATTACTATTGAGCATCAGGGTTTGAAAAACCTCTTTTATAAAACATCACTGCCATATCTTTCTTAAAATTAAATTTTTGCACAAAATTCAAACCCTGTGTATATAGGTGCGAACGAGGCCTCGCACTACTTCCAAATAACAGCACATTGACCCACACACACACACATTCAGATAACAGTTTCTTGAAAAGAGGCGGTCACTGTGGTAACACGGATGTCGGGGGGTGCCTAACACCTTCCCTCCGCATAACCAAGTCCCTGCACCCTAATGAATCTCGGTTTCACCGACCCGTTTAGCAGTGTCACATCACGGGGTCAATGTGCAAACCTTTTCTCGGTTGTGTTGGTACAACCAGTTAAAAAATCAACTGGCGACTCTTATAGTCCAATCGTCGACATTATATATGCCGGACCTTTTTCACTTATTTTTTCAAACAAATCTCACCTAAAATGAGAACACCAAAGAACAAGTAACGGAAAAGGACAATTAAAAATCCCGACGTCGAAAGGTGGCGACTCTGCTGGGGACTCCAGTAAGAGGACTTAAGCCGCTATTATAATTTTTTCAAAATTGTTATCTGCTTGTGTGTGGATGTTGCATTTACATTTTATTATGAATGTGTACGAATACATTTCCTTACTTAGTGCTTCGCACTATAAACTGCTTGTGATATTAGTGCTTCGCACTATAAACTACTTGTGATATTAGTGCTTCGCACCATATCTACTTGTGATATTAGTGTTTCGCACATGTCATCATTTTTATGCAGTAAGACGCGATGTATGTGAATGTATGTTGTGTGGTCACTCCACCAGGAGGCTATCCCATCGGTGTTTGATTACTGGACTCGTGAGAAGACTAATTCTCCGAGGCTCAGGAAAGGCACCACCCAAATTTGCTCCAGTTGAAAGACCGGATTAACTTCCTGTCAAGTAGATTGCGGTGATTTGGGAACCTTCATGCCAAAAAGCCGCGGGAGTAACCTAAGATAGGTCAGCCTCTGATAAACCCAAAACGGAGGAAAGAGTCTTCATGCTCTCATTTCAATTACTTGTAATTATCTTCCATATCTATCTTTATGTAATGAGAACTATGAAGAAATGTGTACACATACATGCTACAAACAGCTGACATCCATTTTGCATGATAAAATTCCTAAACTGGATCTATCACATAGCATGTTATCATCCACCTTCCCTAAAGACTAAACTATGCAAGTCTTTTGCAGGGAATCAATCGGACCTACTACCCGTTCAAAGTCTAAAAAGGCAACATGCCTACAGTCAATCATGTCGTCATCCGACCAGACTGAATTTAATGAAGTTTCTTGTAAAGAATTCGACGGATTAAGCAAACAGATTACAGATTTGGCTGTTCTACTAAAAGAATTACACCAGTCTACACAGGGTCAGAAAATACCTGTACATGCTGAATCCTCCACATAAGGAGGAACCCAGGTCATTACAATACCTAAACTACAGTTGGATCCGACCAACAAAACTCATGATGCTGCCCATCCCACTGGAGACCCAGACACTGGTGACATCAAAAAGAAAGTCCTCCAAATGGAATAGACTCTTCGCACTATCAAAGGAATTGGAACACACGGGAGTGTTTCATATGTCGATTTGTGTATTTTCCCTGGTATTATTTATCCAGAAAAATTTAAGACTCCTGACTTTGAAAAATATGACGGGTTAGGAGATCCTTACACACATCTAAAGATGTTTATCGGAGAACTGGGATCTTATGCAGAGGATGAAAAACTCAAAATGCAACTGTTCCAAAAAAGTCTAACTGGAGAAGCCCGTTCGTGGTACACAAGATTAGACAATTCAAAGATCGATAGTTGGGAAGAGCTAGCACATGCTTTCCTCACCCAATACAACTTTCAATCTCAAATGGCTCCTGATCGGTATCAAATTACCAAGATCAAGAAACAGTCTAATGAGTCTTTCAAAGAGTATGCTCAGAGGTGGAGACGCCTGACTGCCCAAGTTAGTCCTTCCATGATAGAATCAGAGATGGTCATGACTTTCATAGACATACAAGAAGCACCTTTCTATGAAAGAGTTTTAGCCGGCATCGGCAAACCATTTTCTGAAATGGTCAAACATGGGGAGATGGCTGAAATGAGATTGAAATCCAGAAATATTCAAGACCTAGCTGCACTCAAAGCTGTTGCTGATCACATCCAATCTGGAAATTATGGGAACAACCCTCGGAGAGTCCATAAAAAGAAAGAAGAGGATGTTTCCCTGATACTACAGGGTCAAAAAGGCAGTCAAAACATGCCTATCTAGAGGAGAAATTACACTCCCTTTCAAGCATAGTCTTCAAACCCTCCACTACCAAAAGGTGAAGAAGTCAAACGACCTCTAGTATTCACACCATTAGGGGACACCCTCGAGAACATTCTCAATCTTTTAACAACACAGAAGAAAATCACGCATCTGCTTCCACCAGCCAGCCCTAATGGACGGGGTTTTAATGCTGCTCGGAAATGTGCTTATCATGCCAGGGCACCTGGACATGATACTCAAGATTGTTGGGCCTTGAAACACAAAATTCAAGACCTGATAGACAACGGTGAAATCGTGGTCGGCAAACCCGATCAGCCTCACGTTCAAGACAACCCTCTTCCTTAACATAAGGAAGAAGAGGTCAACATGATCAATTGGAGCAGCGAACAGAGTTCCAATTTCAACTGTGAATCCTCCCAGACCCCCAAAGATGGTGATAACAGATGGGATTATGCTAAGTTCCAATTCACAATGGAACAAAATATGAAAGCTCTTTGTAAACAAATTGAGCAATTGGCGGAACTGGTGACTTAACAGCATCAAGTGACTCGTCAGCTAATCAGCCAGGAGTATGCCAGTCTCCTACCTATTGTCATGAATATTCCCACTTCACTTTCAGAAAATGAAATGCTGGAAGACAAAGTGACGAAGAGAGTGAATGCTAAGGCCCGTCAGGATTTTACCAACAAAAGGGAATTCACATATTTGGGCCAACCTATGGAGGAAATCCTTCATATGTTAATCAATGAAGGAAGGATTAGTTCCTTTCTACTTCCAATCCGTTCAGGACGATACAACTATGAGGGAGTATGTCAATATCATTCTCAATCTCGAGGTCACATCACAGAAGAATGCTGGGCACTCCGCCACCTTATTCAAAATTTAATCGACAGTGGCGTACTGCGTCTGGCAGATAACGACACTGTGTTACGGGCAAGTGAGGATTCGTGTCCTACTAAGTGGAAGAGTGTAGTAACAGTCATATCTGCTAAAAATGATAGAGTTAACAAATCACTTGTCATGCCAGTAATTCAACTCAAGGAAATCAACAATCCTTTAAAAGTGGCCGCTCCCGAGCCAATCAACTTGCCGTGCAGAACACAATATCCTATTGTTAGCTTGCGCACAGTTCCATGGAATTATGGAGAAGGTGAAGGATCCACCTCGCATATAACTGCTGCAGTGTCAAAGGAGAATCCACTGTATCTTCCCCAACGGGTAATGAAGCATGTCATCAAGTCTAAGGGGAAAATACCCATTGAGAAGATTGAAAATTTCCTCCGCACTATGGGTCATAATGAAGCCAAGGTGGTTTTAAGCTTGAAAGAAGCTCCTCAACAGATATCAATCTTGGACTTGGTCCTGACTTTCGAGAATCACTGGAAGGTCTTGTTAAAGGTTTTAGAAGAAGCCTATCTACCAACATCAGTTGATACAGAAAAGTTTTAATAACTGGTTGATCACATTTTTAACAACAATGTGATATCCTTCACTGATGATGACATACCGCCCGAAGGGACCGGTCATTGCAAACCGTTGAACATTGCGGTCTTGTCCTCCAGATATATGGTGGCTGAAGTTTTAATAGATAGAGGTTCCTCTCTGAATATCTGCCCATACGCTACCTTGGTGAAGATGAATATCAATCCCAATCGAATTCGGAGTAGCCATACCATTATCAAAGCTTTTGATGGAGCGCGCCGTAACTCGGTCGGAGTAGTTGAGCTGCAATTGAGATTGGTCCTCAACCATTCTGTGTATCCTTCCATGTGCTCAAGATAGATTCGGGATACAACCTGCTCTTGGGACGACCATGGATTCACATGACAGGGGCAGTCCCCTCCACTCTTCACCAACAATTGAAATACATCATCAACAATAGCCTGGTCACAGTCAACGCTGAATCGGAGATTCCTCAGCACGGGGACATGCCACTCATCAATGCCAGTAAGGATGTTTTGTAAGACCCCAAATTATTAATAAATGAAATTTAAATTCCCTCTATTTATTATTTTGAAATAGTAAGTGTTAAATTGATTAATGAGGTTAGTTATGGGTAAAATGCGCAAATATTTCAAATAAGCAGGTGGTTATAAAATATTCATTGTTGTCGGGGAATATTCGTTTGGTCGTGGAATATTCTTCCTGTCGGGGAATATTCGTACGACGGCGTAGTCTTTTGTGGGCCCCATAACGGAAAGCGATTGAATGAAGAAAATGACAAGTATATATTTTTTATTAACAACGGCGTAGTTGTTACCGTTAATACTGTTGGAATACCCGGTGGTTAAAACACAGTAATACGCGTTGTTACACAGTAGCACACTGTATTGCACCAATTATTGATTCTTACGTAAGAAGGCACTACTCAATAATGGTTACAGTAATTACTGTTCAGTATTTTATTTTATTGATTCAATAATTGCTGCGTTGATATTTTATATTACTGTTGTTTCAATAATTGTCACTACACAGTATTTCCCATTATCAGATCAATAATTCATATTATTTGAATAATATTATTAGATAACATTATTGGCAATTTCTAGAAAGTTCTGTCTAAGGAAAGGTTTGGTCATCTAATTGCGCGCCAGTAAGGAGAAATCCTTATTGGAAAGCCCCCTCTTTCCTGGGAACGGCCTGGTTGTCATAAATGTGATTCTGTAATATTATTTGTGAATAATTAATTATTGATTCATACAATAAGGAAATATTTATTTTTGTGGATATAATTGAGGGATATATTTTTGTGGTTAAAAATGAAGGAGTTAATGTTGAGATTTTTATCAGTATTTTTGTCGGAATGGAGGTATTAAAAATCAGGGTTTTTTGAGATATTTTGCTGGGGTTATAATTTTTAATCCGACAGTTGGATCGTGGTAATTTTTGGATATGTTATACATATATAAGTTGAGTATATGTCCACAAATTTTGAACCGTTAAAAATGAACGTATGATTTATTATGAATTTTACGAGATATCTGGTTCAGAAATTGTTGAATTTTCGGAGTCAATCATTTTGGTAGAAAATTATAGAATTGGTGGGCCCCACTCTTGGTTGGTGAAGAAATGTGCTGAGATTTTTATTCAAATGTGGTGGGTGGGAATAGTAGCAGGTAAAGCCATCAGGTTGCAGGTTAAGTCTGCTTCGGCGTGCTAACATTTTCCTATAAATAGAGGGCTAAGTTAGAATTAAAAATCACACCAGAAACAAGTTTTCTCTCTTTCTCTCTCTAGATTATTGAGTGTATTTTGTGAGTATTTAGATACTTTGAGAGTTTATATTCATCAGAGCAAGTGTCTTTCAGCCTTATACCGGTATTCCGACCAGAAGTACTGTCTTTACGAGGTAAGGGATGTTATTTTATTCAAAAATGATATTATTTCTTCAATATCATTATGCCAAAATATTGGTTGGAAATTTTTATCAAATTTGAAACTTTTCACGTCGGGGTTACTATTCATGAGTTACTATTCACGAGTTACTATTCACGAGTTACTATTCACCGAAAAATAAAATTTTCTTCTTTTCGTCCAAAATATCTATTCTGGGTACTAGCTTTGATTGTATCCATGTTTTGATCATTCTTGAATTCTACTTCACTATGAATAATTATAAGGTATTTTTGGACATGGATAAATCGAAATACGAATCCTTAATATTTGTTATTTTGTTTCACTGGATTCGTTTTCTTTAAGATATTTTTCATCATCCTCAGTCCTAAATGATGATATTACTGAATATCTTTGGCCGTAGTGCAAAGATGAATGATTAACTGATGAATATCTTTGGCCCGTAGTGCAAAGATGAACAGGTGTTGAGATGAACATAACCGACTGGTGATACAAATGAATATCTTTGGCCTGTAGTGCAAAGATGAATATTTGATTAAAGATGGTTATTGATTGTTGTTACAGGGATAAAATATTGATGATGGACTTTTAAATCTTAGAAGATAGTAGAACTCATTCTCTACTTGACTCTTCTAATGGTTTGCTATTTCCGCTGCAGTTATTGATTTAAAACTTGTTGTCTATTGTATTCTATTAGATTTTTCCCTGTTGAAGAATAACGATAATTTGTTCTGTATTATCTTAGTCATAATGTTCTTTACTGGGCTAGTTGAGCTCACCCTTTTCCTTTTTGTTCCATTTTTCTCAGGAGGCGAGAATGTAGCGAGTACTAGTCGGGGTATGGAATGATGGTTCTAGAAGTTACTTTAGTAGTCCTCACTATTTTTGTGAAATAATGTATCAATAATTGTAATGAGGACTTATTTGAGTGTGAATATTGTCTAAATGACAATATTTGTATTTAAACTCACAGTTCTTGTGTTGTAATAATAAAGATGTAGTTGTTTCTGTACCATGTATTTTGGCGACTCAGAATGGGTGTTGTATACCTATTTTGGGGGAGTCACAGTTGGTATCAGAGCTTAGGGATATGATCTCTGGCGGAGATCGGAGAATAGAACTAGGAGGGGAGAGACGAATAAATCCTTCGCTAGTGTGTCCTACCTAAGCTTATTTATTGGTCAGTCATAATATAGGGGTATTATGTGATTTGTTAATTTATTTAATTAACCCTTATTTTATGGCAGTATTTGAGAATGTCGACTGAGAATATTAACAGTGGAGTAAATGAGACCGTGGAGACACCGGTGCTTACCAACAAGGAGAACGCGCAACAGGCTGGCAATGTTCCTCCTGTGAACAACACCAATGAGCACATGATGAATGATGGAATGTTCAGAAGTTTTTTGCAATTCATGCAAAACCAGACGAGGGAGACTCGTGTTCAAAATACAGGAGGAAATGATAGCAATTCACGGTTTATCACAGCCAAACAGTTCAAAGAATTGGGACCACCAGAATTTAAGGGAAAGCCGGATCCGATCATGGCGGAAACATGGGTCAAGCAAATTACCAAGATATTCGATGTCTTGGGATGCACGGAGGAACAGAAGGTTCCATTCGCCACCTTTATGTTCCGTGGCGAGGCAGATTACTGGTGGAAGTCTGTGAAGCGTACCCATCCAACCGCACTCAGCATGTCTTGGGAGACATTTCAGAAACTGTTCAATGACAAGTACTTTCCTGAAAGTATTCGTCATATGAAGGAGGTAGAGTTTATTAGACTGGAGCAGAATAACATGACGGTGTCTCAGTACGAGGCGAGGTTTGCAGAGTTGTCCAGGTTTGCACCTCATTTGGTGGAGAATGAGGAACGTATGACGAGGATGATTTTGAGAGGTTTGAAACCTGACATACGTCAATATCTCATTTCTCATAAATTTTCTCTCTATTCAGATGTTGTCAACAGGGCTCAATTATTAGAGCGAGATAATGAGTACGGTCAACTGAGGGACCACAACCAGGATCATATCGGTGACAGCAGTCACCAGAACAATGATAACCAGCGGAGAAAGAAAAATACAGACAAGAACGGCAACCACTCTGGTGGTAATCGTGGCTATGAAAATAGAAGAAGCGAGTCGGGAGGAGATTTTAAAAAAGAGGAGATTCAACAATGACAATACGAAGACGTCAGCACCAGCAGCAACTGGTTCCAAGGGAGGAGAACGACCACCGATTATATGCTATAAGTGCGAAAAAGAAGGACATATTAGCCCAAACTACCCACAACAGTTTAAGGTATGTTATAATTGTGGAAAGGAAGGACATATCGCTCGAGATTGCACTATAGCAAAACCAAGTCCAGCGGGGATGGTGACTCAAAAAGCTGTCCCAGAAAAGATAAAGTCAACGGTTCCTGGAAGAGCGTTTGTCGTGACTGGTCAACATGCGAGGAACCCAAACGAGGTGATCACGGGTAAGCTAATCATAAATTCATGCGAAGTTTATACCTTATTGGATACCGATTCTACCCATTCTTTTATCTCTCCTACTTGTGCTCAACGTTTAAACTTGACTCCGGAGAAGTTAGACTTTGATTTATCTGTGGAGACTCCGTTAGGAGAAACTTTCATCACATCCACTGTTTATAAATCTTGTGTGATCCAAGTTGGCACCATCACCTTACATGTTGACCTTATCTCTTTAAAGATACTTACTTTTGATGTGATTTTAGGGATTGATTGGCTAACTACTCATCATGCCAAAATTGATTATTTTCGTAAGGTTGTTAGTTTTCATATTCCTAACCAACCTGTTGTACGAATTCAAACAACTAAGCCATTAAAATCAATCACTGTTATATCAAGCCATAAAGCCATTCGTTTATTAAAAAACGGATGTCAAGCTTTCTTAGCCCATGTTATGGATTTGAATAAAGACTCGTCAAATTTGAATAATATTCCTGTTGTTATTGACTTTCCTGACGTATTTCCTGAAGAACTTCCCGGTCTACCCCCGGAACGAGAAATTGAATTCTTTATTGATCTTGAACCTGGTACAAAGCCCATTTCTAAAACCCCATATCGAATGGCTCCTATTGAACTTCAGGAGTTAAAGGTCCAACTACAAGAGTTGTTGGACATCGGTTTCATTCGTCCTAGTACATCTCCTTGGGGTGCTCCTGTTTTATTTGTAAAGAAGAAAGACGAGAGTATGCGACTTTGTATTGATTACCGGGAATTAAACCATGTCACTATTAAGAATAGGTATCCACTACCTCGTATTGATGACCTGTTTGACCAGTTACAAGGAGCACAATTCTTTTCAAAGATCGATCTTCGTTCTGGATATCATCAGCTGAAGGTTAAAACTGAGGATATTCCAAAGACAGCCTTCAGAACTCGGTACGGGCATTATGAATTCCTAGTCATGTCTTTTGGATTGACTAATGCTCTTGCGGCTTTCATGGATATGATGAACCGAGTATTCAAGGATTATTTGGATCAGTTCGTTGTTGTCTTTATTGATGACATCCCCATATATTCCAAAAGCCGTGAAGATCATGAGCATCATTTGAAGCTGGTACTCCAAAGGCTGCGTGAAAACAAGTTATATGCTAAGTTGAAGAAATGCGAGTTCTGGCTTGAGAAAGTAGCTTTCCTAGGGCACGTGGTGTCAAAATATGGAGTATCTGTTGACCCGGCGAAGATTGAAGCAATACAAAGTTGGGAGCAACCAAAGACGGTGACCGAAGTACGTAGCTTTCTAGGCTTAGCTGGTTATTATCGAAGATTCGTGGAAGGGTTTTCTCGAATCGCTACCCCGTTAACTCAGCTGACTCGGAAAGATATCAAATTCGTATGGAGCGAGGAATGCGAGAAGAGTTTTCAAGAGCTTAAGAGGAGACTCATTTCGGCACCTGTTCTGACAATACCATCTGGTTCGGATGGATTTATTATCTATAGTGATGCTTCAGGCAAAGGGTTAGGATGTGTTCTCATGCAACATGGGAAAGTCATAGCCTATGCCTCGCGACAACTCAAAGAATATGAGAGGAATTATCCTACTCATGATTTGGAGTTGGTAGCAGTAGTTTTCGCGTTGAAGATCCGGAGACACTACCTGTATGGGGAGAAAGTGGAGATCTATACAGATCATAAAAGCCTCAAATATTTCTTCACCCAAAAGGAACTCAACATGCGGCATCGACGTTGGCTCGAGCTGTTGAAAGATTACGATCATACCATCCAATATCATCCTGGAAAAGCAAACATAGTAGCTGACGCATTGAGTAGAAGATCATATGCGGGTACGAGTGCAATGTTGTTAACACAAAGGCCCATTTTGTATGACTTGCAAAGGATGGAGATAGAGATGAAGGCTCCAAGTACCCACATGATGATATCAAATATACGAGTACAACTGACTTTAATCGATAAAGTTAAAGCTGCTCAAGCTACGGACATAGAGCTGAAGCGTATGAAGAAGAAAGTGCAAGAAGGTTCTATTCCAGAAGCAAGAATCGATGAAGAAGGAATACTTCGAGTCCACTCTAGACTCTGTGTTCCTAACAATTCTGATTTGAAGTACAAGATCATGATGAAAGCACACAATACACCATTTGCAATCCATCCTGGAAGTACCAAAATGTATCGTGATCTACGACATACATTTTGGTGGAATAATATGAAGAGAGAGATTGCAAAGTTTATCTCGAGGTGTTTAACTTTTCAACGTGTAAAGGCGGAACATCAAGTACCAAAGGGTCCATTGCAACCATTTGAGATTCCGAAATGGAAGTGGGAACACATTACCATGGATTTCGTTACGGGTCTTCCCACGGTTTCTCAAGGCATAAATGCTATTTGGGTTATTGTTGATAGATTAACCAAGTCTGCTCATTTCTTGCCGATACGGGAGACTTATTCCCTTGAACGTCTTGCTCGTATATACGTAGATGAGATTGTGAGACTGCATGGCATGCCAGTATCCATAGTTTCGGATCGTGACCCAAGATTCACTTCAAGATTTTGGGTTAGCTTGCAAAAAACTATGGGCACAGATTTACGATTTAGTTCGGCATACCATCCTCAAACGGACGGACAATCAGAGAGGACTATTCAAACTCTTGAAGATCTATTAAGACTTTGTGTCCTAGATTTCAAAGGGAGTTGGGATAAGTACCTACCATTGGTGGAATTCTCTTAGAATAACAGTTATCAGGCAAGTATAGGTGTGGCGCCATTTGAAGCATTATATGGACGAAAGTGTCGCTCTCCAGTATGCTGGGACGAGGTGGGTGAAGCAACATTGTTGGGACCAGAGTTGGTACGCATGACTACAGAGAAGATCCAAACGATTCGACAACGTATACAAAC
Organism: Panax notoginseng; assembly: GCA_016801055.1. NCBI lineage: Eukaryota > Viridiplantae > Streptophyta > Magnoliopsida > Apiales > Araliaceae > Panax > Panax notoginseng. Next base: position 166,332,149 of record CM029014.1, on the reverse strand, counting down.
GGCACAGGATCGACAAAAGAATTATGCGGATCTTCATCGAAAGGACGTGAAATTTGACATTGGGGATCATGTATTGTTGCGTGTGGCTCCATGGAAAGGGGTTACAAGATTTGGGAAGAGAGGAAAGCTCAATCCACGATTTATTGGTCCATTTCAGATTCTTGACCGAGTAGGAAATGTGGCCTATAGACTCGCGTTACCTCCAAGTATGTCTCGTGTTCATAATATTTTTCATATATCTGTGTTATGTAAATATGTGAAAGACCCAGACCATGTTATTGAGTTAGAACCGGACGAGATAGCTGAAGACTTAACGTACGAAGAGGTACCTGTCAAGATCTTGGATAGAAAGGAGCATGTCCTACGCACGAAGGTCATACCACAAGTTAAAGTTTTGTGGAGAAACCATGCTATTGAGGAAATGACCTGGGAGTTGGAAACGGAAATGAAAGCGAGGTATCCTCATCTTTTCGAAACACCAGGTACGTACGTCAATTTCGAGGACAAAATTTTATAAGGAGGGGAGGTTGTAAGACCCCAAATTATTAATAAATAAAATTTAAATTCCCTCTATTTATTATTTTGAAATAGTAAGTGTTAAATTGATTAATGAGGTTAGTTATGGGTAAAATGCACAAATATTTCAAATAAGCAGGTGGTTATAAAATATTCATTGTTGTCGGGGAATATTCGTTTGGTCGTGGAATATTCTTCCTGTCGGGGAATATTCGTACGACGGCGCAGTCTTTTGTGGGCCCCATAACGGAAAGCGATTGGATGAAGAAAACGACAAGTATATGTTTTTTATTAATAACGACGTAGTTGTTACCGTTAATACTATTGGAATACCCGGTGGTTAAAACACAGTAATACGCGTTGTTACACAGTAGCACACTGTATTGCACCAATTATTGATTATTACGTAAGAAGGCACTACTCAATAATGGTTACAGTAATTACTGTTCAGTATTTTATTTTATTGATTCAATAATTGCTGCGTTGATATTTTATATTACTGTTGTTTCAATAATTGTCACTACACAGTATTTCCCATTATCAGATCAATAATTCATATTATTTGAATAATATTATTAGATAACATTATTGGCAATGTCTAGAAAGTTCTGTCTAAGGAGACGTTTGGTCATCTAATTGCGCGCCAGTAAGGAGAAATCCTTATTGGAAAGCCCCCTCTTTCCTGGGAACGGCCTGGTTGTCATAAATGTGATTCTGTAATATTATTTGTGAATAATTAATTATTGATTCATACGATAAGGAAATATTTATTTTTGTGGATATAAATGAGGGATATATTTTTGTGGTTAAAAATGAAGGAGTTAATGTTGAGGTTTTTATCAGTATTTTTGTCGGAATGGAGGTATTAAAAATCAGGGTTTTTTGAGATATTTTGCGGGGGTTATAATTTTTAATCCGACCGTTGGATCGTGGTAATTTTTGGATATGTTATACATATATAAGTTGAGTATATGTCCACAAATTTTGAACTGTTAAAAATGAACGTATGATTTATTATGAATTTTACGAGATGACTGGTTCAGAAATTGTTGATTTTTCGGAGTTAATCATTTTAGTAGAAAATTATAGAATTGGTGGGCCCCACTCTTGGTTGGTGAAGAAATGTGCTGAGATTTTTATTCAAATGTGGTGGGTGGGAATAGTAGCAGGTAAAGCCATCAGGTTGCAGGTTAAGTCTGCTTCGGCGTGCTAACATTTTCCTATAAATAGAGGGCTAAGTTAGAATTGAAAATCACACCAGAAACAAGTTTTCTCTCTTTCTCTCTCTAGATTATTGAGTGTATTTTGTGAGTATTTAGATACTTTGAGAGTTTCTATTCATCAGAGCAAGTGTCTTTCAGCCTTATACCGGTATTCCGACCAGAAGTACTGTCTTTACGAGGTAAGGGATGCTATTTTATTCAAAAATGATATTATTTCTTCAATATTATTATGCCGAAATATTGGTTGGAAAATTTTATCAAATTTGGAACTTTTCACGTCGGGGTTACTATTCATGAGTTACTATTCACGAGTTACTATTCACGAGTTACTATTCACCGAAAAATAAAATTTTCTTCTTTTCGTCCAAAATATCTAGTCTGGGTACTAGCTTTGATTGTATCCATGTTTTGATCATTCTTGAATTCTACTTCACTATGAATAATTATAAGGTATTTTTGGACATGGATAAATCGAAATACGAATCCTTAATATTTGTTATTTTGTTTCACTGGATTCGTTTTCTTTAAGATATTTTTCATCATCCTCAGTCCTAAATGATGATATTACTGAATATCTTTGGCCGTAGTGCAAAGATGAATGATTAACTGATGAATATCTTTGGCCCGTAGTGCAAAGATGAACAGGTGTTGAGATGAACATAACCGACTGGTGATACAAATGAATATCTTTGGCCTGTAGTGCAAAGATGAATATTTGATTAAAGATGGTTATTGAATGTTGTTACAGGAATAAAATATTGATGATGGACTTTTAAATCTTAGAAGATAGTAGAACTCATTCTCTACTTGACTCTTCTAATGGTTTGCTGTTTCCGCTGCAGTTATTGATTTAAAACTTGTTGTCTACTGTATTATATTAGATTTTTCCCTGTTGAAGACTAACGATAATTTGTTCTGTATTATCTTAGTCATAATGTTCTTTACTGGGCTAGTTGAGCTCACCCTTTTCCTTTTTGTTCCATTTTTCTCAGGAGGCGAGAATGTAGCGAGTACTAGTCGGGGTATGGAATGATGGTTCTAGAAGTTACTTTAGTAGTCATCACCATTTTTGTGAAATAATGTATCAATAATTGTAATGTGGACTTATTTGAGTGTGGATATTATCTAAATGACAATATTTGTATTTAAACTCACAGTTCTTGTGTTGTAATAATAAAGCTGTAGTTGTTTCTGTACCATGTATTTTGGCGACTCAGAATGGGTGTTGTATACCTATTTTGGGGGCGTCACATGTTTAGCCAATTAGTTTTTATACTTTGGAAAAAAGCAATACCCAATACCATGCTATTGGAACGCCACTGCCTGAACCCCAGATTTCTGCCAAGGTAATGTCGGCCACGCAAGAAATGATGTCGTTGGGTCATAAACCGGGATGGGTAAAGATTGCCAGGGTATCAAGTACCCTATTCGCTTAACCAAGCAAATTGGGACAGCTGGACTAGGCTATTCTACCAGCTCTAGTCACAGGAATCCTCATAAGCATCATCAGATTCCTTCAGCTTCAACCATGCGGCGTTTATCTTTGCAAGCCAATATAATGGCAATGTTATTTCCCAAGCCGGTACCGGTAAAGGAGAAAGAAATCTTTGTTCCAGATCCCGCAGTGGAGGAAGAGGAATGAAGAATCAAGCAAGACGTCATACGGATGATGTCCGACATACGCATCATCGTTCATGATGAGCATACCAATAAATACACCCAGACGATGATTGCCCAGACGTAATGGCTATCATTCGGGACAGTAAAGATGATGATAATCCCTCTATCACTGCGGTTCACCCAGAATTTGCTCTTTCCAATTGGAACAACATTCCTTACATTGGTCGTCAAGGGTAAAGCGGGCGAAAACTCTTTCTGCCCTGTAGATATAATAACTGCTTACTTTTCTGTACAGTATTAGTGGTTTATTTTTCCAGTATATGCTAACACTGTATATGATCAACACATTTCATATATACTAAGTGAAAGCATATTTTGTTTCAGGACTTTGAATTTAGATGTGCCGGTACTTCCTGATACGGTGCCTCTTCTCCACAAGGATTGAACCTTTGATGTAGAGATGAATTCAGCCTTGGTGGATATACAGGATGACATTGAGGTGCCTCCAAAAATTCAAGAATGGGTCAAAGACAAACCCAAACCCAACCTTGATCAAACCACTCCTTTCAATCTCGTAACCTTAGAAAACCCTAAGTTAATCCAGATTGGTTCAGACCTTACCCCAAACTGACGGAATTGCATGGTTACGCTACTAACCCAGTTCCAGGATGTGTTTGCATGGTCTCATGAGGATATGGTGGGTTTGTCCACTGACATTGTTCTTCATCGCCTTCCTATTAAAGAGGGATTTAAGCCAGTCAAGCAGAAGCTCAGGCGATTGAAACCTGAATGGAGTTTAAAGGTGAAAGAAGAAATTGTGAAACAATTTCAAGCTGGCATCATAATGGTGTCTACATATCCTGAGTGGATATCCAACATCGTGCCCGTACCTAAACCTGGAGGGAAGGTGCGAGTTTGCGTGGATTACCGGGACTTGAACAAAGCTTGCTTAAAAGATAGCTTTCCCGTGCCATTTATCCACATTCTCATTGACAATACTGCGTAATACGACATGTACTCCTTTGCAGATTGCTTTGCGGGGTATCATCAGATCATGGTTACCGAGGAAGATCGTGAAAAAACTGCTTTCATCACTCCTTGGGGAACTTTTTGCTATAGACGGTTGTCATTCGGCCTCATCAATGCTGGAGCTACCTATCAACGAGCTATGATGGCTCTTTTCCAAGACTTAATGCATAAGGAGATCGAGATCTACGTGGATGACATTATTGTCAAATCCCAGAAGGAGGATGACCATATAGACCATCTCAGGAAGTTGTTCAACAGGTTTCGTAAGTACAACTTGAAGTTGAATACAGCTAAGTGCGCCTTTGGCGTTAAATCAGGTAAGTTGCTAGGATTTCTAGTCAGTCACAAAGGGATAGAGTTGGATCCTGCCAAAATCCAAGCCATCACGGAAATACCCATTCCTCAGACAGAAAAGGAAATACGGGGATTTTTGGGAAGAATCAACTTCATTAGCAGATTTATCTCTCAACTCACAACAACCTGTGAGCCTGTCTTTAAGCTGTTAAGGAAGAACTCCTCCATGAAATGGAATGAGGAATGCCAGAATGCCTTCCTTACAATCAAGAAACAGCTAATCAAAGCTCCCATCTTGGTACCACCCAGGGATGATGTTCCCCTATTTATGTATCTGTCCGTAAGTGACAATGCCATGGGCTGCCTGCTGGGACAGAAGGACGATAGAGGCCTAGAACGAGCTATCTATTACCTCAGCAAAAGATTCAGCAGCAGTGAACATAAGTACACTCTGATCGAAAAGACGTGTCGTGCTTTAGCATGGGCTGCCATGAGGTTACAACATTACCTCCATGGGCACACAATCCATCTCATATCCCGCGTGGATCCTCTCAAGTACGTGTTCAGTAAACCCATACTGAATTGTCGGCTGTCCAAATGGCAGTTGATCCTACAACAATTTTACATCATATATGTGACTCAAAAGTCCATCAAAGGTCAAGGAATTGCGGATCAACTAGCCGCCGCACCATCAGGGGATTTCAAACCCTTGGAAACCTACTTCCCTGACGAAGGAGTAATGACAATTCAGCAACACCATCAATATGATACACGCCAAACGTGGAAGATGTAGTTCGATGGAGCTGTCAATATGGAAGGTTCTGGAGCTGGAGCAGTTCTAGTATCTGATACGGGGGAGCAGTATCCCGTCGCCGTCAAATTATAGTTTGTCGGCACCAACAATACGGCTGAGTATGAAGGATGTCTTATGGGGCTAAAACTTGCCCATTCAATGGGTATCGAGCGGTTAACTGTCCTTGGAGATTCGGAGTTGGTAATCAGACAATCCACCTAAATCTATCAAACTAAGGGACTACATTTGCTGCCTTACCATCAGCAGGTTTTAAAGATGGCTTCGGGATTCAAAGAAATATCCTTTCTACACATTCCTCATAATCGGAATGATTTCGCAGACGCGTTAGCAACTTTGGCCTCTTTGATTCGCATATCAGACAAGGAACACTTGCCAAGCGTCACAATTTCCCTACACAAGGCCCCAGCCTATGGGAATTACGTTGGAGAAGTATCGGATGAGCTACCTCCCATCCAACATCCTTGGTATTAGCATATCAAGGAATATCTGCGAGATGGATCTACACCCGCTGAGCCGAGCCCGACTGAGAAAAGGCGAATCCATCAATTTGCTATGAAATTCTACCTGAGTGGAGATGTGCTCTACAAAAGAGATGCAGGATTAGGTCTCCTCAGATGTTTAGACAAAGATCAAGCCCAAAGGCTTATGGATGAAATCCATGGCGGAGTCTGTGGCCCCCTCGTTGTCAAAAAGTCCTCAGGACAGGACATTATTGGCTATCTCTCAAAGCTGATTACAATGACCATGTCAGGACATGCTATCAGTGCCAGATTCATGGGAATGCTATACACGCCCCTCCACAAGAACTTCACAATATAAGTTCACCTTGACCCTTCTCAATGTGGGGAATGGACGTTATCGGGCCCATTGAGCCTAAAGCCAGTAATGGTCATCGATTTATCTTCACCATGATCGACTACTTCACTAAGTGGGTAGAAGCAGCCTCCTTCCCCAGGGTTACTAAAGAAGTCATCATTGCTTTCATCAGAAACAATGTCATTTGTCGATATAGACAACCAGAGGTGATTGTGTCCGACAATGCCAAGAACCTCAACAACAAAATGATGGAGGAATTATGCAATAAATTCCACATCAAACATGTCAACTCAGTCATCTATCGTCCGAAGATGAATGGTGCTGTTGAAGCAGCTAACAAGAACATCAAGAAGATTATGCAAAAGATGTCCACCAATCACAAAAATTGGCCAAACCTATTTCCTCTGACTCTGTTAGCCTACAGAACCTCAATGCGCACCTCCACTGGGGCAACCCCCTACGCATTAACCTATGGGATGGAAGCAGTGCTCCCCTTAGAAGTTGAGATTGAATCCCTCAGAGTATTGATAGACGCTCAGTTGGATGAAGACCAATGGGTACAAGATAGTTATCACCAATTGTCTCTAATAGACGAAAGGCGAATTGCGGCTATCTTCCATGGTCAGTTATATCAGCAAAGGATCGCCCGATCCTACAACAAAAAAGTCTGCCTACGGCAATTCAGACAACATGACTTGGTTTTGAAGAAAATCCTGGACAACCATGATCAGGCTAAGGGAAAATTCGCTCCTAACTGGGAAGGCCCGTTTATTGTCAAGGAAGTATTGACAGGAGGCATTCTCAGGTTGCAAGAAATGGACGACGATGAATTTTCACAACTCATCAACTCAGACGCCGTGAAACGGTACTATGTCTGAAGAAATTCGCAAGCACCCTGGTGTGGAACCATCATATCACCAATCATTTTGATTCTTTAAACCTTTACCACAAACAACTTTTTTACACTTTGCCACTCAGGGAAACATACGTTTCAAGCCAGCAGCCTAGCTTTCTCCTTTGCGTTCCTACAACTTAGGTCATCCCACCGTGGATTGAACCTCTTGCGTTTGCAGTTTGGCTACCCATACCTAGGATCAAACTTCTCATACCTACAGTTTATCCTCAACCTAGGATTAAAACTTTCTCCTCCCCGCACTCTGACATGCACATGGGATTACGCTTTTCATCTCGCCCTGAGGAGAGAACTACGTCGACCTGATCTCCTCTTCAATAGGAGTACGTAGGTAACCATTTCATATGGCCCGGTCGCAATAAAACAAAAACAACAAAAACATTTGTACCCTTTTCCTTATAAAAACAAAAAAAAAACAAAAACATTCCTACACCATTCCTGCCACATACAGCGTTGAACCTCTTACACTAGGTTCAAACTACGCAGACCTGATCTCCTTTTCAATAGGAGTACGTAGGCAGCCATTCATGGTGCGGTCTCACCCTCTCCCAAAACACAAACCCTTGTCAGTTGGTACTGGGATCATCCTTCAATCCACTACATTTCATTCGGCTTCAGACCAAAGGGGTGGAATTACCTGAACTCCTTCCAACTAGGAGATTCAGCGACCATCTAAGCTGCGGTCTGACCTTGAAGAGCAACACCAATCCATAAGAGATGGAATTAACTAGGCTTCTCCTAAATAGAAGTACTGGCGACCATCTGTGGTGTGGTCAATCTCAGAGAGGAAAGCCACACTACTCTCCTCATTTCCATATGGAAACCAGTCCCAAGACACCGAGAGATGGTAGGGATACATACAGATCGATGATCCATTTTGAACTATCCAGAGACAACTCAATGTCCATCCACCCAGGAGGAATTCAGAATACATCAAGATCACAAGCCCTAAAGCACCAGGCAAAATATCAAGCAAGTAGCAAAGCATATCTAAAAGGGAAGTGACCAAAAATATATTTCCCTGTCATATATATAATGTTGTTTGACATACACAATGTAAATTATACATGACAAAATGGCTATGCTAGTTTGTGCAGGAAAATACAAGATCATCTACAAGTCAGGGTATATGCGAGCTGACAAGCCCAACATGGAGTCCCTCTCAGAAGATGGAGGTGAAGCTGTGGTCTCCTGTATGAGAATATCCACACGACCCAACAGATCTGCAGCCATCTGCATGGTGACCATATGATCATCAATATATGCGCTCATCTCTGCGATCATGCCAGTGGTAAGGGACTTCACTGCAGTACTATCTGTGATGGCTACATCCCGGGCAAATATGGCGATATCCCACTCAACTATCACTGCATCTCTTGCTGATATAGCCTCATCCCTCTCAACGACGGCGGCATCTCTACGAGCCAATGCCTCGTCTCTCTCCAATAGAGCGGCCTCCCTCCCATCAAGAGCAGTCGACATCATAGATCGAATTTGATCTCTCTCAAAGGTCATCAGATGAAGACTCTGCTCTAAGTACTGTGCCGAGTGCTGAATCACAATAGTACTGGTACTAGGAGAATTCAGAAGAAATGCTGGCAACCCAGCAGTGGGCTCCTCCTCGATGTAGGTATCAATGTCCTCCATGGGCTCTACATCATCTAACTCGCGCTCCGGTACTGCAAATACTGCTGCAGCCGATAAAATCTCTGTCTCCATCCACGCAGAATACTCTGCAGAATAACCAGGATGACTGACAAAAAAAGTCGCTATCTCGTGCTGATCCCTGCAGGCGTATACCCGAGATCGATCCTCTGCTAAGAGGTACCGAGAAGCTGAACGCTGACCTATCACCCCCTCAAAAGGATGAAAATCCTGGACCTGGTCGAACTGCGACATCACGGCCAATGGGTGATAAGTGGTCACTCCCCTCAAACCAGCCAGAGGGAGATAGTCCATGCCCGGAGCATGAGTAATGAAGCTGTATGGTGAGCTACGCCCCGAACACGGCAATATGCTGAATGGATATCTGATATCTGCCAAGAATGTGGGCCAGGACAGAGCATCTATGCACTCTGATGGCTGAAAAGAGTATGACATAGCTACATCATAGGTGAAGCAGTACCCATGCCGTCTAAGAGTGCCAATCGGTCTCAAGTGTGACATGAACCACACATATAGCATGATTGAACTCCCAGTGAACACTCCTGTCGGATAAGTGCAGCAGTAGGATGTCGACCGCAGGGTCTCTGCTACAATCATAGGTACAATGGTACGACCCTCCCTGAGAGCTCTCACAGCCATGACAACGCCTATATCTATCTCATCCATATACCGCGGCATATACACATATGACAATACAGATAGCATCAATACGTCAACTCTGGCCAAACGCCAATGATCCTCTGATGCGGTGAAATCCTCGAAATGTCGTGAATATCCACCGAGCCAAATTTGTCGTACAGAAAATGCTGGGATATCATGTGGCCAGATGTCAACTCATCCTGTACCACTCTGCGCCTCAATCCTGTGAGAGCATGAATTGTCTGCTCATGTCTCCCAAAGCCAGATGCACGTAAGGTCTGTCTAAAGACAGCATCGTCAAACGTGCATACTCCTCCAGAGTAGGAGTCAACTCATGGGTGCCGAATCGGAATAGCTGCCTATCCGGTAGCCAATGCTCTATCATCTCGTCCAAAAGTCTTGCGGGAACCTGAAAAGTCAAAAAGGTCATGGTATGCTGCAATAAATGATCTACAGTCACCCTGTCTGGTGGTGACATGCTAGCATACCACGATCTCATACCCGATGCCACCACTGTCGGTGGGGTATGATCTATACGTCTAACTGTCAAAGAAAACATCTGCGTGGGCCGTGTCATAAGACCATCCAGGGGTCAATGCCGAATATCTCTGGATATACATACATATGCATAACATGATACATACATAACAAATAATAGATGACAATATGATATAGGGAATGGAAATAAACGGTGCATACATTCCTAAGTATATCATCATCTAATACATCATCTTTGTATAGCTACAAATACAGGGAAATGGGGCACAGACGCCCTACTACTAACAGAGGCCTATCAAAAGATATAGCGAGAATGGGGCACAGTCACCCAATATCTAAAAAAGGCCTATCAAAAGATATAACGAGAATACACATCAGAAGAAGACAATGGTATTGATGTCCACATCATCAATCATGTCCACCTGATGTAACTCCTCCTAAGTCAGTGGATCTCTATCAACAGGGATGTCAGGCCTATATAAAGGAGGATCCGCGCCGATAAAAACGAATGGGTCACCTGAGGAGCCAGCGCCTGAGCTGGAAGGATCAAATGAAGTTTCCTCTGCCGGATCTCTGCCCAAATGCCGGATAAATATGTGTGCCTGGTCCAACTGTCGGGTCAAACTATCAATATGGGTCCTATGAGCCGGATCTCAGACACAAGCTATCCAATCCGTCATCATCAAGGATCCTGGAACCATATCCCCCATAAACTGTGTGGCGCGGGACTGAGCTCCAATATTGCGAGGGGACCACCACCGATGGAACGTCTCCTGAGTACATGGACCCTCTGAAAATGCAAAACCATCAACCCCTAACAATGGGATATCAATGACGGGTGACTGCGATACAGTCCAATAACGCCTGCCAGGAGGCAAGGTCGGTATACGAATCTCCCCTGTGGTGCTCCTAATAGCACGCTCTCCTAAATAGAGCTCCCAGCCTCCATCTGTGAAGAAAGGAACTCTCCAGGTGGAAATCACATACTCGACTCCAGTCGGGTATCCATCCTCAAAACCCACAGTCAGGTGTTCCCTGGAATAGGGAAGCCATGTAATGGTGTCAGCCGTCAGCAACTCCAGCTGCATACGGTAATTAGTGAATCCCTCAGCTACAGGGACCTTTGGCATCATCGAATGATGCCATCGTCGTCTTCGTGGATAGGTGTCTAAACCTAACACACTCACGGGACGCAAGCATGGAAGCCTCTCATAAGCCCAAAACTGCCAACACAAAGGCAAACATCTGCTATCAGTTAACACTCTTAACCTTTACATGGTAAATGATAAGAGAAATACTCACCAGCAGAAATGGGTAAAATCCTAGCCAAGCCTCGGTCAAACCCTGTGAGCGCATACGCATGCCCCAGAGGAAATAGGCAAAGGTGTAGGAACCCCAATCATACTCTCCAATACGGTCCACATCACGTGTAGCGCTGATCAAAGCGAAAGATACCGTGGAAGAGTTATCTGCTATGAAGCAGCCTCGAATGATCATCAGGAACAATCGCCGCAGAACGCGATCTTTGATTCTGACATCATCAGGCATAGGCTCACTCAATAGCCTACTCATAGCATCTACGCTCAAAGGACCTGAACGGACAGTCCTGCCTTTGAGCGCCGTCGCTAGAACTCCTAATAAGGATCTAATGGTAGTAGGGATAATATTTGCCATGCAAGGCACTGGCTCCCCTCCGAACTCCATACTTGTGATAAATTGTCAATCCATAGGCGTCATCATCACCTCGCAATCCAGCAGATGGAGTGACTGAGTCTGATGAAACCATCGCTCAGAGAATGCCCTGAGAATGCCCCAAATCCCCAAGCATGCACTACAGCTCTATAGTCAGGATGAAGCGTCTGATACATGGAGTGAATGCTGAACCAGTTCCCTCGAGGCTGTGTAAAATTAGGAACCTGCATGAAATGCAGATCAACATCAAAACCCTTTAATCCTCATCAATAGGAAAGAAGGAAGATCAAAGTCTAAGGCCATACCTCGTTATCATGCAAATACATCGATGGATGTTTGCCCAAATCACCCAGCAACTCTGGTTCACCACTTGAATGCTCGGAAGCTCCCTGCGAGGGACATGTGCAGCAGGAGCGGGATCCTCTATCGAAATATTTGCCTCCTTGTCCTCAACGTCTGGAACATCTACCTGGACAAGACGTATCACGGCCTCCACCAACCGACGAGGCTGTCTGACAGAACGGGGACGAGGCACTTCAGAAGCCCTCCGCCGTACGCCATAAGTGGTCCTATAGGAACTGCTCGACTGATCCGGATCCATAGTATTTGGACAACAAGTCTCCAAATCACCTCAGAAAGGGTGTGGTATTTCCTTACCTAGAGCTTTCTAGAATGCATTTTATGACTATATGCATGCATGCATTTACTTTAACATATAATAGAGTTAAAATGCATGACTACCCAATGCCTACATTTGGAAAAATTTTGCCATAGTCCCCTTTGAAAATAGGACTATCCACATGCATAGAGGCATGTCTAGGTGGCCATTCAGTAGCAAACCTGCCCCAAAGTCATATACATAATATATGCATTAAAAATTGAAATCATCATGCATAAGGCCAACCTCAATACTAGGAGTACTTTGCCGTGCTACCTTATGCTCATTGGACCTCAAATAGGATTAAAAAAATAGCAGAAAAAGGTGCCAATTTGACTGTCTCAAAAGTTAAATTTTTTCACATCATTATGTTTAGCATGGCTTAATACTAACATTTACTATGTTGAATATTTTTTATCTAGTCATTTGTGCATACATAATCACTATTATGTGTTTAGATGCATTTCATGCGATAACTCAAAATCCAACGGACAGAAATGAGAGAAAATACATGCATATGTTACCACAATAGTGTAGAACACTCGTACGGTGACAGAATTTATAGAAAGCAGCCCGAACTCAGCAGATCTGAAGATGGCTCACAATTTTCTCTATGCAAAGCAAGTTGAAAGTGACTGGTGAGACCAACCTGCTGGATTATATCATCCACGGTTGGCCGCAGGCCCATCTGCGGCTGCAGCAGGTGCACCTACGGCACCCCCATGCGGGTCCCATCCCTCCGGCTCATCCCAGTTCGAGTTGCAAAGGAGTTCTTACAAGCTGAAAAGGCCAAATCAGGGATAAAAATGCTACGTGATTGAGCAGAATAGCCTAAAACCCTGGTTTTTCTGGATCCAACTGTGGCTTTCTTTTCATCCATTGGTATTCGCCCGAACACAGGGATTACTATGCCAATGATTTAAGTCTTTGCATACCACATTCGGCAATACCGTACAAAGGTCCGATGCCGTCAGCGTAAGGTTGTCACCCCAATCTTTTCATAAATGAGGTCCCCGGCGGGGGTTACAATGCATGTTCATCCGTTGACACACAAATCAACGAAGGTCAAGCAGTCTTGACATTATTATAGCCGATAGCGATTTAAACCTATCAGAGCTCTGAAGCTATTCGAGGTTTTCACACCCGACTGCTCGTATTCCCCAACAGATCCCCGGCGGGGGTCACAATGCAATGTTCTGGTGATCTACACGACAACGAAAGTCAAGCAACCTTGATAGTATATCCCACATGATTTTTCAGCCGTTGATTCACATGTCAGTGAAATACACGGCAATGAAGGTCGGGCATCCCTGACAACATTTGTTGTTTGCAGTAAATCCAACAGAACATGTCCTGATGATACAAACCAGGAGATTGTCATCAAGGAGGATTGATGATGGAATATGTTATACACATCCTCAAGCAGATCAAGCTTCATCCCCATAGATCTGTCACACATAAGAGGTACATCATCAGGATCAAGTCATAATCAAAGACACAGGACTTTGGTGATAACTCTAACATCAACATCCTAACAGATTCGGATTACACATCAATCTGGTCATCGTTGCCAATCCCTAGTTGAAGCAACAGGGAGCCAGCAATCATACCTAGCGTGTTGGGCTGCAACCCCGTACACATGCATTGTACATTAGCATCATGTTGCTATCCATAGTACCATGTTCGTCTTGTTACGTTTCAAGTGTCTAGGATTCTTTATCCTACCCATGCATCGCCATGCATGAGTAAGATAAAGAGGGGCATCTGTAGACACTCAAAATTTTTTGTACGCCTGTCACTAACATTGCAGGAGAGCATATTCTTCTTTTAAGAGGGAACCCTGAAAGACGATCCATATCCATGCCGGATACTACCGGAAGTTCAGCATCAACCCCGCATCGCAATCTGGGAGTAACAATTCCAATCTCGGAGATAACCCCGAGGAATGCAGATCAATACTGGAACACACATCGGAGAAGACCGATTAATCTCAGAGATAAACCCGAGGTATCAAGTCTCAGTCCCAACCATAGAAATAGCCACCAACCTTGGTGATAACCCCAAGGAATGCAATTTCGGCAATAACCCCAAAAATGCTTGTTACAAATGTAACTAGCTTCAATCTCGACGCTCACAATGAGACATACTGTACCAGCCCGGCGATAACATCGGGAAGACAGGAACACCTCAAAGATGACAATGAGGACCTTCAACAAATTGCAGCAGTCCAATCTCAGCGAAGCTGAGCAACGTCTGCTTTATCAGCCCAATCCGACGATAACACCAGTGAGGGGCAACATCATCATCTGACCAACACGATGCCACGCCACGTCGTCTCAACGTCTCTACGCAACAGTGTCCCACAAGACTAACCAATCCCGAGTGACTATTGTACGGGGTAACGGATGAAAGTTGAAACTTGAAGATCGGAGGGCACCGTCCCATCTTTAATGACTTTGCACAAACTCTAATCCCATGCCATCGTACAACTCTCGACAACGGCGGTTCGAAATAGATCCTGTATACCTCAAACGGATACCCGGTTTGCACTTCTAAAAGTCTGAGGGACATTACAGTGCCTGAGTGCACGTACTTCGAGATGACCTGACCCAAAAAACCCGGGCCAACCCGGGTTGCCTCTGGTCTACCTGTGGCCCAGCCGCAGGTTCCACCCTCTATAAATAGAGGGCTTGGGGTGGCCATTTTGTAAGAGAAAACGGCGAGGAAGTCCTGCCCAATTTGCTCTGTACTCACCCCAGACTGAGTGCTTTCTCATTTTAAACACTTGTGAGCTCACATATAGCTTATTTTATACCTACAAAAGCCAGTGTTTACCCACTTTAAAGATATTGAATTCTTCTTTGGCAGTCCACTGTAAGCCTTCTTTCACACTTTAAAGTTTTTCTCTTCATCTTTGTACACACCCTTTTACACGTTGAGAGTCGTGTTACACACTTTTGCCCGGACTTCGGTCCGTGGTTTATTTTTAGTTTGTATATACAAATATATTTATTTATATGGACTAACATTATCGAGTTATACCTCGATTGAGCCTAGACTTCGATCTAGAGCGTTTAATTGCTTATATATATATATATATATATATATATATATATATGTATATATATATATATATATATGAACTGCGTGTCGAACTCTGTTCGATGAGCTTAGACTTATGTCTGGTGCGTTTAATGGCTTTCTTATATATATAATTATATATATGAACTACTATCGAACTCTGTTCGGTGAGCCTGGATTTCACATCCGGTGTATATTACATGTACTATTATATATATATATATATATATATATATATATATATATATATATATATTTTTTTTTTCTACATTTCGTCCCGCCTGGAGTTTCCTCCGTGGCGGTTGATAGCTTTTACAGCTTTATTTATATTTCTGATCCCCCGTGGATGTGCTCCGTGGCTGGTGATCATGTATGTATATATATATATATATATTTGCGGCTTTTATATATATACCTGTTTAATGCTTTTATATCAATTGCGACATCATGTGAGCCTACGAATCATGTGATCACAGATTCAGTCCCCTAAATCTAGATTCGGTTCCCGTGATGAACCTTTTTAGCTGTAAGCAGCTTATAAATATATCTGTGATGTTTGGATTTCCTAAGATGGTTTTCATACCCACGAGAAATTCAGCACCTTTTTGTACATTATTTTCATACGGAAGCTTCGCATCTGTCAAATATAATCAATCCAGCCGAATACGGAATAAAATGGGAGTATAAAAGGTCTCAATTATTATTGAGCATCAAGGTTTGAAAAACCTCTTTTATAAAACATCACTGCCATATCTTGCTTAAAATTGAATTTTTACATAAAATTCAAACCCTGTGTATATAGGTGCGAACGAGGCCTCACACTACTTCCAAATAACAGCACATTAAACGACACACACACACATTCAGATAACAGTTTCTTGAAAAGAGGCAGTCACCGTGGTAACACGGATGTCGGGGGGTGCCTAACACCTTCCATCCACATAACCAAGTCCCCGGACCCTAATGAATCTCGGTTTCACCGACCCGTTTAGCAGTGTCACATCACTGGGTCAATGTCTAAACCTTTTCTCGGTTGTGTTGGTACAACCAGTTAAAAAACCAACTGGCGACTCTTATAGTCCAATCCTCAACATTATACATGTCGAACCTTTTTCGCTTGTTTCTTCAAACAAATCTCACCTAAAATGAGAACACCAAAGAACAAGTAACGGAAAGGGACAATTAAAATTCCCGACGTCGACACATATCTTAACTTTTCTCTCTCTCTCACTCTAGATTTTTGAAATGGATGAGAGAGAGAGTGGCTTGGTTCATATGAGAAAGAAAGTGAGTCTTTTTCTCTCTCTCTCTCTCTCTCTCTATCTAATCTTGTATAATGCAATGAACTTGGTTGTGTGAAGTGGCGGATGGCTGAGATATATGCACATGCTACGGCTATGTTTTTGGTGAGCAACTCCCCTAAAAGTCAAAACCTACACACCAACCTTATAAAAAATACAAAAAGGGCATTATAGACTTTTTGATTTCTAATATAATGACATTTTTTATATTTGATCAAACCCTTAGGGTTTAAGATTTATGGTAGGGTTTAGGGTTTGAACTATTTTAGGATTTAGGGTTTAACCCTTAACTTTGCAAATTTAATTTCTAACATTTTTGAATTTCGGTTTTAAAAATAGAAAATTAATATTTCTAAATGATAATTAGAATTTTATAATTATATTAAAATTTCTTAATCATAATTTAAATATTGATAATTAGGATTAATAATTCCTAATTAAAATTGTTAATTAAGCAATTAGGGTCAAAATAGTCATTAGGGTTTATAACCCACGAATTAGGGTTTTACTTAGAAAAATAATATTTCTAATTTCGAAATTAGATTTCCTTATGAGATTAGGGTTTCTAATTACTATAACATGAAAATTAGAATTAATATTTCGTAATTAACATTAAAAGTATTAAACTAACAATCAGTCTTTCCCTAATTACAAATTAGGGTTTCAAATCCAGACATTAGGGTTTTTAAAATGTGAAATTAGGGTTTGCTAATTAATTTTTTAAGATTAACCCTAATTAATCTTATAATTATTTACACTTACACCATTAAGTTCCTAATTTAGGGTTTCATACTTCCGAATTAGGGTTTCGAATACCAAAAATTGAAATTAGGGTTTTCAGAATCAGTTTTTAGGGTTTCTTATAATTTGTTAGGGTTTTCTAACCGAACGTTGACGTTCTTAATATATACCTAGGGTTTGTCATAGATATCGTTTATCTGGTTAACCCTTGACCCTTAACCACATACTGTACACATCTACAACCACATACACAGAACATATTCACGTATATTCTTAATCCTGAATAATTCACCTAAATCCTTCATAGAATTTTGAAATCCCCAAAAATCCATCTTAAAAATATCAAGCACATACACTTTTTTTCTGTCTAGGTTCTAATTTTGAACCTTAAACCAATTAATTAAAATTTTAAAAAAAAATTCCAAATTCTCGGGTTGTCACAGTCACCCCTTCTTCTAAAAATTTCATCCGCGAAATTTACCTTACACCGTACACCATACACCATACACCATATATACACCACATCATATGCTACCCAATACACAACTCACAAGAGTAAAAGTTTTCAAATTGTGCTGAGGAGTCGTATAGACTATTTGTCTGTCATTTTCGCAAAGGTTATATGAAAATTCATCCGCAAATCGTCATTACATACGGACACAAAGGGTGATTAGCCCGATATGGCCTGTACAGGCCAAGTACTGATTTTATATGTTTCTCTTCACTTTCATAGGCACAAAATTCTACCTCAGTCTTATTGGATTCCGCACCAAAACAATTTGGTTCGGGAAATTTCTTTCAATGAACACTTAGAGTTTTATAAATATTTGTCTAGTTGAATCAAATAGCATAGACCATATCAATAATTCAATTCAATTGAATTATTTAGGTGCAGCCAAACCCCGTTGGCAAATTAAAATTTTTCAAAATATTTTTGAGAATGACGTCATGATGCCGTACTGTATTAACAGTCCGTTTGAGGATGTCGTCATTGCATAACTTTGTCATAACACATCATACCATAGTGGAACAACGATTTTAGATCAAATTCACACTAAGTATTCTTGTATTTACAACTCCATCACCTTTTTATCATCTCTGCACCAGGTTACATGGTACATGAGTGATAAATAAAATATATTTTGATATTTCAAATCATTTGCGTCTAGCTGAAATAAGTAGCATAGACTATACTTTAAATCGTTTCAAAAATGATTACGAGTTTACATAATTTTTTTTAAAGGCACATAGTGCGTATTTAGCTTGATGTCAATCATTTCAAAGTCTAGCATAGCTAGGAGTTTTGGAAAACTTATGTCTCCACTAATAATCAGTTGCTTAATCAGTCTATCTATTCCTATTATCCTCAATACTACATTCACACATAACTATGCCTAGTTCGTAAAACCACACTTATGAGTCCATTTACTTGCCATAATCATATGAGTTTAAGATCTTTCCTAGACAGACCTTTAGCGTCCATTCGCTGAGGGGTTCATAAACATTTCATATTATTATGAATCAAGAATGTCACATAAGTATGAGTTTTAAGAACTCGTACTTAACCTTATATCCTCTACCTATGACCTATCTATCTGTTATACACATGAGAAAGGAATCACCCTCTTAACATGCATATAGCAAATAGCGCGACACAAACATTTCAATGATTATCATTGCCAGAAACTAAGTAGTTTTTACACCAAGTACAATTCCCCGCCCATACAAGGAATCATACAACTCAGTTGCCGACATGAATCCTCAATTAAATCCCCACCTAACACTAACCCCCTTCTCAATACGAATTTTATTCAACTCGTATTCATAGTCCTTTCCAGAATCTGTACCAATTTATAGTACAACTAACACCCAACAATCTTACTGTAAACTGTTCAATCATTAGATTGATTCTTCTCCATACTATAACCTTATCAGATCACGGAGTGATATCATCGTATATATTACAATTCATTTCTATGTTTTAATCGTTTTGTTTTACGATCTCCTATTCCTATACCTTCAGTCTTTTAGACTCTATCTATTCCTCACTACTGTTCACTTTATTATCAGAGTTAGGGAACTATGTATCTTAACAACTCACCGAGATTCGTCTTTGAATCTTACCGACCAACTAACTCTATGTGAGTTAGATCTTATCCTAATCTCTGCGGTTATTAGTCTCAGGTATTCCTACCTAAGGTTCATAACCTATAGCTCTAATACCAACTGTGACGGCCCCGAATCCTAGGTCCCGACTCATCGCGAATCTGATTCGATCATTCTATACAACTATTACTATTTTTGCAGAAGATATAAACATAAATTGTTTATACAATACAATTATCACACTATTCCCCAAGGTCGAGTAACCTTCGCATAAATACAATTCATAATCTGTCTAACGCATAACATTATTATCAAACTACACTATTACAAAATTAATCGCGCACATTAACTTTAAGTTGGAACTGTCTTTAACCTTTCTTTGTATTCGATGCATTCGTCTTAATTTGCAATGTTTTATCATGATATAGCAAGAGTGAGCATAAGGATTGCCCAACATGTTTAAGTTCAATAATATAATGATATATCATGATTGAAAGAGTCTGAATAATAAGTTGGCTATAATTCAACAATATAATTGTGAACTAGCAGGAACAAATTTATGACTGAACAAGTATTATACATGACCAAATATATTTGAACCAACTGGTAATGAAGGTGATCAGCCTTTCATACCTGACTTATACATGCAATACGTACAGAGTACAATTCATTACAACCGGCAATGATTAACCATAAGCTTATCCGAATGAAACAACTCTTAGTAGAGTTAAGTAAAAACAAACTTGCATGAACCGTTGATTACCGCTACGTAATTTATAACGCTTTATCCGAAGACCTAATATTAGTAATATAGATCTTCAATATTAGAATAATATCATCACAATATAATACTATATATATATATATATATATATATATATATATATATATATATATATATATATATATAAATACATAGAATAATCTAAACACATAACCCTATCAGTCTACAACACACATAAGACTCGGTATCAAATCAAACTATTACAGTCTGAGTTGAACTCGACACAAATCTAACATCCCGACGATCTAGTCGGACTTTTATTGAGTCTAAGTTCAATTAAACTTTGACTTAACAATTAACTTAAATGATTTTATTATCAGTCAAAATATTTTTCATAAGCTCGTAATAATTTTTAGATAATTATTACCATTTATTATAAATTTTTAATCATTAATATCGTATTTAAATGAATTAAATACCACAATATTCAATTATCATTAATATTTATTTATTATCAAATATTAATGAAATACATGTCATAATATTATAATATATTTATAATATCACAAAGTATTTTTAATACTTTAAAATAATATTTATATAATTTTTAAACACTTAAATCCATTATCCGATAGTTGCTTTTAATAATAAAATATTAATATTTTCAAGACAAAATATCAAAAGTTATATTTTATAACTTAAAATATTGTTCTAACACTTAAATCATTTTTATATAATTTTTAAATCATTAATTCTATTTTTCCATAATTTATTTAATATACTTATTAAATAAACTAATTATCATTAATATTAATTTATTAATGAATTTTATCACAAACTATCAAAAGTCACTAAAAATAACTTAAAATATTTTCTTTTACCATAATATTATTTTTCATGAATTAAAACTATTTTTAAATAATTTATTTAATATTGTAATTAAATAAATAAATACCTTTTATATTCCAAAAATATTATATATTTTTGAAATATACTCAAAATAATTAAAAACTATTTTTTCGATTTTAAATAATTTTTCAGAATTTATTTTGTATTTTTAATAATTAAAAATTATTTTTTTCTATTTATTTATTTAAATAAATCATTTTGCGAAAATAAGTGTCACTAAAGGGCCCTATAGCAACAGAACCGTCGCTATAGGTGTTCTTGAGCATGTTCTTGAGCATTTCCAGAAACTCATGTCAGTTAACAAGTTAGCAACTTTGACTACATTTTGATCTGTGATCCCAAGGGTTTCTGGGCTGCTTGATGTTATAAACATGTTGTATTAATGTAATACTACACTTACAAACAAATATCATGCATAAACAACATCAAACTAGTGCGTTATTAGCCTCCAAAATGTCTGACAACCCTGTTCTTCATTTCTGGATTTTCTAGAAAATGAAGAACAGACGAATGTGCTATATTTATATCATTGTAGCTTCCATTATATGTATTATTTGTGTGATATAATGGTTGGATCGTATAGAGAACATGTCAGGCTACAATTAAATATCATCAGATACTAACAACAACATCACATATGACATAATAAGCCTGGTCAAACAATTGACAAAAACTTTGTTCTTGAAGATTATGGGTTTTCCATAATCTTCATCCGAGCAATCGGTCAACGGTGGTTTGACCACTCCTAATTTTGATTCTGAGATATATCATGGTGATCTAATGACTTTAGTATGTAGACTACATGCCAAGCTACAACTACAAAACGACAATTGGGCCAAAACATTAACATACAGCAAGATCAAGGACGTTAAAATTCTTGTCAGACCACTGAAAAAAAAAATTGGGATTGTGATTTTTGTGAACGGTCAACGCTTTTTGACAGCTTATATCTGGAGATCTAGACATGGAATGACCATGAGTAAAGTTCCAGATTACAGTACACATGACATAGAACAAATGTATAACTTAAAACAACTCAAATCAAAAACAGAGAAGAATTTACAGGCTCTGACATTAGCTTGTCAGGCCATATTTCCAACTTTTCCCAGATTTCAAAAATCATCAAATTCAAGCATTTTGATGTTATGGATCTGGGATTTAACAACCCAGGTCACTAAAAGAGACCTTATTACACATATTTAACCAATCAATTACAACTTTTAACATCAAATTGAAAGATTTCTAGTATTAGGGTTTTATACCTTTTGAATGTCCAAATCTTGATTCTGACTTCTGATTGTTGTTCTTGGCTTGATAAGAGGCTAACATATCTTAACTTTTCTCTCTCTCTCACTCTAGATTTTCGAAATGGATGAGAGAGAGAGTGGATTGGTTCATATGAGAAAGAAAGTGAGTCTTTTTCTCTCTCTCTATCTAATCTTGTATGATGCAATGAACTTGGTTGTGTGAAGTGGCTGATGGCTGAGACATATGCACATGCTAGGGCAATGTTTTTGGTGAGCAACTCACCTAAAAGTCAAAACCTACACACCAACCTTATAAAAAATACAAAAAGGGCATTATAGACTTTTTGATTTTTAATATAATGGCATTTTTGATATTTGATCAAGCCCTTAAGGTTTAGAATTTGTGTTAGGGTTTAGGGTTTGAACCATTTTAGGATTTAGGGTTTAACCCTTAACTTTGCAAATTTAATTACTAACATTTCCGAATTTCAGTTTTAAAAATAGAAAATTAATATTTCTAAATGATAATTAGAATTTTCTAATTATATTAAAATTTCTTAATCATAATTTAAATATTGCTAATTAGGATTAATAATTCCTAATTAAAATCGCTAATTAAGCAATTAGGGACACAATAGTCATTAGGGTTTATAACCCACGAATTAGGGTTTTATTTAGAAAAATAATATTTCTAATTTCGAAATTAGATTTCCTTATGAGATTAGGGTTTCTAATTACTATAACATGAAAATTAGAATTAATATTTCGTAATTAACATTAAAAGCATTACACTAACAATCAGTCTTTCCCTAATTCCAAATTAGGGTTCCAAATCCAGACATTAGGGTTTTCAAAATGTGAAATTAGGGTTTGCTAATTAATTTGTTAAGATTAACCCTAATTAATCTTATAATTATTTACACTTACGCCATTAAGTTCCCAATTTAGGGTTTCATACTTCCGAATTAGGGTTTTGAATACCCCGAACTGAAATTAGGGTTTTTAGAACCGATTTTTAGGGTTTCTTATAATTCGTTAGGGTTTTCTAACCGAACGTTGACGTTCTTAATACATACCTAGGGCTTGTCACAGATATCGTTTATTTGGTCAACCCTTAACTCTTAAACACATACTGTACACATATACAATCACATACACTGAACATATTCACGTATATCCTTAATCCTGAATAATTCACCTAAATCCTTCACAGAATTTTGAAATCCTCTAAATTCCATCTTAAAAATATCAAACACATACACTTATTTTCTCTCTAGGTTCTAATTTTGAACCTTAAACCAATTAATTAAAATTTTAAAAAAAATTCTAAATTCTCGGGTTGTCACATATTCAGCTTATCGAGCCCAAAGCCAGTAATGGGCATCGGTTTATCTTCACCATGATCGACTACTTCACCAAGTGGGTAGAAGCAACCTCCTTCCCTAGGGTTACCAAAGAAGTCATCATTGCTTTCATCAGAAGCAATGTCATTTGTCGATATGGACAACCAGAGGTAATTGTATCGGACAATGCTAAGAACCTCAAGAATAAAACGATGGAGGAGTTATGCAGTAAATTCCACATCAAACATCTTAACTCTATCATCTACCATCCAAAGATGAATGATGGTGTTGAAGCGGCTAACAAAAACATTAAAAAGATCATGCAAAAAATGTCCGCCAACCACAAAGACTAGCCTGACTTATTGCCTCTTACTTTATTAGCCTATAGAACATCAATGCGCACTTCAACTGGGGCAACCACCTACGCATTAACCTATGGGATGGAAGCAGTGCTCCCCATAGAAGTAGAAATGGAATCCCTTTGCGTGCTAATAGATGCTCAGCTGGATGAAGACCAATGGGTACAAGATTGGTATCACCAATTGTCTCTAATAGACAAAAGGCGAACCGCGGCTATCTTCCATGGTCAGTTTTATCAACAAAGGATCGCCCGATCCTACAATAAAAAAGTCCGGCTGCGGCAGTTTAAACAACATGACTTGGTTTTAAAGAAGATCATTGACAACCAAGATCAACCTAAGGGAAAATTCGCTCCTAACTGGGAAGGCCCATTTATTGTCAAGGAGGTATTGACAGGAGGTGCTCTCAGATTGCAGGAAATGGACGGCGATGAATTTACACAACTTATCAACTCGGACACCATGAAACGGTACTATATCTGAAGTTACCATCAAACAAACATCCTGGTGTTGGATCATCAGATCACCAGTTATTTCGGTTCTTTAACCCTTCACTACATACAACTCTTTTTCCACACTGCGCCCCTCAGGGAAACACACTTTTCAAGCCAGCAGCCTGGTTTTCGGATCATCAGATCCTTTCCTCTTCACTCGGCTTTTTAACCCTTACTCAACTTCGGTTATCCCACTACGGATTGAACCTTTCACACTTGCAGTTTGTCCCCAAACATGGGATCAAACTTTTCACACCTGCATTTTATCCTGAACTTAGGATTAAACTTTTTCCCCACTGCAGTTTGTCCTCCACATAGGATCAAACTTTTTGTTGGCTATAAATCGTCCTGAGGGGCGAACTACGTCAACCTGAGATACACAGGAGTATGTAGGCAACCATTTTATATGGCTCGATCGTAATAAAACAAAAATAACAAAAACATTTCTACACCCTTCTCCTTACAAAAACAAAAATAACAAAAACATTCCTACACATTTTCTACCACATAGAGCGTTGAACCTCTTACACCAGGTTCGAACTATGTAGACCTGATCTCCTCTTCAACAGGAGTACGTAGGCAACCATTTATGGTTCGGTCTAACCCTCTACCAAAACACAAATACTTTACAACGGTACTAGGATCAAACTTCAATCCACCACATTTCATTGGTTTCAAACCAAAGGGATGGAATTACCTGACCTCCCAATGTAAACGGGAGACTCGACGACCATCTAAGCTGCGGTTGTACCTTGGAAGAGCAATACCAATCCATAAGAGATGGAATTAAATAGGCTCCTCCTAAATAGGAGTACAGGCGACCATCTATGGTGCGGTTAATCTTGGAGAGGAAAGCCATAATCCTCTCCATATTTCCATACAGAAACCAATCCCAAGACACCAAAGATGGTAGGGAACACACAGATCAATGATCCATTTTAAATTATCCAAAGACAACTCAATGTCCATCCAGTAAGGAGGAATTCAGAACACATCAAGATCACAAACCCTGAAGAAGTAGGAAAATATCAAGCAAGTATCCATGTATATCTAAAAGGGAAGTGATCAAAAATATATTTCCCTGCTATATATAATAATGTTTGATATACACACTATAAACTGTACATGACAAAATGGCTAAGCGAGTCTGTGCAGGAAAATACAAGGCTATCTACAGATCGGTATGCATGCGGGCTAGCAGATCTAATATAACATCTCTCTCTGAACAAGGAGGCAACGCTGTGGTCTCTTGTACAAGGATATCCACACGAACTAACAAGTTCGAGCCCATCTGCATGGTGACGCGATGCTCATCAATGTACGCACTCATCTAGGCAAGCATACCAGTGGTCAGGGATCTCACTGTGGTACTATCTGTGATGGCTACATCCTGGACAGATATGGCGCTATCCCGCTCAACGATCACTGCATCTTTGGCTGATATGGCCTCATCCCGCTCAACAACAGCGGTATCTCTACGAGCTAATGCCTCATCTCTCTCTAACAGAGCTGCGTCTCTCCCATCAAGAGCTATCAACATCAGGGCTCTAGCATGATCTCTCTCAAAGATCATCAAATGAAGACTCTGGTCAAAGTACT
Organism: Panax notoginseng; assembly: GCA_016801055.1. Classification (NCBI taxonomy): domain Eukaryota; kingdom Viridiplantae; phylum Streptophyta; class Magnoliopsida; order Apiales; family Araliaceae; genus Panax; species Panax notoginseng. Next base: position 166,305,868 of record CM029014.1, on the reverse strand, counting down.
ATGCTGAATGCTGGATCACAATAGTACTAGTATTGGGAGAATCTAAGAGAGTAGCTGGCAACCCAGTAAATGGCTCCTCTTCGGTGTGAGAATCAATGTCCTCCATGGGCTCTCCACCATCTAAATCACTACCCCACACTGTGGATACTACCGCAGCCGATGAAGTCTCTGTCTCCATCCACGTAACATACTCTAGCGAATAACTGGATGGCTAACAAAAAAAGTAGTTATCTCACACTGATCCTGTGACACCCCCAAATTCAGGTTACCTGACCCCAGAGTTTGGTGCTCACGATCCACAATATATTAACATCTAACTACCTATTCAAATATAAATAGGAATACATAACTCATTAATATATGTTGTTAATACATAAGTCCCAGGTCCACTAACCTTAACATTATAGACATACCCCTTAGATATACAAAAAGGGTTTACAATACAACATAATAAAAATAATGTTCATTATGCTAATTTATCACTATGCCTTTTCCTTTGTTCTTCTTCGCAGCACCTTCTGCAACTTCGTCCCTAGCTAAAAAGTTTTATTTAGCAAGGGTGAGCAACAAGTTTGCCCCGCAAGTTAATACATACAATAAAGGTATAGAAATCAATATCAAGTCTTGTCACATTATACGCAACAATAATCTAAAAATGAAAGAGTACAACGCTTTCAAGGTTTTTTACGATATTCAAATGAATAAGCAAGAATTAATTCTACAAAATAGCAAAGTGGAAATGTTTTTTAGATTTATGTCGAGCGATCCATTGGATCTTGAACTTCTCTTCTCGAGTAACTATCAAATATTTGACTTTGATATACCCAGGTGTATCAGATAACCATAAAGATTAAATCATACCCCTCTGCAAGTATACAAAGTGATCAGCTTTATTATACCCTATATTATGCATAATACTTAATTGCGCGCAAAGGCCGTATATACGACCAATAAAATATTCCCTTTATATAAAATGTTGTTCTTCCCAGTCTCAGAATCATGATTTTGATCTAACAGCGAAATACTGTGATTTCAATTTCTAATTGCTTCTCGATCTAGCAAAAATAATTGGCATCGATCTGTCAATAATAATTAAATTCTCTTCTCGAATCTATCATGTTCTAACAAATGTTCGTCTAGCCAGGATAATTGGCTTAGACATTTCTCAACATAATTCGACAATAAATAGGAATTATCGGTACTATCAATTCTATCTTCTACGAATATGAATATCCAATAATAAATTCTTGGACATTGTATAATTAACAATAATTAACCACTATAATAATTGAACAATATTAACTTAAGGTTGAGTTAGGAAACTTGCCTCTTCCGTTGATTACAGCTACACAAAATACTTATCTGCGTTCGTAAGACATATAACCAATAATATCGGTCTCACAATTAGCATAATAATTTATAACACACAATAATGTATTCTACAATCAAACTTCTCCTAGGCACATTTTTACATAATCACATCAGTGTTTATAACCTATATAAACACTTAACAAGTCTAACTATTTCAGTCTGGTTGGACTTCGGTCCATTCTTGGTGTTCTGATCACCCTATCCGACAATTAACACATTTATTGTCAATTAAATTCAGTTTCTAAGCTTCAATATTAATTTAGATAAGTCAATTATCATTAATAATATTTTTCGGAAGCTTTTAATAATTTATAAGCAATTATTATAATTTATAATAATTTCTCAAAGATCGGAATCATTTTTAAATAATTTAATTATCAAATAATCTTATCATTATTAATATTTAATAATATAAAAATATTAATGACATACTTGTCAAAATATTAAAGTTATTATCAATAACTTAAAATATTTTTAAATCAACAATATTCCACTTAAATGATTTTTAAAAATAATTAAAATTAATTTTAAATCATCACCATTAATAGTTAAATATTAACGAAATTATCATCCAAATATTAAAAGTCATTAATTATAAATTAAAATAATTTTAAATTATTTTTCTCATTTTTAAATAATTTTTAAATCTATAAAATCATTTTTAATTCCTTTATTTAATATAAAAATTAAATAAATCTAATATCATTAATATTAATTTATTAATGAGAATTCTCCAAAAATATTGAAAATTATATTTTTATAATTTAAAATATTTTCTAACACTTTATTCTCATTTAAAATAATATTTAAATTAATAAAATCATTTTTAACTTATTTATTTAAAACAATACTTAAATAAATCTAATATCATTAATATTAAATTATTAATGAAAATTCTCTAAAAATATTAAAAGTTATATTTTATAACTCAAAATATTTTTAAACACTTTATTCTTATTTAAAATGATTTTTATAAGATTAAAATTATTTTTCTCTAATTTATTTAATACACTAATTAAATATCATTAATATTCAAATAATTATAAATATTAATGAAAATATCCCAAATAATTAAAAGTTATTTTTTAGAATTTAAAATAATTTTTTAAAACTATTTTTGTAATTTGTAGAATTTATTTTCTATTTTAAGTAATTTTCAGAAATTCAGAAATTAAAAATTAAATAAACCGTCGCTGTAGGCCTTTAGCGACGCTTTCTGTCGTCTTTGGTGTTCTTGAGACTCAAGAACACTGTCAGACCAGTTTCAAGGTAGCTCGTTTGACCAGCCTTAAATCTCAATGTAATTCGTTTTTGGGCAAAGCTAAACATTGAATCAATCATCATCTCGGTCATTCAACAAACCATCAAGAAGATCTGGACTTGCACACCTACTGTCAAAGTGTTTCTGGGTTTTCTCAGAAACCCAACAGTTCGACCGGTCACTTTCTAGCTCATTTTTAGATAGGCTCTAATCATCAATTATGTGTTATTATGGTTCAAATCTATAATATACATGACAAGGAACATTACTATAATAACAGATCGAATAAACAACAACAAAATCACATGTTACAGCTTGGTCAAAGGCTGTCAGAAACCTAGTTCATAGAATTTCTGGAAATTCCCATAAAGTGCATCCGTGATCAAATGGTCTAGTTTGATCATTCATTACAACCATCTTATGTGTTGTTTAAGAGATCTACTAGCATGGATCTAGAGTTCACATAACTAGCTACAAATATGTTACAACAACAACATCATAACACTAAAAACCGGACAGATCTGGACGTTACAAAACATTGTCAGACTCGGTTTTTAAACTGCTGGGTTGCCCAGATTTGGCCCGGTCATGCCCGGTCAACGAGTTTTGACCGTTTATATCTTATAATCCGGACATATAATGACCCTGATTTCACTTGACGATCAAAGACAATATGATAAGCTACCAATTACAACTTTTAAACAACAGAAACAATAAACGAACAAGAATCTGTGGCTCCTGACATTAGCTTGTCAGACCACCAAATATGTGCTTGGGCAGTTTTTTAAAAACACCATTTTAAAGCCATTTGATGCTATGGATCCATCATGGATCAACATAGATCAACTAAAAACATCATATAACATAAGATTAAACACTTAAACATAAATTTTTTCTTAGCAACTTGGATCAAAAATCAAATTAGGTTTATACCTTCTAGCTTCAAATCCTTGATCTTGCTATCCTTAACTGATCTTAATGATCTAAGGGATGTTTTAGGGACTGATATACTTGTGATTTTCGGAGGTTTAGAAGAGAGGGAGAGTTGGTGAGAGCTTAAGACACAAATGGCAATTTTTTAGTAACTTTTCTCTCTCAATATCTTTATATAATATGATGCAATGAATTTTGCTTGCCTAGCTGATGTTATAGACTGATTTGCTGGAGTTTAATGACTCACCAAGTCAATGTAGTTGCTCACCTACTAAAGGTCTTGGTAATTTTACAAGTTACCAATTAAAGAAAATGAAAAAGGGCATTTTTATCATTAGTAAAATGATTTTAATGGCATACTAGACAATTGCACAAACCCTTAAGGTTTAACCCTAAGGTTCTAATCCTTAGGTTTTAAAACTTTAGCTTTCTAGGATTTTCTAATTAGGGTTTTTTAATTAGAAAATTAAAAGTTTAAAACTATAATTAGGGTTTGCTAATTAAATTAGGTTTTCCTAATCATATTAACATTTAATAAACACATTAAGCTTGCCAATTAGGATTAAGGTTTCCTAATTTAGGGTTTAAGAATCCCGAATATGAAATTAGGGTTTCTCAACTTTTAATTAGGGTTTCTAACTGTGCGTTAGGGTTTCTAATCCTGAGATTAGGATTTCTAATCTCTTATTAGGGTTTATTAATTTTAAACCTTATCCGATCAATTATTGATCAACATTTTTATACAATACAATCACATACATACCAATATAATTATTTTAATTATATTTTCTATCGAATCCCTATTCAAAAATTAGGGTTAGGGTTTCTAAAGCTGTTAAACATAACTCTACTCTAATTTCTCAGTCAATACACAAACTGACTAATTCTCAAAACTCATATCATAGATACACAGTACAATATTAACAGTCAATGTCAATATAAAAAAAATTATTCGTCAAATTTTGATTTTTCGAAATCCCGAGTTATCACATTCACCCCTCCTTAAAAGGATTCCGTCCTCGGAATCACCGCTTTCTTATTCTCTACAATCTTTTAAAGTTGTATCATCAATTTATTTTTATCAACACTATTAAATTGTGTCTCAAATTCTAACATGTGACTTGAATCTATAAAAGAAAACAGTTCACAGAAATATCTGACTCGTATTATTCGCGTAATTTAAGTTCTAAACGAAATTGTTACCTGCTACCACCTCCTGGGCAGCCACCGTATCCTGCGCCGTCATGTTGAATGTACGGACGGTTGATCTTCCTGGCTGTGCAGGTCCTCAAATTGCCAAGGTTCCACCACCGGGTCCCTTGTTGACACTTTCCTTCTCAACATTACTCTTCGGACAGTTCCGTACCATATGGTCAATCGATCCGCATGCAAAACCACCTTGAATTTTCTTTTGATTGGGGCAATTGGGTGACATGTGCCCCTCTTGCCCGCAGTTATAGCAGACTCCTTTCTTCTTCAGACAAACACCTACATGGTTCTTCCCACAAATCGCACATGGCTCCCTCCCTTGCTTATTTCCTTCAGTCTTGCTACCCGATTGGTTATTCTCACCCCACTTCCTTTTGTTCGGGTTACTACCACCACTGCTTCCTCCATCATTGGTATTCTTCTTCTTTTCCTGATGAAATCGAGATGCAGCTTTGCTCCCTCCTTCAGCAATTAACGCCTTTTCTAACAAAGCTACGAACGTGTTGATCTGCAATATCGCTACCTTGTTGAATATCCCTGGCTTCAGTCCATTCTCAAATCTTTTCACCTTTCTTGCTTCTGTGTCCACCTGATGAGGTGCCAATCTTGCTAATTCGTTGAATTTAGCAGCGTATTCAGAAATTGACATATTCTCCTGTTTTAATTCTAAGAACTTAACTTCCATATGAGCTTGTATACTCGGTGAGAAGTAGTTCTCAAAGAACAGTTCCTTGAATCTTGTCCATGTCACTATGGTTGTATCATCTCTCGCCTGATTAGTCTCCCACCAGTAATTAGGTTCTCCCTTCATCAAGTATGTTGCAAAAGCCGTCTTTTGCTTTTCCGCTACTCTGGCGATAATGAATGCTTTCTCCATCTCCTTTACCCAAGTTTGGGCTTCAATCGGATCTGTGGTGCCTTTGAATTCAGGTGGTCCTATCGCTTTAAAGTCTTTGAAGTTAGCTAATCTGTCGGCTGGCTGATTCCTCGCCCTTCCTCTTACAGCTGGAGCTCTATTTTCCATAGCTTGGGCTAGCATGTCTACAAAATTCTGCATTGGGTCCGTTTGACCTCCTTCATTATTCACTAACTCTTCTTCTCGTTGATTTCGATTTTGTCATCTAGGCGGCATAATCTGATTTAAATTAAAATCTTATATTAATTCCCTTTCTCTATACAAATTCTTAACACAATAAGAATTCAACATATAATTCTCATATAATCGCATATTTATTCAAATAGAACATAGTACATTTAGTACTTAACACATATTACTATCCCTTTTTAAATCGTAGCAGGACTAACAACACAACTTTACACAAAAAGTTACAATTCTCCATTCACACATAGTTATTCCCAGTTCATCAAACTTACCACACTTATGAGTTCAGGAACTTGCCACAATTATTTGAGTGTATGAACTTATCCTAGTAAGACCTTTGGCATCCATTCGCTGAGGGGTTCAGAGCATTTCATATAATTATGAGTCATGAACTTAACATAAGTATGAGTTTTAAGAACACACAGATTATTCTTAATCTCTTATTCATATAGAAAATAAAGATTTTATTCATACAAACATATATATTTACATATGTTCGAACTTCGTTCTCGATATTACAACACTTAATATCATAATCTTCTACCAAAAGGAACAGACGCTCAAACTTAAGCTATATATCGTCCACTCCCTTCACCAGTATTCTTCTTGTTGGGACACTTGTTGAATCCGTGACCCATTCTACCACATGAGAAACACTTCCTCATATTCGGCTTAGGACAATGAAGGGAAATATGTCCTTCTTGCTTACAGTTTAAGCATACGTTCTTCCACATCATGCATTCTCCCACGTGAGTCTTTTCACACTTGCTACAGGCTTGCTTCTTGACTTTTCAGAATTAGGGCTGTCGTTGTCCCTCTTCCTCTTTTTCTTGTCTTTATGCTGCTTGATTATTCCTTCAGATGATCCACCACTTTCAGTCTTCATCCTTTCCACCTGCGCCTTGAGCTCGTTCCGTTCTTCAGTCATTTCACATAACGCTCGCTCCGTCTTCCATAACTCCTCCAAGAGAAATACTTTACTCCGGAGTTTCAGGACTTCTGTAGATAGTTGTTCTTGTTCTCTAACTTTGGTCTTATTCTTTTTCTCTACCTTAGCTTCTTTAGACTCCGCCTCCTCATCACCACTTAGATACATCTCAGAATAATCATCATGATCACTCCCAAGATTCACCATGGGTTCATCTTTTCCCACTTCTTTCACCGACTCGCTCTATGCTATCACCTCGGCTACTGGCACTGGTGCGACAGCCGCTGGCATCTTCACACTCATCTTATCTTCTCCCGACATCCTACAATTAGTTTAAACAACTTGATTAGTACTTCACCAGTACAAACTTCTCACACTAGGTGTCCACATATCTCACTATTGATACATTTCGACAATCCCTCACTTAGTACTCTAAATGAGTATTCTCTATCTCGGTCTTGGTTATAATCCTAGGGTTTTTCCCCACCCCACTTAAGGTTTATAACCTATAGCTTTGATACTAACCTGTGACACCCCCAAATTCGGGTTACCTGACCCCAGAGTTTGGTGCTCACGATCCACAGTATATTAACATCTAACTACCCATTCAAATATAAATAGGAATACATAACTCATTAACATATGTTGTTAATACATAAGTCCCAGGTCCACTAACCTTAACATTACAGACATACCCCTTAGATATACAAAAAGGGTTTACAGTACATCATAATAATAATAATGTTCATTATGCTAATTTATCACTATGCCTTTTCCTTTGTTCTTCTTCGCAGCACCTTCTGCAACTTTGTCCCTAGCTAAACAGTTTTATTTAGCAAGGGTGAGCAACAAGTTTGCCCCGCAAGTTAAGACATACAATAAAGGTATAGAAATCAATATCGAGTCTTCTCACATTCTAATAATTTAATTATCAAATAATCTTATCATTATTAATATTTAATAATATAAAAATATTAATGACATACTTGTCAAAATATTAAAGTTATCATCAATAACTTAAAATATTTTTAAATCAACAATATTCCACTTAAATGATTTTTTAAAAATAATTAAAATTATTTTTAAATTATCACCATTAATATTTAAATATTAATGAAATTATCATTCAAATATTAAAAGTCATTAATTATAAATTAAAATATTTTTAAATTATTTTTCTCATTTTTAAATGATTTTTTAATCTATAAAATTAATTTTAATTTCTTTATTTAATATAAAAATTAAATAAATCTAATATCATTAATATTAATTTATTACTGAGAATTCTCCAAAAAATATTGAAAATTATATTTTCTAATTTAAAATATTTTCTAACACTTTATTCTCATTTAAAATGATTTTTAAATCAATAAAATTATTTTTAACTTATTTATTTAATACAATAATTAAATAAATCTAATATCATTAAATAATTATTTTCAGAAATTCAGAAATTAAGAATTAAATAATCCGTCGATGTAGGCCTTTAGCGACGCTTTCTGTCGTCTTAGGTGTTCTTGAGACTCAAGAACACTGTCAGACCAGTTTCAAGGTAGCTCGTTTGACCAGCTTTAAATCTCAATGTAATTCGTTTCTGGGCAAAGCTAAACATTGATCATATAGTGTTTATGTAACACTACATGAATCAATCATCATCTCAGTCATACAACAAACCATCAAGAAGATCTGGACTTGCAAACCTACTGTCAGAGCGTTTCTGGGTTTTCCCAGAAACCCAGCAGTTCAACCGGTCACTTTCTAGATCATTTTTAGATAGGCTCTGATCATCAATTAAGTGTTATTATGGTTCAAATCTATAGAATACATGAAAAGGAACATTACTATAACAACAGATCGAATAAACAACAACAAAATCACAAGTTACAACTTGGTCAAAGGCTGTCGGAAACCTAATTCATAGAATTTCTGAAAATTCCCAGAAAGTGCATCCGTGATCAAATGGTCTAGTTTGACCATTCATTACAACCATCTTATGTGTTGTTTAAGAGATCTACTAGCATGGATCTAGAGTTCACATAACCGGCTACAAATATGTTACAACAACAACATCATAAACTCTAAAAACCGGACAGATCTGGACATTACAAAACATTGTCAAACTCGGTTTTTAAACTTCTGGGTTGCCCAGATTTGGCCTGGTCATACCCGGTCAACGGGTTTTGACCGTTTATATCTTATAATCTGGACATCTAATGACCCTGATTTCACTTGACGATCAAAGACAACATGACAAGCTACCAATTACAACTTTAAAACAACAGAAACCACAAACGAACAAGAATTTGTGGCTCCTGACATTAGCTTGTCAGACCACCAAATCTGTTCTTGGTCAGTTTTTTAAAAACACCATTTAAAGCCATTTGATGTTATAAAGCCATTTGATGCTACCGATCCATCATGGATCAACATAAATCAACTAAAAACATCATATAACATAAGATTAAACATTTAAACACAAAAATTTTCTTAGCAACTCGGATCAAAAATCAAATTAGGTTTATACCTTCTAACTTCAAATCCTTGATCTTACTCTCCTTAACTGATCTTAGTGATCTAAGGGATGTTCTAGGGACTGATATACTTGTGATTTTCAGAGGTTTAGAAGGGAGAGAGAGTTGGTGAGAGCTTGTGTAAGACCCCAACTTATTAATGAATAAAATCAAATTTTCTCTAAATATTATTGTGAATAATAAGGGGTTAATTTGATATAATACTTTGGTTATGGGTGAAATGTGCAAATTTTGCAAAATAAGCAAGTGGTTATAAAATATTTATTTTTGGTCGGTGAATATTCGGTTGGTCGTGGAATATTCTTGCTGTCGGGGAATATTCGTACGACGACACAGCCTTGTGTGGGCCCCATAACGGAAATCGATTGGATGAAGAAAACGACAAGTATAAGTTGTTTATACATAACGGCGTAGTTGTTACCGTTAATACTGTTGGAATACCCGGTGGTTAAAATACAGTAGCACACGGTATTGCACCAATTATTGATTCTTACGTAAGAAGGCACTACTCAATAATTGTTACAGTAGTTATTATTCAATATTTTATTTTATTGATTCAATAATTGCTGCGTTGATATTTTATATTATTGTTGTTTCAATAATTGTTGCTGCACAGTATTTTCATTTATCAGATCAATAATTCATATTATTTGAATAATATTATTAGATAACATTATTGGCAATGTCTAGAAAGTTCTGTCTAAGGAGAGGTTTGGTCATCTAATTGCGCGCCAGTAAGGAGAAATCCTTATTGGAAAGCCCCCTCTTTCCTGGGAACGGCCTGGTTGTCATAAATGTGATTCTGTAATATTATTTATGAATAATTAATTATTGATTCATATGATAAGGAAATATTTATTTTATGTGGATATAAATGAGGGATATATTTTTGTGGTTAAAAATGAAGGAGTTAATGTTGAGGTGTTTTATCAGTATTTTTATCGGAATGGAGGTATTAAAAATCAAATCAGGGTTTTTGAGAAATATTGCGGGTGTTATAATTTTTAATCCGACCGTTGGATCGTGGTAATTTTTGGATATGTTATACATATATAAGTTGAGTATATGTCCACAAATTTTGAACCGTTAAAAATGAACGTATGATTTATTATGAATTTTACGAGATGACTGGTTCAGAAATTGTTGAATTTTTGGAGTTTATCATTTTGATGGAAAATTCTAGAATTGGTGGGCCCCACTTGTGGTTGGTGAAGAAATGTGCTGAATTATATTTCAAATGTGGTAGGTGGGAATAGTAGCAGGTAAAGCCATCAGGTTGCAGGTCAAACCTACCAAAATTTTCCTATAAATAGAGGGCTAAGTTAGAATTGAAAATCACACCAGAAACAAGTTTTCTCTCTTTCTCTCTCTAGATTATTGAGTGTATTTTGTGAGTATTTAGATACTTTGAGAGTTTCTATTAATCAGAGCAAGTTTCTTTCAGCCTTATACCGGTATTCCGACCAGAAGTACTGATATCTTGAGGTAAGGGATATTATTTTCTTCTTAAATGATATTATTTTCTTCAATATCATTATGCTGAAATATTGATATGAGTTTTTATCAAATTTGGAACTTTTTGTGTCGGGGTTACTATTCACGTATACGGCACTATTCACGTATACGGCACTATTCACGAATACGGCACTATTTACCGAAAAATAAAATTTTTCCTTTTTGTCCAAGATGTCTATTATGGTTACTATCTTTGATTGTATCCATGTTTTGATCTTTATTTTTGAATTCTGCTTCACAATTGATTATTATGAAGTATTATTGATCTTGGATAAACTGTTATACGAATCCCTACTATTTGTCCTTCTGTCTCATTGGATTCGTTTTCTTTAAGATATTTTTCATCATCCTCAGTCCTAAATGATGATATTACTGAATATCTTTGGCCTGTAGTGCAAAGATGTATGATTACTTGATGAATATCTTTGGCCTGTAGTGCAAAGATGAACAGGTGTTGAGATGAACATGACCGACTGATGATACAAATGAATATCTTTGGCCTGTAGTGCAAAGATGAATATTTGGTTAAAGATGATTATTAATTGATGTTACAGGGATAAAATATTGATGATGGACTTTTAAATCTTAGAAGATAGTAGAATTCTTTCTCTACTTGACTCTTCTAATGGTTTGTTGTTTCCGCTGCAGTTGTTGATCTAAAACTTGTTGTCGATTATATTTTATCAGATTTTTCCCTGTTGAAGACTAACGATAATTTGTTGTATATTATCTTAGTCATAATATTCTTTACTGGGCTAGTTGAGCTCACCCTTTTCCTTTTTGTTCCATTTTTCTTCTCAGAAGGTGAGAACATAGCAGGATCTAGTCGGGGTATGGAGTAATGGTTCTAGAAAGATGTATTAGCAGTCCTCACTATTTCTGTAAAATAGTGTTTGAATAATTGTAATGAGGATTTATTTGAGTGTGGATATTGTCTAGAAGACAATATTTGTATTTAAACTCACAGTATGTGTTGTCGTATTTTGCACGACAATTGTATTATTGAAGTTGTAGTTTGCTTTCTGTACCATGTATTTGGCGACTCAGAATGGGTGTTGTATACCTATTCTGGGGGCGTCACAGTTGGTATCAGAGCTTAGGGATATGATCCCTGGCTGAGATGTGAGACAAGAACTAGGAGGGGAGAGACGGGAAATTCCTTCACTAGTATGACTTGACTAAGTTTATTTGGTGTTTATTTGGTCGGTCAGAGTATAGGGATAATATATGACATGACTATTAACCCTTGTTTTATGGCAGTATTTAAGAATGGCAGCTGAGAACGTTAATAATGGAGTAAATCAGACCGTGGAGACACCTTTGATCACCACCCAGGGGAACGTGCAACAGGAAGGCAATATTCCTCCTGTAAACAACGTTACCGAGCAAACGATGAATGATGGAATGTTTAGGAGCTTTTTGCAGTTCATGCAAAATCAGACGAGGGAGACTCGTGTGCAGAATACGGGTGGAAATGATAACGCGCGGTTTGTCACAGCTAAGCAGTTCAAAGAATTGGGACCACCAGAATTTAAGGGAAAGCCGGATCCGATCATGGCGGAAACGTGGGTCAAGCAAATTACCAAGATATTCGATGTCTTGGGATGCACGAAGGAACAAAAGGTTCCATTCGCCACCTTTATGTTCCGCGGTGAGGCAGACTACTGGTGGGAGTCTGTGAAGCGTACCCAGCCTGACGCACTCAACATGTCCTGGGAAACATTTCAAAAACTGTTCAATGACAAGTACTTTCCCGAAAGTATTCGTCATATGAAGGAGGTTGAGTTTATTAGACTGGAACAAAACAACATGACGGTGTCCCAGTACGAGGCGAAGTTTGCAGAGTTATCCAGGTTTGCACCTCATTTGGTCGAAAATGAGGAACGAATGACAAGGATGTTTCTGAGAGGTCTAAAACCCGAGATTCGGCAATATCTTATCTCTCATAAATTTTCTTTATATTCAGATGTTGTAAACAGGGCTCAATTATTAGAGCGAGATAATGAGTATGTGCAACTGAGGGACCACAACCAGGGTCATACCGGTGGCGGCAGTCATCGAAGCAATGAAAACCAGCAGGGAGGAAAATATTCGGACAAAAGCGGTAACCACTCTGGTGGTAATCGTGGTCGTGATAATAGAAGGAGCGAGTCGGGAGGAGATTTCAAGAAGAGAAGGTACAACAATGATAACGTGAAGACGTCAGCACAAACATCAACTGTTTCTAGGGGAGGAGAACGACCACCGGTCGTATGTTACAAATGTGGGAAAGAGGGACATATCAGCCCAAACTGCCCACAACAATCCAAGATATGTTATAACTGTGGAAAGGAGGGTCATATAGCTCGAGAGTGTTCTGCAGCAAAACCAAGTTCAGCGGGGATGGTGACTCCAAAAGTTATCCCGAATAAGTCGAAATCAGCGGTTCCTGGAAGGGCGTTTGTCGTGACTGGCCAAAACGCGAGAAACCCGAACGAGGTGATCACGGGTAAGCTAATCTTGAATTCTTGCGAAGTTTATGCTTTATTAGATACCGGTTCTACCCATTCATTTATCTCTCCTACTTATACTCAACGTTTAAACTTGATTCCGGAGAAGTTAAACTTTGACCTATCTGTGGAAACTCCGTTAGGAGAAACTTTCATCACATCCACTGTTTATAAATCTTGTTTGATCCAAGTTGGCACCATCACATTACCTGTTGACCTTATCTCTTTAAAGATACTTGCTTTTGATGTAATTTTAGGAATCGATTGGTTAACTACTCATCATGCCAAATTGATTGCTTTTGTAAGGTTGTTAGTTTTCATATTCCTAAGCAACCTGTTATTCAAATTCAAGCAACCAAACCATTGAAGTCAAACTCTTTCATATCAAGCCGTAAAGTCATTCATTTATTGAAAAACGGATGTCAAGCTTTCTTAGCTATGTCATGGACTTGAACAAAAATACGTCAGATTTGAGTGATATTTCTGTTGTTTGTTTCCTGACGTATTTCCTGAAGAATTTCTTGGCCTACGCATGATATTGAATTTTGTATCATCTTTGAATCTGGTACAAAACTCACTTCTCAAATCTAATATCGAATGGTTCCTATTAAACTTCAGGAGTTAAAAATCTAACTATAGAAGTTGATAACCGAGCCTCTATCTGGTGACTTCCTTTGTGAAATGCATCGAAGCCAGACTCTCCGTAGGGGGCGTCATATTTGTGCGGTAGTAAACTGATAGGTGCCATTGTGACGTGATATCCATGATTAGGATATGAGTCACAGTTGAGAGCAACCTAAGTCAGTAATCGAAATACGTAGCTTTCTGGGCTTAGCTGGTTATTATCGGAGATTTGTGGAAGGATTTTCTCGAATCGCTACTCCGTTAACTCAGCTGACTCGGAAAGATAGAAAATTCTCATGGAGTGAGGAATGCGAGAAGAGTTTTCAAGAACTCAAGAGGAGACTCATTTCGGCACCTGTTCTGACAATACCATCTGGTTCGGATGGATTTGTTATCTACAGCGATGCTTCCGGCAAAGGGTTAGGATGTGTTCTCATGCAACATGGGAAAGTGATAGCCTATGCCTCACGACAACTCAAAGAATATGAGAGGAATTATCCTACTCATGATTTGGAGTTGGCAGCAGTCGTTTTTGCGTTGAAGATCTGGAGACACTACCTGTATGGGGAGAAAGTGGAGATCTATACAGATCATAAAAGCCTCAAATATTTCTTCACCCAAAAGGAACTCAACATGCGGCAACGACGTTGGCTTGAGCTGTTGAAAGATTACGATCATACCATCCAATACCATCCTGGAAAAGCAAACGTAGTAGCTGACGCATTGAGTAGAAGATCATATGCGGGTACGAGTGCAATGTTTTTAACACAAAGGCCCATTTTGTATGACTTGCAAAGGATGGAGATAGAGATGAAGGCTCCAAGTACCCACATGATGATATCAAATATACGAGTAGAACCGACTTTAATCGATAAAGTTAAAGCTGCTCAAGCTACGGACATGGAGCTGATGCGTATGAAGAAGAAAGTGCAAGAAGGTGCTATTCCAGAAGCAAGAATCGATGAAGAAGGAATACTTCGAGTCAACTCCAGACTTTGTGTTCCTAACGATTTTGACTTGAAGCATAGAATAATGACGGAGGCACACAACACACCGTTTGCAATCCATCCTGGGAGTACCAAAATGTATCACGATCTTCGACATACATTTTGGTGGAGCAATATGAAAAGAGAGATCGCGGAGTTTATCTCGAGGTGTTTAACTTGTCAACGTGTAAAGGCGGAGCATCAAGTGCCAAAGGGTCCATTGCAACCACTTGAGATCCCGAAATGGAAGTGGAAACACATTACTATGTATTTTGTTACGGGTCTTCCCAAGGTTTCTCAAGGCATAGATGCGATTTGGGTTATTGTTGATAGATTAACCAAATCCGCTCATTTCTTGCCGATACGTGAGACTTATTCCCTTGAACGTCTTGCTAGTATGTACGTGAACGAGATTGTGAGATTGCATGGCATGCCAGTATCCATAGTTTCGGATCGTGACTCAAGATTCACTTCACGATTTTGGGTTAGCTTGCAGAAAGCTATGGGCACGGATTTACGATTCAGTTCAGCATACCATCCTCAAACGGACGGACAATCAGAGAGGACTATTCAAACTCTTGAAGATCTATTAAGACTTTGTGTCTTAGATCTCAAAGGGAGTTGGGATAAGTACCTACCATTGGTGGAATTCTCCTACAACAACAGTTATCAGGCGAGCATAGGTATGGCTCCATTTGAGGCGTTGTATGGAAGAAAATGTCGTTCTCCAGTATGCTGGGACGAGGTGGGTGAAGCAACATTGTTGGGACCAGAATTGGTACGCATTACTACAGAGAAGATCCAAACGATTCGACAACGTATACAAACGGCACAGGATCGACAAAAGAGTTATGCGGATCTTCATCGGAAGGACGTGGAATTTAATATTGGGGATCATGTATTGTTACGTGTTGCACCATGGAAGGGAGTTACAAGATTTGGGAAGAGAGGAAAGCTCAATCCAAGATTTGTTGGTCCATTTGAGATTCTTGAGCGAATAGGAAATGTGGCATATAGACTCGCATTACCTCCAAGCATGTCTCGTGTTCATAATGTTTTTCACATATCTATGCTTCGTAAATATGTTAAAGACCCGAACCACATTATTGAGTTAGAACCAGACGAGATAGCTGAAGATTTAACGTACGAGGAGGTACCTGTTAAGATCTTGGATAGGAAAGAGCATGTCCTACGCACGAAGGTTATACCACAAGTTAAGGTTTTGTGGAGAAACCATGCTATTGAAGAAATGACCTGGGAGTTGGAATCAGAAATGAAAGCGAGGTATCCTCACCTTTTTGAAATATCAGGTACGTACGTCAATTTCGAGGACGAAATTTCATAAGGAGGGGAGGTTGTAAGACCCCAACTTATTAATGAATAAAATCAAATTTTCTCTAAATATTATTGTGAATAATAAGGGGTTAATTTGATATAATACTTTGGTTATGGGTGAAATGTGCAAATTTTGCAAAATAAGCAAGTGGTTATAAAATATTTATTTTTGGTCGGTGAATATTCGGTTGGTCGTGGAATATTCTTGCTGTCGGGGAATATTCGTACGACGACACAGCCTTGTGTGGGCCCCATAACGGAAAGCGATTGGATGAAGAAAACGACAAGTATAAGTTGTTTATACATAACGGCGTAGTTGTTACCGTTAATACTGTTGGAATACCCGGTGGTTAAAATACAGTAGCACACGGTATTGCACCAATTATTGATTCTTACGTAAGAAGGCACTACTCAATAATTGTTACAGTAGTTATTATTCAATATTTTATTTTATTGATTCAATAATTGCTGCGTTGATATTTTATATTATTGTTGTTTCAATAATTGTTGCTGCACAGTATTTTCATTTATCAGATCAATAATTCATATTATTTGAATAATATTATTAGATAACATTATTGGCAATGTCTAGAAAGTTCTGTCTAAGGAGAGGTTTGGTCATCTAATTGCGCGCCAGTAAGGAGAAATCCTTATTGGAAAGCCCCCTCTTTCCTGGGAACGGCCTGGTTGTCATAAATGTGATTCTGTAATATTATTTATGAATAATTAATTATTGATTCATATGATAAGGAAATATTTATTTTATGTGGATATAAATGAGGGATATATTTTTGTGGTTAAAAATGAAGGAGTTAATGTTGAGGTGTTTTATCAGTATTTTTATCGGAATGGAGGTATTAAAAATCAAATCAGGGTTTTTGAGAAATATTGCGGGTGTTATAATTTTTAATCCGACCGTTGGATCGTGGTAATTTTTGGATATGTTATACATATATAAGTTGAGTATATGTCCACAAATTTTGAACCGTTAAAAATGAACGTATGATTTATTATGAATTTTACGAGATGACTGGTTCAGAAATTGTTGAATTTTCGGAGTTTATCATTTTGATGGAAAATTCTAGAATTGGTGGGCCCCACTTGTGGTTGGTGAAGAAATGTGCTGAATTATATTTCAAATGTGGTAGGTGGGAATAGTAGCAGGTAAAGCCATCAGGTTGCAGGTCAAACCTACCAAAATTTTCCTATAAATAGAGGGCTAAGTTAGAATTGAAAATCACACCAGAAACAAGTTTTCTCTCTTTCTCTCTCTAGATTATTGAGTGTATTTTGTGAGTATTTAGATACTTTGAGAGTTTCTATTCATCAGAGCAAGTTTCTTTCAGCCTTATACCGGTATTCCGACCAGAAGTACTGATATCTTGAGGTAAGGGATATTATTTTCTTCTTAAATGATATTATTTTCTTCAATATCATTATGCTGAAATATTGATATGAGTTTTTATCAAATTTGGAACTTTTTGTGTCGGGGTTACTATTCACGTATACGGCACTATTCACGTATACGGCACTATTCACGAATACGGCACTATTCACCGAAAAATAAAATTTTTCCTTTTTGTCCAAGATGTCTATTATGGTTACTATCTTTGATTGTATCCATATTTTGATCTTTATTTTTGAATTCTGCTTCACAATTGATTATTATGAAGTATTATTGATCTTGGATAAACTGTTATACGAATCCCTACTATTTGTCCTTCTGTCTCATTGGATTCGTTTTCTTTAAGATATTTTTCATCATCCTCAGTCCTAAATGATGATATTACTGAATATCTTTGGCCTGTAGTGCAAAGATGTATGATTACTTGATGAATATCTTTGGCCTGTAGTGCAAAGATGAACAGGTGTTGAGATGAACATGACCGACTGATGATACAAATGAATATCTTTGGCCTGTAGTGCAAAGATGAATATTTGGTTAAAGATGATTATTAATTGATGTTACAGGGATAAAATATTGATGATGGACTTTTAAATCTTAGAAGATAGTAGAATTCTTTCTCTACTTGACTCTTCTAATGGTTTGTTGTTTCCGCTGCAGTTGTTGATCTAAAACTTGTTGTCGATTATATTTTATCAGATTTTTCCCTGTTGAAGACTAACGATAATTTGTTGTATATTATCTTAGTCATAATATTCTTTACTGGGCTAGTTGAGCTCACCCTTTTCCTTTTTGTTCCATTTTTCTTCTCAGAAGGTGAGAACATAGCAGGATCTAGTCGGGGTATGGAGTAATGGTTCTAGAAAGATGTATTAGCAGTCCTCACTATTTCTGTAAAATAGTGTTTGAATAATTGTAATAAGGATTTATTTGAGTGTGGATATTGTCTAGAAGACAATATTTGTATTTAAACTCACAGTATGTGTTGTCGTATTTTGCACGACAATTGTGTTATTGAAGTTGTAGTTTGCTTTCTGTACCATGTATTTGGCGACTCAGAATGGGTGTTGTATACCTATTCTGGGGGCGTCACAGCTTGAGACACAAATGGCAATTTTTTAGTAACTTTTCTTTCTCAATATCTTTATATAATATGATGCAATGAATTTTGCTTGCCTAGCTGATGCTATAGACTAATTTGCTGGAGTTTAATGAGTCACCAAGTCAATGTAGTTGTTCACTTACTAAAGGTCTTGGTAATTTTACAAGTTACCAATTAAAGAAAATGAAAAAGGGCATTTTTGTCATTAGTAAAATGATTTTAATGGCATACTAGACAATTGCACAAACCCTTAGGGTTATCACAGATCCCAACAAGCATACACTCGGGATCGGTCCTCTGTTGACAAGTGGTGAAAAGCTAAGCGCTGACCTAACACCCCATCAAGAGGATGAAAATCCTAGAACTGGTCAAACTACGACATCACGGCCAGTGGGTGGTAAGTAGTCATGCCCCTCAAACCAGCTAGAGGGAAATAATCCATGCCCGGAGCATGAGTAATGAAATTGTAGGGCGAACTGAGCCCTGTACACTGCAAGATAGAAAACGGATCTCCAATCCCAGCTAGGAAAACGGACCAAGTTGCAGGATCTGTACACTCCGTAGGCTAGAAGGAATACGACATAGCTATCTCATGGGTGAAACAATACCCGTGTCGTCAAAATGTGCCAATCAGTCTCAGGTGTGACATAAACCACACGTATAACATGACCGAACTGCCTGTGAATACCGCTGCAGGGTAAGTCCTGCAGAATGTGGCCGACCTCAGTGTCTCTGCCATGATCATCGGAATAATGGTACGACCCTCCCTAAGAGCTCTCACTGCCATAATAACGCTGATGTCCAACTCATCCATGTATCGTGGCTTGTACACGTATGATAATACGCACAGCAGCAATACATCTACTCTGGCCAAATGCCACTAATCCTCTGGTATTTTGAAATCCCCAGAATACTGAACATAGCTGTCCTCATAGCCAAATCTGTCAATCAGAATACACTGGGATATCACGTGGCCGGATGTGATCTCATCCTGCACAACTCTCCACCTCAGCCCAATGAGAGTCATAAATTGCCGGCTCATGTCACCAATGGCCATATGCACGCAAGGTCTATCAAGTGCCAACATCGTTAAACGTGCATACTCCTCCAAAGTAGGAGTCAACTCCTAGGTCCCAAGCCAGAAAACCTGCCTCTCCGGTACCCAGTGCTCCAGCATACCCTACACAAATCCTGTAGGAACCTAAAACATCAAAAGGGTCATAAAATGCTGTAATAGCTGATCTACGGTCACCCTATCTGAGGCTGACATACTATCATACCAATATCTCAGATGGGATGCCACCAATAATGGCGGGGTGTGATCTATGCGGCTGACTGTCGAAGAAGACATCTGTGTGGGTCGTATCATAATACCATCTAGGGTCAATGTTGAATATCTCTGGACATACATACATATGCATTACATGATACATGCATAACAGATAATAGATGGCAATATGATGTAGGGAATGGAAAATAGTACATACATTCCTAAGTACATCATCATCTACATACATCATCTCTATACAGCTAAAAATATAGGGAAATGTGGCAAAGCCGCCTAACAACTAACAAAGTCTCCTGAGTGGGGCACATCCCTCCGGCTCGGTCTAATTTGAGTTACAAAGGAGTTCTCACAAGCTGAAAAGGCCAAAACATGGATAAAAATGCTATGCGATTGAGTAGAATAGCTTGAAATCCTGATTTTCCTGGACCCGACTGTGACTTTCATATCATTCACTGGTATATGCCCAAACACAGGGTATACTATACCGATGATCTTAGTAGTTGGAAATCACATTCGGCAATACCGCACAAAGGTCTAATGCCGTCAATTCATGGTCGTCACCCTAATCCTTTCAAGTAGATCCCCGGCGGGGTTTACAACGCATGGTCATCTGTCCAAAAATAGATCCCCGGCGGGGGTTACACCGCATATTATCCGTTGACGCACACTGAAAGTAATATACACACAAGCCAATCATGTTTGATGATAAAGTATATAATTTATAACAATCTTATTCATTTATTAATAAAAAGTATTAATTTATTAAAGGTTTTAATTATCTACATGATGCTGTTTTATAATAGGTGATAAACCCATAGTTTTAAGTAATGCTTTTAGAATAATGATGATGATCATTCTAATGAGATCTAAATTCTTAGAAAGCTTAAAACTAAAATAGTTCCCAATCGTTGGATTACTAAATTGGGGATTAGTGAATCCGGATAAATTGGTACATACGTTGCTTGCTCATTGGATGAGAATGATTGATCTCATGATCATTTGTGTGGAGACACTAAAGAAAGTGTGTAGGTGCTTATTAGAGAATAAGTTCACTGAACATGGCTTGCTAAGGAATGCCTAATGGAGTTTTACTTGACTGTCAATAGGAATTCCTGTAGTGATAGTAGTACAAGTGATCCTTGGACTTGAGATCATCATAGTATCTTGTGTATGATGAATTATACTTTGACTTATTCCTTAAGATCCTTAGGGTATATCAAATGGTATGCTTGGGTATAATAAGTCGTACATGGAGATAATGTATGATCAATAAAGAATCTATCATTTCTAGTAAAAGAAGAGAAATGTCCTATGTGATTCGATAAATGAAAGCCTAGTAGTCCTTGGCCAATGCAGAATGAAATTAGAAAGGAGTTTCTAATTTACTTTATTTGGTGTTGTGCATTTAAGAGTCGAAATACATATAACTAAATAAAATAAGACTTGACAGTAATTCCATGTCTTATATTTAATTGGGACATTATATGGTGGAATGATTGAATTGTACGGTAACTATTTACTCAAAGGTTCTTTTATGATTAATGTTGAAATATATATTATCTGAAAAGTCGTTGATCGCTAAGGAGGCTTATCCCTATTGTAGAATAAATATTATTTATTTAAATAAATTAATTATTTAATTTATTTTTTTAAATAAGATTAGAATTGCTCTAATTAATTTATTCACAACCGGTTTAATATGGAGAACCTAAAGGGTCACACCATAAAAGAAAAAATAATTATTTAAGAAGTTAATGGCATAATCGTAATAATATGTTAAGTGTATTTAATTTAATCTATGGTGGTAGAATAAATTAAATAGCTTAATATTTATTATTTAATATTTTGAAAATATTAAATAAATAAATTAATAAGAGGGGTCTTATTAATATTATTACAATTATTATTATTTTAATTTCTAAAGAGTTGGAAATTAATTTAATATTAGTACTTTCATTTATTCCTAATAAGATTATGAGACTAATTAATTAAAGGAGTTTAATTAATTAAAATAAAACTCAATTCCTTAATTGTTAAGGAGGGTTGCCCATATCTATAAATAAGAGGAGTCTTATTATGGGTGATTGAGTTGTGGTTGACTTTTTAACAACATACGTAATTCCAATTGTTGGAGAGTACGCTCTTTTTCTATAAGAGATAGAAAAATTAGGATTTTGCCAAACACCCATCTTCTTGAATCTTTATTCTTTCTTGGTGGATCACCTCTAGAGGCCAAACACTTGGGTGGCTAACATTGATCAAAGGAAGGAACCAAACCCGGTGGATTCAAGTTGAACGTGAAAAGGATTGGAGGTGAACTTGTACCTGAGGAAGCTCGAATCTTCAAGGGTATGATTCTTGTTCTTCATATCTTTTCATTTAATTAATAATTGTGCATAAAGGATGATCCGGGTATATAGTTTGTAAAATTTTAAACTCTGATTTTTACACATTTTCGCTTATTTTGTGCAATTTGATTGCGTTCATGAATATTACAAACCTAACAGTGGTATCAGAGCCAAACCTTTATGTAAATTATTAATTATTCAGATTTGATAAGTATATTAATATGTGTTTAGAATAATTTAATTAGGCATAATTTGTTATATAAAATTTATTTAAAAAAAAAAATCGCGAATCCCGTTAAAAAAAAATTTGTTGCGGAATTCGTGGCTTGTCATTTGAATCACGGTTGCATATACATGATTCATAAAGTTACAGGATTCTTAATTACTTATTATATATATATATATAGTTTATTTTAATTAAAGATTTTGATTAAAATAAAATAGTTTATTTTATTCAAAATTGGATAAATTAAAATAAAAGAAGTTTATTTTGATTTAAATTTGGATTAAAATAAATGAGTTTATTTTGATTCAAAATTAGATTTTATACTAACTAAATTTGCCCATTAAATGATATCAATATATATATTGAATGTTTATTATTCATTAGATGAATGTTATTTATTGATGCATATGGTGATGTGTATGATAATAAATGGGATTAATTATGGACTATTGACCAATGTGATTGGATTTTATTTTAGTTGGATGCATGAATGTATGGGTTTTATTAAATGGGGTATGCGTATCTCGTCTTCTCTAATTTTTTCTTAATGTAAATTTTATCTCCCTCCTATGTACTCCCCCTTTACTGCTGATCAAGGTTTCTATTTATTTTAAATAGTTTTGTAATATGAATAGTCAGAATTAATTTTGAAGAATTAGAGATCAAGGAGCAAGGAGCGCTTGAAGACCTATTTGTAATGGAGCCTGGGTTTAAATGTAATAGTTATATTTAAATATTAATTCTTGCACCCCTAGGATTTGACCTTTTGGTTCACTTTGGTGGCTCTAGTGAACCAAATTAGAATAAAAGTCCATAATCAATCCGGGTAGAATATAGTATTCTATATGTGCATGCTTATACTATATATATATATATATATATATATATATATATATATATATATATATACGGTTCGTCTTTAAAGCGAACTTTAAAGAGCGAACCAAAGACGAACCGTCGTCTTTGGTGTCTATGGCGACGGTTCGATCCGTCGCCATAGTCATGTAGTCTTTGGCAACAGGTCGAACCGTCGCCATAGACACCAAGACGACGGTTCGTCTTTGGTTCGCTCTTTAAAGTTCGCTTTAGAGCCTCTCCATATATATATATATATATATATATATATATATGTGTGTGTGTGTGTGTGTGTGTGTGTGTGTGTGTGTGTGTGTGTGTGCATGCGCGCTAAACAAGATGAGACAAATTAATAACAAACCCCTCAAATATTTTATATTAAGTTGTAACGTTCAAAGATATTTGGAATATCGAACGTCGCCTTCTAGCATGATAGAAACAATAGAGTATTAAATATTTAATATGAGTTTATTGTGAACACACAAGGCAAGTATTAAATATTTAAGATATTTTTATTACATATAATGTTTATAAGAAATTGAACATTACTGCTTTGTTGTGCACATACAAGGGCTGTAGTTTTCTCTTCACTTATATGGAAATGCTGGGTCTGACTTAACTTAAATCATTTTAGTTTGGATGTGCACACACTTGACCATTATGATTTAAGAGGCAAAATACAAGGAGTTGCATAGTTGATGTAATTGACAAGAGTTATCTACTTATTTATTTATATATAGTTTGTTGTGCACACATAAGGCTATATACATTTGAAATGAGATCTTTATTCTCACTAACATATCTTTAATTAGGTATTGTCGAACTATATACATTGAGGGTAATATAGTTTGAAGAAAATAGTGGGAGATATCAATTTAAAACAATACCTAATTTATTTTGGTAATTAATAAAAGAATGTATGCTAAAATATTGTTAATTACAAATTCATTTACAGAATTTTACAATGTCTAAATTACTATCATTGCGAAGCATATTTGATGCTATTTAACCAAACTGAATTAAATGGATTGGTTTAGAAATTTGAGAATTGTTCTCATAGCTGAAAAGCTATCTTATATCCTTAATACGCCTATCCCTACAATGGTTATAGACAATGTCTCTGAGGAAGAGATTGTTATTTTTAAAAAGTGGCAAGATAATGCACAGTTGGCTCAATGCATCATGCTTGCATCCATGAGTAACGAGCTTTAGTGTCAGCATGAAACTATGGATACTCCTACTATACTCCTGCACGTCAAGTAGTTGATGGTGAGGAAAATAGGACTAATAGATATCAGATATCTAAAGAGTTCTTCCGATCTAGAATGACAAACGACACTACAGTATAGACACAAGTCCTTAACATGATCAATTTGAATGAACAATTAGGACAACATCTTTTGTCATGGATGGAGAGTTGAGCAAAGATTTGATCTTGCACTCATTGCCAGACTCCTTTCACAATTGTTACGAATTTTTCATATGAACAAGCTAGATATCAGCCTCGCTAATTTTCTTAACATGTTGAAAAATGTTGAGAGTCAATTTCCAACCAAGAAAGATCATGTCTTACTGGTAGGGGCCAAAGGATCTTCTGAAAAGAAGAACGATTCAAAGAAGGTAAATTGAAAGGTAAAAACAAAGGATAATAAGAACAAAACTGATACGAATAGCAAATGAGTTTCCTTCCACTGCAATAAGCCTGGACACTGGAAAGGAAACTACAAGAAGTATCTTGCAGAGGCTAACCAAAATAAGCTTAGTGAAGTTTCGATTACAAATACAAATTTGTTCATGATTGAAATAAATTTTTCTTTACGTCAAGGTTCTACTTGGGTATTGGATATCGGCTTTAGTTATCATAAATATAGATTTATGAAGGGACCAAGCAAAAGTAGAAAGCTAAATAGAGGATAAGTAATCCTATGTCTGGTAAATGAAGCAAAGGTTGCCACATTAGCCATAGAAACTTATAGTTTAGCAATGCCTACGGGCAAATCTATTAAGTCAATAAGTTGTTATTGTATTCTAGTTCTTGTTAGAAACATTATTTCTATTTTATTGTTGGACAATGAAATCTTTGGTATTATAATTAAGAACAATTGTTGTTCTATTTCTAATAATAATGTTTTGTATAGAACTTAAATATTACTTAATGGATTTTGTGTACTTGACTTACGTGAAAAATTATTTTATAAAATAAATAAACTAGTATAAGAAAAGGAGATGATCATTCAAAGAGTTGAATGTGTGTATTTGCTGAAATACAAGTGTGAATTATTTGAAATGTTCAAAGAATTCAGAAGTGAAATAAATTGGCAAAGTATTAGGATTCATTGATCTGATCAAGGAATAAATACTTGTTCAATGAGTTTCTAAATCATCTCAAATGGTTTTCTCACAATGGACGCCTCCTGATACGCAATAATTAATTGATGTATTTGAAAGGAAAAATCGTACCTTGTTGGAAATGGTGCGGTCCATAATGATTTTACCGACATTTCAGTATCCTTCTTGGATAATGTCCTAGAAATGGTTGCATATCTACGGAAAGGGTAACCTCAAAATTTCCCTAAAACTCTATAAGAGTTATGGACAGGGAGGATTCCTAATCTTAAGTATGTTAAGATAAGGGGTTGTCCAGCATATGTGAAAAAGGTTTCAAAGGATAAGCTTGGGACAAGATTTGACAAGTGTCAATTTGTGGAACATCCTAAAGTAAGTTTAGAGCATATGTTCTATAATCCTACTTAGCAAAAGGTGTTTGTTGCGAAAAACACGATACCTTCTAAGATAAAGATGTTTATCATTGAAGGGGCTAGTGGGAGGATAATAGATTTTGAAGAGTTCAAGAACCACAAAAACACTATAAGTCAAATAAGAGGAACCTATAGATAGACCTATTGTACCACAACTGAATCGTAAATCTGGAATAGTACCGAAGATACCTAGGAGGTATGGATTCGTCATAGATGATGATGATGAGGTACACATCATAGAAGATGATGATTCAATTATATACGATGAGGTAAGAGTTGTAGACGCCCAGAGAAATGGATTGAAGCAAGCTTCTCAAATATGGAACATTCGTTTTGATGAGACAATCAAAAGAGTTTGATTTTATCACAAATAAGAATGAACCTAGTGTGTACAAAAGGGTCAGTGGGAGCGTTGTGATATTCCTAGTATTATATGTTGATATACTACGGATAAGGAATAACATACCAATGCTACAATCATTAAAGATAAAGTTGTCCAAACATTCATCCATGAATGATTTGGGAAGAGTGTCTTAATTGGGGATAAAAATCTATATAGATAGATTTAAAAAGATGCTCAACTCAACCCAAGAAACGTATATTCATTTGATGCTAAAGTCGTTTAGCATGGCAAACTCCATGGAATGTCTCATGTTGATGAACCCTGGAGTGTATCTCTCTTAATAGTCCCCATAGACTCATAAAAGAGATATCACATGAGTAACTATCATGTATGCAATGAAATGTACGGGACTAGATGTTGATCTGTCATATTCTGGATAAGTTCACTATGAGTCAGTGAAAAATATCTTAAAGTACTTAATTAGCACTAAGGATGTGATCATATTCATGGTAGGTCTAAATTAAAACTAGAGGGCTTAGCAGACTTAAGTTTTTCAGACAGACCAAGATGGAAAAAAAATTCACTTTAAGGTAAAGCGTTACCTTGAACGGTGGTGCAGTGAATTGAAAAGATTTTAAACAACAAAGAGTTGCTGATTTAGTGATAAAGACAAAGTATATAGCTATAAATGAAGCTACAAGTTGATTGTTTGGATGAAAAGTTCAATACAGAACTAGGAATAGTTCATAAGTCTCATCTTGGATCTAAACATGTGTTGTGGCATTTTCACTTAATTACAGGAATCATTGAAAGATGAAAAATCACAATAGAGATAGTAGACTCTCAAGAACAACATTACATATCCATTAACTAAAGCTTATCCAACAGCAGGATAATCGTCACTTAAAGAAGAAGGGTATGAGATACCATGACGATTGGCTTTAGTACAAGTGGGAGATTGAAAGTAATATGCGCACAAGCCAATCATGTTTGATGATAAAACATATACTTTGTAACAATCTTATTCATTTATTAATAAAAAGTATTAATTTATTAAAGACTTTTAATTATCTACATAATGTTGTTTTATAATATGTGATAAACCCGTAGTTTTAAGCAATGCTTTTAGAATAATGATGATGATCATTCTAATGAGATCTAAATTCTTAGAAAGCTTAAAACTAAAATAGTTCCCAATCGTTGGATTACTAATTTGGGGATTAGTGAATCTGGATAAATTGGTACATACGTTGCTTGCTCATTGGATGAGAATGACTAATCTCATGATCATTTATGTGGAGACACTAAAGCAAGTGTGTAGGTGCTTAATAGAGAATAAGTTCACTGAACGTGGCTTGCTAAGGAATGCCTAATGGAGTTTTACTTGTCTGTCAATAGGAATTCCTGTAGTGATAGTAGTACAAGTGATCCTTAGACTTGAGATCATCATAGTATCTTGTGTAAGATGAATTATACTTTTACTTATTCCTTAAGACCCTAAGGGTATGCTTGGGTATAATAAGTCGTACATGGAGATAATGTATGATCAGTAAAGAATCTACCATTTCTAGTAAAAGAAGAGAAATGTCCTATGTGATTCGATAAATGACAACCCAGTAGTCCTTGGCCAAGGTAGAATGAAATTAAAAAGGAGTTTCTAATTTACTTTATTTGGTGTTGTGCATTTAAGAGTCAAAATACATATAATTAAATAAAATAAGACTTGACAGTAATTCAATGTCTTATATTTAATTGGGACATTGTATGGTGGAAGGATTGAATTGTACGGTAACTATTTACTCAAAGGTTCTTTTATGATTAATGTTGAAATCAATATTATCTATAAAGTCGTTGATCGCTAGGGAGGCTTATCCCTATTGTAGAATAAATATTATTTATTTAAATAAATTAATTGTTTAATTTATTTATTTACATAAGATTATAATTGTTCTAATTGATTTATTCATAACTGGTTTAATATGGAGAACCTAAAGGGTCACACCATAAAAGGAATAATAATTATTTAAAAATTTAATGGCATAATCGTAATAATATGTTAAGTGTATTTAATTTAATCTATGGCGATAGAATAAATTAAATAGCTTAATATTTATTATTTAATATTTTGAAAATATTAAATAAATTAATTAATAAGAGGGGTCTTATTAATATTATTACAATTATTATTATTTTAATTTTTAAAGAGTTGGAAATTAATTTAATATTAGTACTCTCATTTATTCCTAATAAGATTAGGAGGCTAATTAATTAAAGGAGTTTAATTAATTAAAATAAAACTCAATTCCTTAATTATTAAGGAGGGTTGCTCATATCTATAAATAAGAGGAGTCTTATTATGGGTGATTGAGTTGTTGTTGACTTTTTAACAACATACGTAATTCCAATTATTGGAGAGTGCGCTCTTTTTCTATGAGAGATAGAAAAATTAGGGTTTTGCCAAACACCAATCTTCTTGAATCTTTATTCTTTCTTGGTGGATCACCTCTAGAGGCCAAATACTTGGGCGGCTAACGTTAATCAAAGGAAGGAACCAAACCCGGTGGATTCAAGTTGAACACGAAAAGGATTGGAGGTGAACTTGTACCTGAGGAAGCTCGAATCTTCAAGGATATGATTCTTGTTCTTCATATCTTTTCGTTTAATTAATAATTGTGCATAAAGGATGATCCGAGTATATGGTTTGTAAAATTTTAAACTCTAATTTTTACATGTTTCCGCTTATTTTGTGCAATTTGATTGCGTTCATGAATATTACAAACCTAACACACACGTCAGCGAGGATCAAACAGATCCCTGGCGGGGGTTACAACACATACTTTCTGTTGATACACATGTCAACGAAAGTCATGTAACCTTGACGTCAGTTCAGCCGTTGGTAAGTAAACCCAACGATGCATTGGAAGCCATCAGATGATTGCATCAGTTGATACACACATCAACAAAGTTCAAGCAGCCTTGACATCTAGCCCCAACAGGGAGTTCATCTGTTAATGTACAAGTTAGCAGAGGTCAAGTAGATCCCCGACGGGGTTTACAACGCGTGGTCGTCTGTTGGTTCACACGTCAGCGAAGGTCAAGCAGCCTTGACAGTCCTCCCAATAAGGGTTTTATCCGGTGACGTACACGTCAACGAAGGTCAGGAAACCCTAACAACACATACTATTGGCAATAAATTCGACAGAATATTGATATGTCCAGGCGATATAAACCAAGAGAGATCAACATCATCGGAGAGGATCGATGATGAATATGCTATACACATCCTCAAACAGACAAAGCTTTATCCTCCCAGATCTCTTGTACACGAGAGGCACATCTTTGGAATAAAGTATGTACCAAGGATTCAGGACTTTGGTGATATCCCCAATGTCAACATCCTAAGAGGTTTAGATCACACATCCAAGCTTGTCATCATTACCATCACCAGTAGAAGCAACAGGAAGCCAGCAATCATCCCCAGCATGTGGGAAAACAATCAATATGCATCATACATTTGTATCATGTTGCTACACATAGCATCATATTTATCTTGTTGCATTTCAAGTGTCTAGGATTCTTTATCCTATCCATGCCATTACATTGCATAAATATGATAAAGAGGGGCATCTGTAGACACACAAAATTTTTTGCACACCTGTTACTGACATTGCAGGAGGGCAGATTTGTCTTTCAGAGATTACCCTAGAAGACAGCTCACATACAGTCCGGATACTATCGGAAGTTCAATTTTTACCTTGGAACACACACCGGGAATATCAGTTCCAACCTCAGAGACAACCCCGAGGCATACAGTTCCAATACCAAAAAATCTACCGGAGAAGGCCAATTCATCCCAGAGATAACCCCCAGATATTCAGTCTCAGTCCCGACACCGGGAATAGTAGCGTTAACCTTGGAGATAACCCCAAGGAATGCAGTCGCAGTTCCGGCGATAACCCCAAAAATGCTTGTTTAAAATGCATATAAACAGCTTCAGAACACTCGGCACTCACACCGAGGCACTCAGTACAAGACCTGGAGATAACACTGGGAAGACAGGCACACCTCAGAGATGACACTGAGGACCTTCAACACTTGCAGCAGTCCAATCTCAAAGATAACCCTGAGCAACGTCTGCTTTATCAGCCCAAACCGGAGATAACTCCGGTGAGGGGCAAAGTCATCATCTTGCCACGTTGACGCCACATCGCGCCGTCTCAACATCTCATACATATATTTTTACACAGCAATGTCCCACAAGAACCAAGGAAGTCCAATCCCGAGGGACTATTACGCAGGGTAACAGATAGAATTTGAAGCTTGAAGACTGGAGGGCGTGGTCCCATCTTCCTGACTTCGTACAACCTCTAATCCCATGTCATTGCATAACTCTCGACGACGGCGGTCCGAAATAGGTCTTATACACCTTAGTCAGATGTCCAGATTAAAGTTATGAAAGTTCGAGCAGACATAACGTTGCATGCGTGCACGTACTTCAAGACGGTGGGACCCGCGAAGCCCGGGGCACCTCGGGCAGCCGCAGGTACACCTGCGTCTCCCCCCTCTATAAATAGAGGGCTTGGGGTGGCCATTTAGTAAGAGAAAAAGGCGAGGAAGCCCTATCCAATTTGCTCTGTACACACCCTAAACTGAGCGCTTTCTCATTTTAAACACTTGTAAGCTCATATACGGCTACTTTTTACCGGTGGAAGCCGAGTGTTCATCCACTTAAAGCTATAGAAGTCTTCTTTGGCAGCCCACTGTAAGCCTTCTTACACACTTTAAAGCCTTTCTCTTCATCTTTACACACATTATTCTTCACATTGAGAGTCGTGTTGCGTGTGTATGCCCGAACTTCGATCCGTGGTTTCATTTCAGTTTGTATATATATATATATATATATATATATATATATATATATATATATATATATATATATTTACAGCTTTTATATATATAACTGCCTACTGCTTCCATACAAAATGCGGTATCATGTGAGCCTAGGAATCATGTGATCATAGATTCAGTTTACTGAATCTAGATTCGGTTCCCGTGATGGACATTTTCAGTTGTAAGCAGCTTGTAAATTATTCACGGTGCTTGGATTTCCTCAGATGGTTTTCATACCCACACACTGCTTTGTACATTATTTTCTCAAAAATGCTTCGCATCTCGAAAATAAAAGCAATCAAGCCGAACATTTAATTAAATGAAAGTATCAAATGCCTTAATTACTATTGAGCACAGGGTTTGAAAAAACCTTTTTTTATAAAACATCACTGTTATATCTTGTTTAAAACTGAAATTTTACACAAATTCAAACCCTTTGTATATAGGTGCAAACGAGGCATAGCACTACTTCAAAATAACAGCACATTAACCCACAAACACACACATTCATATAACAGTTTCTTGAAAAGTGGCGGTCATCGTGGCAACACGGATGTCGGGGGGTGCCTAACACCTTCCCTCCACATAAGCAAGTCCCCGGACCCTAATGAATCTCGGTTTCACAGACCCGTTTAGCAGTGTCACATCACTGGGTCAATGTGCAAACCTTTTATCAGTTGTGTTGGTACAACCAGTTAAAAAACCAACTGGCGACTCTTATAGTCCAATCGTTAACATATACATGTCGAACCTTTTTCGCTTGTTTTTTCAAACAAATCTCACCTAACATGAGAACACAAAAGAACAAGAATGGAAAAGGGACAAATAAAAATCCCGACATCGAAACCATTACAGCATTGTCAGCCCAAATGGCAGTCATGGCGAATAAGACTGATTCATTGGCAGAGAACAAAGTAAAGCCAGTTGCTTATGTCTGTGAGATTTGTGTGGGGTCACATCAAACAGACCAATGTGCTATCAGTGCAAAATCAGTGCAGTTTATGAGCAACTACCAAAAGAATCAGAATCAGTTCCAAAACTCTTACAATCCCAACAACAACCGCAACCATTGCAATTTCAGCTGGAGCAACAATCAGAACATACAACAACACCAACCACCACAACAATTTCAATCTCACCAGCAATATGCACCCAAACCTCCCTACCCTCCTGGATTTCAACAACAATAGTAACATCAACCACCACCTGTCCCTCAACTAGAAAAGAAGTTAGAGATGGAGGAAATGATGCTGAAGTACATGGCAAACACTAAGGTTATGATAAAGAGCCAAGTTGTGGCTATCAAGAACTTGGAGACTCAAATGGGCCAAATGGCCAACACGTTAAACACTAAACCACAAGGGGCTTTGTCAAGTACTTCTGAAACCAATCCAAGAAGGGAAGGAAAAGAGCAATGTCAAGCCATTACACTAAGATCAGGGAAGCAGACTGCAGACTTACAGGTCGGCGCGCTAGCACCCAATATAGAAGGGAAGCCCGCGTGGCCGGGCCAAGGTTCAGTGGAATCTGAGAAGAGCTTGGTTAATGGGTGTTCTGAACAAAAGGTGATTGAGAAGGATCATGAAGAGTTGCCTGAGAAAACCATAGCCAAACCACCACCTGTATACCCTCCTATTCCTTATCCACATAGATTACAGAAGCAAAGAGAAGATAGACAGTTTGCAAAATTTTTAGAGGTATTCAAGAAACTGCAGATAAATATAACTTTCGCAGTGGCATTAGAACAAATGACATGCTACACGAAATTTATGAAAGGTATTCTATCAAGGAAGAAACAATTAGAGGACTTTGAGACAGTGGCCTTGACAGAAGAGTGCAATGCAGTATTACAGCGTAAACTACCTCCAAAGATTAAGGACCCGGGCAGTTTCACAATACCATGCTCCATTGGAAAGATGTTTTTTAACAAATGCATGTGTGACTTAGGGGCGAGCATAAATTTGATACCTATGTCAGTATTTAATCAATTGGGATTGCCGGTTCCAAAATCGACGAATGTATCACTATAGCTTGCTGACAGATCCATCACGTATCCAAGGGGTATTGTTGAAGATGTTTTGGTCAAAGTAGACAAATATATCTTCTCATATTACTTCATAATCTTAAACTATGAAGAGGATAGAAATATACCAATCATCCTTGGGAGACCTTTCCTAGCCACGGGGCGAACTCTTATAGATGTTCATAAAGGAGAGTTGACAATGAGAGTGCATGATCAAGAATTCACCTTCAATATTTTTAAGGCTATGAAGTTCCCCACCGATGAGGAAGAATGCTTTCGGATTGATAGGGTAGACAAAGTGTTAAATGAAGAAGTTGGAAATCTGGTTGATATTAAGCCATTGAAGAGTACCATATTGGGAGATCCAGAGATGGAAGATACTAAAATTGCAGAATATGTGCAAATTCTTAACACAGCGCCACAGTTGCGAAGATTTAAGATTCCTATCGAGCTACTAAAACTTTTTGGGGACACATCAGCACGACTCAAGCCTTCACTTGAGATGCCTCCAGATCTTGAACTTAAACCCCTTCCAGATCATTTAAGGTATTGCATTTTTAAGTGAATTTTCAAAGTTACCTATTATTATTTCTGCTGTACTAACATCTTGCCAGGAAGATAAACTGCTACGAGTACTAAGAGAGTTTAAATCGGCAATTGGATGGACCATATCAGACATAAAGGGGATCAGCCCCTCATTCTGTATGCATAAGATCCTGTTGGAAGATAATAGTAAGCCATCGGTGGACCAACATCGAAGACTGAATCCTATTATGAAGGAAGTGGTTAAGAAGGAGGTTCTGAAGTGGTTAGATACAGGGATTATATATCCGATATCAAAAAGCTCTTGGGTGAGCCCGGTGCAGTACGTACTGAAGAAAGGGGGTATGACCATGGTATCCAATGAAAAAAACGAGCTAATACCCACCAGGACAGTGACGGGTTAGAGAGTCTACATGGACTACCGCAGACTAAACAAGGCTATAAGGAAAGATCATTTTCCTCTCCCGTTCATTAATCAGATGTTGGATAGGCTGGCAGGTCATGAATACTACTGCCTTCTGGATGGGTACTCAAGATATAATAAAATATTGATAGCCCTAGAAGACCAAGAAAAGACTACCTTTACTTGTCCGTATGGAACATTTGCTTTTAGAAGGATGTCTTTCGGTTTGTGCAATGCCCTGGCCACATTTTAGAGGTGTATGATGGCTATTTTCTCGGATATGGTTGAGCACAAT
This sequence comes from Panax notoginseng, assembly GCA_016801055.1. Taxonomy (NCBI): domain Eukaryota; kingdom Viridiplantae; phylum Streptophyta; class Magnoliopsida; order Apiales; family Araliaceae; genus Panax; species Panax notoginseng. The sequence continues at coordinate 166,271,104 of CM029014.1, read as the reverse complement.
ATTGAAGTTTTCATGGACGACTTCTCGATTTTTGGAGACTCCTTTGACTTGTGTTTGGAGAATTTGGTAATGGTGTTAAAAAGATGTGTTGAGACGAATTTTGTTCTAAATTAGGAAAAGTGTCATTTTATGGTACAAGAAGGTATCATTTTGGGACATAAGGTTTTGAAGAAAGGATTAGAGGTGGACAGGGCTAAATTGGAAACTATTGAGAACTTGCCTCCACCTACTTCTGTAAAAGGTGTTCGTAGCTTTTTGGGGCATGCAGGCTTCTGCTGTCGATTTATAAAGGACTTCTTGAAGATTACAAAGCCACTTTACAATTTGTTAGAAAAAGATGTCCAGTTTAAATATGATGAGGAATGCCTGACTTCATTTGAGCACTTGAAAAAGAAGTTGACTACGGCAGCAATGATTACGACTCCGGATTGGGACCATCCTTTTGAATTGATGTGTGATGCAAGTGACTTTGCTGTGGGAGCTATTTTGGGCCAGCGTAGGGACAAGGTCTTCCATGTTATTTATTATGCCAGCAAGACCAGTTGAACTATACTACCACAGAAAAGGAGCATCTAGTAGTGGTGTACGTATTAGACAAGTTTTGTGACTGCCCCAAATCTGGTACTTCATTCCCCTAAGACTTGGTGTTCACTTTCGATACATTCATACTATCTACCCAAATATGATAACATTTAAACCATAAAATCCTCCCATTAAAGGGTTACATCATTAAATCAAAAAAGTCTCCTAGGTTATCTAACCTTTAACATAAATCAAGTGAGAAAATAAAAATAGTTACATCACACCATTTAAATAAAGTCTATTAACATAGAAGCCAATAAATTACAAGTCTTCATCACTTGTACATTTTTCCTTTTCCTTTGTTTGTAGTAGGTTCATCGACCTTCTCAACCTTAGCAGTAATAATTACATTTATGCAAGAGTGAGCAAAAAAAATGCTCACTAAATATAACAATAAACAACAAGAGAATAATAACTGCCAATGAATAGGCTCATCAGAAGTGAATAATACTCTATCAATGATAACCAAAAAACTGGATTCAAAATATGAAATATATCTGAGGGTCATAAGACCACGAATTATGTCCACTGTTAGAAGTAGTCTTTCAACTTTAACCTAAACAGTTATACTGTAGGGACTTCACGTACTTAGGGGGATCAGCTCTCCGTACCATGCATTGTGCACAAACATCTAAACGTATTGCGTACCCCTTAAATAAGGTTGTTCTTCTCAGTTTTAAAGTACAAGTATGCACCAAAGAAAGTTTGGTTTGGGTAAGCTTCAAGGGTAATTTAGAGTTTCACGATCATCAACTAAAGGATTAGTTAAATCAACAAAGTTTGATAACACTACGGTTGATCAATAACAACATAATATAGAACAATTGAGAATCATAGGTGCACCAACTATATATTAAACTCATGCTTGAAAATAACTAGAAAGCATAAGCAATGAATAAAATGATAAACCTTTACTTGAAGAATAATAAGCTAGGGCTATGATATTGTCAAATTAGAAATTGAATTACTGAACATGCATTTAACTGATAACAAGCTGAAAACAAAGCTTGCTCATCATAATATTAACTTTTGCAAATTAAATGAAATATGAAAGGTCAATATTGGAGATTAGAGTTAAAGGAATTGCATTCAATATAAAGGAATGAAACTTAAGAAACTTGCTTAACTATAAACAAGATAGAGTAACTCAACAATGATTAGATTTCAAAACTTGCTCGATTAAAATTAGAATTATAGCTTGCTCAAAAAAGTTTATGAATAAAGAACTTGCTCAATCAAAGTTTGAGAGTAAGAAACTTGCATTCATTATAAAGAGAATGAAGTTAAGAAACTTGCCTCGTGCGTAAGCTACACAATTATTACAAACATTCGCCACATACCCTACATATAACGTTAACATCACAATATCTGTTAGGTATACTACCATCCACTTATCAAAATAACACTCACTTCTAGTTAAACTTATTATTTTAGTACAAGTCTTACTTTAACATGGATCTGAACTCCTAATTATATAACATTACTCGACATAGTGATTGCATAATAACATTAATTCTCATGACATCACATAAGAACTTTCACAACATACTAATTCATAATCTTTTAGTTTTAACATTATGATTATTATATGTTATTACGCCTTATAGCATGCATTAAGTCCTTTTATAATCACTAAAATGTGTTAAGTTAACATTTTCCAGACTATGCTGTTAACAGTTCTTCACTGGGTCTGACTGACTACTGGCGCGACCGCGCCATAATTACCTTAGAGTCTGGCGTGCCCGCGCTCGCACTCGGCACCAGTACCAATTTTGCAGAACGCGAGTTTCGACTCTATTCTAAGCCAACTATCACGAATTTCATCCACAAAATAGTAAATTGTTCATACCCAATTGACATAGGACTCAAACAAACATGATTCCTCACATATATACTAACTTAGAACAATTAAAAAACAACTACAACTAATTTAAATCCTTTAAATTCCATATTTTATACAAAAACACCATTTTTGACATTTTTTACAAAAATTATCACTGTAATCACAATTCTTGACCAAATTAACTCATTCAAACTACGTTCTATTCGCTTCTTAATGAACTAACATATTCAAGGCTCAATTTATAGATTGGTTTACAAATTAACCACCAAATTTGGTATTTTCACAAGCCAAATATATAAACATACATTGAAACAATTTTTCTTTCTTTAAACGTAATTAGCATAACAATTCTTGTCTAAACACTAGTTCTAATCATCACAAATACATACAATCACAAATAATCAGCTGTATAACAACAATTCAAAAATTGAATTCACAAAACTTAGGAATTATGCCGTAAAACATATATATATATATATATATATATATATATATATAATATTAAAGTTATAAAAATACCTTCAATTGTTCGGTAATAATCTTTGATAAACTTGGAGAATTACTTGGAAAATCTCAGAAATCCTCTCTCAACTCTCCCAAATTTTCTCTGCAACTTCCTTCTTTCTTCTCTTAGTATCAGTATAGGCCAACTATCACTGTGCGTAAAAATAAAACTGATAGCCAAGCCATTCTGCGCACACTTAAGATATCATTTACAAAACTTAAACGTTCATCAGTTAGAATATATTATATTTATTATTTTGATTTATTTTATTTATTATAATTCAAATTCAAAGTTTAAAAGCCATAAGGATATGTTTGGATAAAACTATTTAAAATAAAGACTTTATATTTTAAGCCTTGTTTGGATAATTCCATTTAAAACTACTTCAATTTATTTTAATAAACAATTTAGTTTATAATTTGTAATCACATATTATTTATAATCACATATTATTTATTTGTATTTTCATAACAAATCTTAATTGCATAACCTAAGTACAACACACTAAATAAATTTCCCACTTAATCCAAATATCACAAAACTATAATCTCAATATAATTTTTATTTAATACATTAATATACCATTTTCAATTATTAAATTAAAACAACAATATAACCAATCATGTAATCTTTAACAACTCTCTAACTATTAAATTAAATTAGAGTATTATCTAAAAAAATTAATTCACGAATACCTACAAGCAACAACTATATCAATAAAATATTTATTAAAACATTCAAACAATTTAATAAATATTTTAAATTACAAATAAAATCTTGGATTGTTACATCCTTCTCTCCTTACAAGGATTATGTCCCCAGAATCACAACTCAAATAATACATTCCTCACATTATTTCCTCCTTACAAAGATTATGTCCCCAGAATCGTAGACACAGATTAAATAAATAACTCAGGGTAGTTCTTCATCATTTCATCTTCAAGTTCCCATGTAGCCTCTTCGACATTGTGGTTTCTCCATATGACCTTCACAGAAGGTATCACCTTATTCCTGAGCACTTGTTCTTTCCTGTCTTCTACATGGATAGGAATCTCTTTATAAGACAAATCTTTACTGAACTGCAACGGTTCATACTCGATCACATGTTTGTAATCAGGTTTATACGGTCGCAACACTGATACATGAAAAATGTTGTGCACGTGTTCTAATTCTAGAGGTAAAGCTACCTCGTAAGCCACTTCTCCCACTCTTCACAGTATCTCGAAAGGTCCAATAAACCTTGGGCTTAGCTTTCCTTTCTTGCCAAAATGAATTTTCCCCTTCCAAGGAGAAACTTTCAGGAAAATGAAATTTTTTATGTCAACTTTACGATCTTGTCTGTGTTGATCAGCATACTTCTTCTGTCTATCTTGAGCAGCTACCAGTCTAGCTCTGATGAGCTTGATAACTTTAGCAGACTGTTGCAATAGTTCTGGTCCTAACAGTTGACGTTCACCAACTTCATCCCAGCATACTGGAGTTTTGCATTTCCTACCGTAAAATGCCACGTATGGTGGCATGTCAATGCTTGAATGGTAACTGTTATTGTACGTAAATTCCACCAACAGTAGATGATCATCCTAGTTTCCTTTAAAATCCATGATGCACGCTTTAAGCATATCTTCTAGCGTCTGGATTGTTCGTTCGCTTTGACTATCAGTTTGCGGATGGTATGCCGTACTCATCTTCAGTTGTGTTTCCATGCATTCTTGGTCTCTTCCAGAAGTTTGATGTGAAATTCGGATCCCTGTCTGATACAATTGAAACTAGAACTCCATGTCTCGACACGATCTCCTTGACGTACAATTTTGCTAGCTGATCGAGTTTAAATTTAATCTTTATTGACAAAAAGTGTGCTGATTTCGTTAATATATCCACTATCACCCATATCGCATCGTATCCTTTGTGAGTCGTTAGAAGACCTACCACAAAATCCATTGTGACATGCTCCCACTTCCATTCCGATATTTTCAATGGTTGAAGTAATCCGCTTGGCCTCTAATGTTCTACTTTTACTCTCTAACACGTCAAGCATTTTGCAACACATTCTGCAACGTCTCTTTTCATATTTGGCCACCAAAAGTGTCGACACAAATCTTGATACATTTTCGTACTTCCCGGATGAATCGAATATCTTGAGTTATGAGCTTCTGTCAAGATTTCTTTTTTAATATCCGGTACTGTTGGAACCCAAATTCATCCCTCAAATCTTAGCACTCCTTTGGTATCAACCTTGTACTTTATCTCACTACCATCGACCATACTTTCCTTAAATTTTCTGCATTCTTCATCTTGTAGTTGAGCATTCTTTACCTTGTCTACCAACGTTGGACTAGCTTCTATCTGGAATAGTCGTTCATTAGCTTCTTTTGGAAATTTTATTTCCAGCCTTAACCTTGCCATTGTTGAAATGAGCTCCTCTTGGTTGGTTAACAACATCGACTTCTCACAACCTTTCCTACTCAAGGCATCTGCAACCACATTTGCTTTGCCCGGATGATAAAAGAAATAACAATCATAATCTTTTATTAATTCCATCCATCTCCTTTAACGCATGTTTAGGTCCTTCTGTGTGAAAATATACTTCAGACTCTTATGGTCTGTGTATATCTCACATTTTTCTCCATAAAGGTAGTGTCCCTATATCTTCAGAGCAAATACCACCGCAGCCAACTCTAAATCATGAGTCGGATACCCTTACTCATAGTCCTTCAATTTCCTTGATGCATACGCAATGAATTTACCGTTCTGCATAAGGACACAACATAATCATTTATGTGAGGCATCACTATACACCACCAAGTTTCATATATTATCAGGTAATGACAACACAGGTGCCACACTGAGCTTCTTCTTCAATTCCTTAAAACTCTCTTCGCACTTTTCTGTCCAAATAAATTTTATAGCTTTTCTCGTTAAATTTGTCAATGGAGTGGCAATCTTGGAAAAATCTTGAATAAACTGTCTGTAATAACCTGCCAATCCCAAGAAACTTCTTACTTCTGATGGAGTTCTTGGTTGTTCCCAATTTATCACAGCTTCAACTTTTGATGAATCCACTAAAATTCCATCTTTGTCAATTACATGGCCAAGAAATTGTACACATTCCATCCAAACTTCACATTTAGAGAATTTCGCGAACAATTTTTCTTTTCTTAGTGTCTCTAGCGTTAAACGTAAATGTTTCACGTGTTCTTCTTGAGATTTAGAGTACACCAAAATATCATCGATAAATACCACCACAAACTTATCTAAAAATGGTTTAAACACCTTGTTCATCAAATCCATGAATGCAGCAGGGGAGTTAGTCAAACCAAAAGACAATACCAGAAACTCGTAATGTCTATACCGAGTTCTGAATGTCGTCTTCGGTACATCCTCCTTCCTTACATTCAATTGATGATACCCACTTCTCAAATCTATTTTTGAGAAGTATCTAGCACCCTTCAATTGATCAAACAAGTCATCTATTCTTGGCAACAAATATCTATTCTTAATAGTGACTTTGTTTAATTCCCTATAATCAATGCAAAGATGCGTTGACCCATCCTTCTTCTTCACGAATAACATCGGCGCTCCCCACGGTGATACGCTCGGCTGAATATACTTCTTATCTAACAGTTCTTGCAGTTGTGCCATTAGTTCCTTCATTTCTACCGGAGCCATTCTGTATGGGGCCTTCGATATTAGAATAGTTCCTGACGCTAAGTCGATCACAAACTCGATCTCTCTGTTGGGTGGAAGTCCTGGCAAATCTTTTGAAAACACGTCCACAAAATCCCTAACCACTGGTATCTCTTCCAATTTCACACCCTTCTTCTTTTGAGTATCGACTATGTAAGCTAGGTACCCTACACAGCCCTGACTCAACAACTTCTTGGCCTACATAATCGTCATACATCTTACCTGTCTAGGCGATTTGCTACCATAGAAAACTACCTTTGACGGAGTCATAAGGTTTACACATTTCTTTTGGTAATTAATTATCGCTCCATAATTGAATAGCCAATCCATTCCCAATATTACATCAAACTCTCCAAGTTTTATCGGGATTAAATCTACTTTCATAATATTCCCCTTAATATTCACTCTACAATTCTTGAATATACATTTAACAAGAATTACCTCCCTATTCGCAATTTCTATGTGTAAATGGAAATTCAACTCTTCACTAGGTAATTCTAACTTCTTAGCAAATTCATCAGATATAAACGAGTAAGTAGCACCCGAATCAAACAATATATATGCATTTATATCATTGATTGGGATAATACCTGACACAACATCTTTTGATTGCATCACGTCTTGCATTGTCGTGTTGAAGGTTCTGGTTGTGGGTCTATTTGATGATGTTGGTCCAGCAATGGTCAATGTACCTCCACTGCTACCTCCCTTGCTTCCTGTTGTCTCTCCAGCTTTCTTCTTAGGGCACTCACGAGCAAAATGATCCTTCGACCCGTAGGTGTAGCAAATATTCTTCCTGGGTTGATTGCAGTTTGGGGAAATGTGACCCTCCTGGCCATAGTTAAAGCATACACGCTTCCCCCTTAAGCACATACCCGTGTGAAACCTCCCACATGTAGCACATGCTTCGAACATCTTCTTCTGCTGGTTACCCTGCTGGTTTCCAGTACCTACATTTGTACTCCACTTTCTCTTCAGGTTATTGTTACCATTTCCACCACTACCACCACCATTCTTAGCTTCGCCCTCACTCTTCTTCTTTCTCTGCTCTTGATTGTACTTTATTACAGTCTCGCCTCCACCTTCAGCGAGAATTGCCTTCTCCAGTATAGCTGTAAATGTCTTCAGCTGAAACATTGAAACCCTATTATACAACCAGGGTTTCAGTCCCTGCTCAAACCTCTTAGCCTTGTGCTCATCTTTGTTGACTTGATATGGTGCAAACCTCGCTAATTCGTTAAATTTTGCGACATACTCTGATACCATTATTGATCTCTGCTTCAGTTCTAGGAACTGCACCTCCATCTAATTCTTTGAACTCTCTGGGAAATAAGTCTTGAAAAATATCTCCTTAAACCTATCCCAAGTCATTACCCCTTGACCTCCTCGAGTTTTGTTGGCTTGCCACCAATAACTAGCCTCTGCTTTCAACATAAATGTTGCAAAAGTAGTTTTTTAATTCTCACATACTCTAACAATATCAAAAACTTTCTCTATCTCCATGATCCAGGTTTGTGCCTCAACTGGATTCATGGACCCACGGAATTCTAGTGGTCCAACCGCCTTGAAATCCTTAAATGTCACAGCTTGATTCTGTGGCTGATTCTGCAATGCTCCCGTCAGTAACGTCACTAACTGTTAAACTGGGTTAGCCTCAGCATTGTTGTTATTGTTAGATCCCTCAGGGGTTCTTTGTCGTGGTTGACGTCTTGGAGGCATTTTCCGTTAAATACACTCATTAGATTATCATTCAATCTTCTAGGTATTATGTACTTAATTTTCACATCACAAAATTACCACATAACACACAATATCTTGAATAAATACTAACTTTTATTCATTCATACTATTTTAAAACATAATAATGATATCATTCTTGCTTTCTACATCACTTTCCTGAACTACAAAAGTTTCGGGATAACTTCATCATCATCATATCCCATTGGTTATATAATACCCGGTATTTACATCTTATTTACTCACTAGTCACATAGTAATTACATTTATGACGACTTACTAAAATATTGCATAGCCTTACGATGCTCCTCTTCCATAATACGAAATATTGTTTGACGATCTAACATGTACGATGGCAGCGTCTCGAACTGAATCAGATAACACATGACCCGATCTTGAGCTCGATTGATCACGGTGTTGAAAACACTATTCATCTCATCCGTCTTGATCTTCTTTACTTGTACCTCTCTCTCTGCTACCCTAGCTCATTGAGAAGCTTCCTCGTATGCGACTTCGGCTCTTTCCCTCATAGTAGACTCTTCTTTCAACTTGTTCTTCAGCTCTACAATCTCCTCTGTCATTTGCTCGTTCTCTCCTTCAGTGTGGATTAGCTTTCCTTCGGCATTACTCAGACGTTCATCTAGATCCTGGATCTCGTTGTCCTTCTGCGCCATTGAGGTCTGCTGTTCAGCTACTATCTCTTCCAACTCCTCGACTCTATCATGCAATTCCATATTGCGGTCGTATACCTCATCGTACATATGGGCAGCGATCGAGTTTAGTGGAAACTCTTCTTCCTCATCCTCCTCATCCTCATCTGACTGTGGCAGCTCAACGGGGTCCTCCTCGTCCGTCTCTATCTCATCATCCTCATCAGGTAAACCCCCCCTGCTCAACCACTGTAACCAACGTAGATGTTTCCCGTGGTAGTAGTTGTTCCAAAACCACCTGAATATCTCGAGGCTCTTCCTCCCTAGGCATCTGGGATCCTTCCTTTCTAGCCTGACTGGATTCTCCTACATTAGCCATCCTGACAACAAAATTTTAAGTTTTAATTACTAATCATTACTACTCGACACTCACGAGCACATAGGTTACAACCACATAAGCACATAAGTGTTTTATTATTTCTTTCTTAAAACTTGTTAAGAGTTTATCACCACTATCATTTCTATCTTCTATAAGGTTACCTCTTAAGGCTTTTTCCCACCTGAGGTTCATAACCTAAAGCTTTGATACCAACCTATGACACCCCCAAATCTGGGTACTTCATTCCCCTAAGACTTGGTGTTCACTTTCCATACATTCATACTATCTACCCAAATATGATAACATTTAAACCATAAATCCTCCCGTTAAAGGGTTACATCATTAAATCAAAAAAGTCTCTCAGGTTATCTAATCTTTAACATAAATCAAATGCGAAAATAAAAATAGTTACATCACATCATTTAAATAAAGTCTATTAACATAGAAGCCAATAAATTACAAGTCTTCATCACTTGTACATTTTTCCTTTTCCTTTGTTTGTAGTAGGTTCATCGACCTTCTCAACCTTAGCTGCAATAATTATATTTATGCAAGAGTGAGCAAAACAAATGCTCACTAGATATAACAATGAACAACAAGAGAATAATAACTGCCAATGAATAGGCTCATCAGAACTGAATAATACTGTATTAATGATAACCAAAAAATTGGAATCAAAATATGAAATATATCTGAGGGTCATAAGACCACGAACTATGTCCACGGTTACAAGTAATATTTCAACTTTAACCTAAACAACTATACTATAGGGACTTCACGTACTTAGGGGGATCAGTCTTTCGTACCATGTATTGTGTACAAACATCTAAACGCATCGCGTACCCCTAAAATAGGGTTGTTCTTCTCAGTTTTAGAGTATAAGTTCGCACCAAAGAAAGTTTGGTTTGGGTAAGCTTCAAGGGTAATTCAGATTTTCACGATCATCGACTAAAGGATTAGTTGAATCAACAAAGTTTGATAATACTACGGTTGATCAATAACAACACAATATAGAACAATTGAGAATCATAGGTGGACCAACTATATATTAAACTCATGCTTGGAAATAACTAGAAAGCGTAAGCATTGAATAAAATGATAAACTTTTGCTTGAACAATAATAAACTAGGGCTATGATCTTGTCAAATTAGAAATTGAATTACTGAACATGCATTTAACTGATAACAAGCTGAAAACAAAGCTTGCTCATCATAATATTAACTTGTGCAAATTAAATGAAATATGAAAGCTCAATATTGGAGATTAGAGTTAAAGGAATTGCATTCAATATAAAGGAATGAAACTTAAGAAACTTGCTTAACAATAAACAAGTTAGAGTAACTCAACAATGGTTATAGTTCAAAACTTGTTCGATTAAAATTAGAATTATAGCTTGCTCAAATAAAGTTTATGAATAAAGAACTTGCTCAATCAAAGTTTGAGAGTAAGAAACTTGCATTCATTATAAAGAGAATGAAGTTAGGAAACTTGCCTCGTGCGTAAGCTACACAATTATTACAAACGTTCGCCAAATACCCTACATATACCATTAACATCACAATATCTATTAGATATACTAACATCCACTTATCAAAATAACACGCACTTCTACTTAAACTTGTTATTTTAGTACAAGTCTTACTTTACCATGGATCTGAACTCCTAATTATATAACAGTACTCGACATAGTGATCGCATAATAACATTAATTCCCATGACATCACATACGAACTTTCACAACATACTAGTTCACAATCTTTTAGTTTCAACATTATGATTATTATATGTTATTACGTCTTATAGCATGCATTAAGTCCTTTTATAATCACTAAAATGTGTTAAGTTAACATTTTCCATACTATGTTGTTAACAGTTCTTCACTGGGTCTGATTGACTACTGGCGCCACCGCGCCATAATTACCTTAGAGTCCAGCGCGCCCGCGCCTAGAGGCAACGCGCTCGCGCTCGGCACCAGTACCAGTTTTGCAGAGCGCGAGTTTCGACTCTGTTCCAAGCCAACTATCACTAATTTTGTAAATTAAGCATATCCAATTGACATAGGACTCGTACAAACATGATTCCTCACATATATACTAACTTAGAATAATTAAACAACCACTACAACTAATTTAAATCCTTTAAATTCCATGTTTTATACAAAAACACCATTTTTGACATCTGTTACAAAAATCATCACTGTGATCACAATTCTTATCCAAATAAACTCATTCAAACTACGTTCTCTTCGTTTCTTAACGAACTAACATATTCAAGGCTCAATTTAAAGATTGGTTTACAAATTAACCACCAAATTTGGTACTTTCACAAGCCATATGTATAAACATACATTAAAAATAGTTTTTCTTTCTTTTAAACGTAATTAGCATAACAATTCTTGTCTAAACACTAGTTCTAATCATCACAAACACATAAAATCACAAATAATCAGTTGCATAACAACAATTCAAAATTTTAATTCACAGAACTTAGGAATTATGTCGTAAAACATATATATGTATATAATATTAAAGTTATAAAAATACCTTTAATTGATCAATAATAATATTTGATAAACTCAGAGAATTGCTTGGGAAATCTCAGAAATCTTCTCTTAACTCTCTCAAATTTTCTCTGTAACTTCCTTCTTTTTTCTCTTAGTATCAGTATAGGCCAACTATCACTATGCGTAAAAATAAAACTGATAGCCAAGCCATTATGTGCACACTTAAGATATCAGATACAAAACTTAAACGTACATCAGTTAGAATATATTATATTTATTATTTTATTTTATTTTATTTATTTTATTTTATTTTATTTATTATAATTCAAATTCAAAATTTAAAAGCCATAAGGCTATGTTTGGAGAAAACTAATTAAAATAAAGACATAATATTTTAAGCCTTGTTTCGGTAAATCCATCTAAAACTACTTCAATTTATTTTAATAAACAATTTAGTTTATAATTTATAATCACATATTATTTATTTGAATTTTCATAACAAATCTTAGTTGCATAACCTAAGTACAACACACTAAATAAACTTCCCACTTACTCCAAATATCACAAAATTATAATCTCATTATAATTTTTATTTAATATATTAATATACCATTTTCAATTATTAAATTAAAACAACAATATAACCATTCATGAAATCTTTAATAACTCTCTAACTATTAAATTAAATTAGAGTATTATCTAATAAATTTAATTCATAAATACCTACAAGCAACAACTATATCAATAAAATATTTATTAAAACATTCAAACAATTTAATAAATATTTTAAATTACAAATAAAATCTTGGATTGTTACATCCTTCCCTCTTTACAAGGATTATGTCCCTAGAATCACAACTCAAACAATACATTCGTCATATTCTTTCCTCCTTACAAAGATTCTGTCCTCAGAATCGAACACACAGATTAAACAAATAACTCGGGATAGTTCTTCATCATTTTATCTTTAAGTTCCCACGTAGCCTATTCGACATTGTGGTTTCTCCATATGACCTTCACAGAAGGTATCACCTTATTCTTGAGCACTTGTTCCTTCATGTCAACTATCTAGATAGGAACCTCTTCATAAGACAAATCTTTTTTGAACTGCAACGGTTCATACTCGATCACATGTTTGTAATCAGATTTATACGGTCGCAACACCGATACTTGAAAAATGTTGTGCACATGTTCTAATTTTGGAGGTAAAGCTACCTCATAAACCACTTCTCCCACTTTTTGCAGTATCTCAAAAGGTCCAATAAACCTTGGGCTTAGCTTTCCTTTCTTGCCAAAATAAATTTTCCATTCCAAGGAGAAACGTTCAGGAAAATAAAATTTCCTATGTCAAATTTACGATCTTATCTGTGTTGATCAACATACTTTTTCTGTCTATCTTGAGCAGTTACCAGTCTTTCTTTGATGAGCTTGATAACTTTTGCGGTCTGTTGCACCAGTTTTGGTCCTAACAGTTGACATTCACCAACTTCATCCCAATATAGTGGAGTTCTGCATTTTCTGCTGTATAATGCCTCGTATGGCGGCATGCCAATGCTTGTGTGACAACTGTTGTTGTATGCAAATTCCACCAACGGTAGATGATCATCCTAGTTTCCTTTGAAATACATAATGCACGCTCTAAGTATATCTTCTAACATCTGGATTATTTGTTCACTTTGACCATCAATTTGCGGATGGTATGCCGTACTCATCTTCAGTTATGTTCCCATGCATTCTTATAGTCTCTTCCAGAAGTTTGATGTAAGACCCCAACTTTTATAAATAAAGATGAATTTTCTATAAATATCATTTTTGAATATTATGGAGTTAATTTGATATAATGTTATTGTTGTGGGTAATATTTATAAATTTTACAAAGTACGCAAGTTGTTATATAATATTCGATTGGTCGGAGAATATTCGTTTTAACAGGGAATATTCGTTCAACGGCACAATCATTTGTGGACCCCACTACGAAATTATTGTCGGATTGAGAAAACGACAAAAATATTTTATTAAAAATAACGGCGGAAGTTTTACCATTGATACTGTTGAACTACTCGGTAGTAAAAGTACAGTAATACGTGTGGTTGCATAGTAGCACACGGTATTGATTATTAATGCTTATGTGAGAAGTCACTCAGTTTGATTCAATTATTGTCAGTTAATAATATAAATTATTTAGCGATAATGACGTTTTGTTTTATTCGTATTAATAACGTAATAAAATAGAAACATCTTTTTATATAAAATAGAATACTTTATTAAAGTTATTCTATAAATAGAATATATTATATTTTATTTAAAAGATTTTTCTTTAAATATGGACCGTTAGATTAAAGTAATCAAACTGGACCGTTCATGGATTAGTTACTATGCATTCTATTTTTCTATAAATAGCAGCTCATTCCTTCATTATTTCTTACGAATTCACTGAACTCTAGAGAGAGAAACTATAGAGAGAGAGAAGAAGAGTATTCTGCTACTTAACTACTTCCTTTTTACAGCTCTTCTTTAAAACGGTAAGGGGTGTTATTCTTTCTTATTCAAGAAGAGAAATGTTGTATTCCATTTATTATTATTCTGTTGGAATAACCTGTATACGCGGTCTACCCTATACTTGGTGACATTCTTCTATTATTCTGTTGGAACATCCTGTCTGTGTGTTTTACACCGGACCTGGTTCCGTCTTTATTATTATTCTGTTAGAACATCCTGTCTGTGTGTTTTACACCGGACCTGGTTCCGTCTTTATTATTATTCTGTTGAAATATCCTGTTTGTGCGTTTTACGCCGGACCTGGTTCCATTATTTATTATTCTGTCGGAATATCCTGTCTGTGCGTTTTACGCCGGACCTGTTTCCATTATTTATTATTCTGTTGGAATAACCTGTCTGTGCGGTCTATCGCATGCATGGTGATTTCTTTTGTTATTCCATTCTTTATTATACTCAGTTGGTTAAGTTTTGACTTCTATACTCCATGAAATTTGTGGAATATCCTTGATAATTGCGGTTCATCCAGTATCTTTTCATGAAAATATTCTTGTAAGCATTCTTCAATTTTACTCCACAAAGCAGTATCATGTTGACAATTTGGACGTTGTTAATTTTTGGATAAATTAATTCTTGAACTTGTTTTATTGAATTCTTATATCATTGTCATTATCCTCATGTTTATAAAATATTAAAAGTCATCTGTGGCCTGTAGTGCATAGATGGACTTGGTATGATTATGACCAGGGATTATTCGGTACAATCATGACCGTAATGTTACAAATGATGTGGTAAAAGTCCTCATTGGCCCGTAGTGCATTGATGGACAGTTGTTGGCATGATCATGACCATTAATGAATACACGAATATCCTTGGCCGTAGTGCAAGGGTGATTCGATGATGTGGATTATTTTATTAAGTTGAGTCCCAGCGATCACAGTGTTGAAAAACCTTTTAAATCATACAAGATAGTAGAGTTTATTTTCTACTTGACTCTTTTAATGGATTGCTTGTTCCGCTGCAGTTAAACTTGATGTCTATTATATTTTATCAGTTTAACATTGTTGAAGGCTAATGATAATTTATTATGCATTATCTTAGTAATAATATTTCTTACTGGGCTAGTTGAGCTCACCCTTTCTTTCACTGTTCTCTTCAGGAAATGAGAACGTAGCCGGGGCAAGTCGGGGAACGGAGTGATGGTCCGAATGATAATATTAGTTAGTAGTCCTCACTATTGTATGTAATGGTGTGTTAATAAATGTAATGATGACTCCTTTTGAGTATGAATACTCTCTAGAAGATAATATTTGTATTCAAACTCACAGTTTATGTTTTGTCGTATTGTACACGACAGTTGTATTACTAAGTTGTATTTGTATTTTGTACTATGTATCTGACGACCCAATATGGGTGATGTATACCTAATTTTGGGGGCGTCACAGTTGGTATCAGAGCTTAGGGATATGATCCCTGGCTAAGATGTGAGAATAGAACTAGGAGGGGAGAGACGGGGAATTCCTTCGCTAGTATGATCTACCTAAGTTTATTTGCATGGTATTTAATTGGTCGGTCATAATATAAGGATAATATACGACATATCAATTAACTTTTATTTTGTGGCAGTATCTGAAAATGGCATCTGAGAATGTTGAGAATAGCAATGGAGCACAGGCGACTGTTGATTCACCACATATCAATAATCAGGATAATGTGCATCAGGAAGGTGACAATCCTCATGCAAACAACAACACTGACCAGATGATGAATGATGGAATGTTTGGAAACTTTATGCAGTTCATGCAACAGCAAGCGAGAGCGGTTCCTGTCCAAAATATAGGTGGAAACACTGAAAACTCTCGGACGGCCACCGCTAAACAGTTCAAGGAGGTGGGACCACCAGAGTTTAAGGGAGAGCGAAAATCACTTATAGCGGAAACATGGATAGAATAGATTACCAAGATATTTGATGTCTTGGGATGTTCTGAGGAGCAAAAGGTTCCCTTTGTCGCCTTTATGTTGCGAGGAGAGGGAGATTACTGGTGGGAATCGATTAAGCGTACTCAACCTACCGCACTGAAGATGTCTTGGGAGAAGTTCCAAGAGCTGTTCAATGACAAATACTTTCCCGAAAGTGTTCGTTACATGAAGGAGGTGGAGTTCATCAAATTGGAGCAGAATAATGTGACCGTGTCGCAGTATGAGGCTAAATTTGCTGAGTTGTCCTGGTTTGCGTACCACTTGGTGGATAATGAAGAGCGAATGACGCGAATATTTTTGCGAGGTTTGAAACCTGATATACGTCAACATCTTATTTCTCATAAACTGTGTTTTTATTCAGATGTTGTTAATAGGGCTCAGTTAGTGGAGCGCGATAACGAGTCAACGCAACCAAAAGAGAGCAGTCGGCAAAATGATAATACTAGTGAGAGCAGTCATCGAAGCGATGACAATAAGCGTGGAGGGAATCAACATGCCAGAAATGGTAACCACTTTGGTGGTAATTAGGGCCAAAACAATAAGAATTGTCATTTCAAGAAGAGGAGATTCAACAATGATGGAAAGACGTCAGCACCAGCACCCGTTGTTAAGGAAGGAGAACGACCACCTATCATATATTTCAAATGCGGAGGGGAGGGGCACATCAGTCCAAACTGCGCGATGCCGTCTAAAGCATGTTATAATTGTGGAAGAGAAGGTCATTTAGCTCGATTTTGTCGTTTACCAAAAACAAGTTCAGCCAAGATGGAGACACCAAAGGCCATCCCAGAAAAGTCAAAACCGATAGTGCAAGGGAGAGCGTTTGTTGTGACCTCCCAGAAAGCAAGGAACCCGAATGAGGTCATCACGGGTAAGCTTATCATAAACTCTAATGAAGTCTATACTTTATTTGATACCGGTTCTACCCATTCTTTTATTTCTCCTACTTGCGCTCGTCGATTAAATTTGATTCTGGAGAAATTATACTTTGACTTAGCTGTTGAAACTCCATTGGGAGAAACCTTCATTACATCCACGGTTTATAAGTCTTGTTTGGTTCAAGTTGGTACCCACACATTACATGTCGATCTTATTTCATTAAAAATACTTGTATTTGACGTGATTCTAGGGATTGATTGGTTAACTACTCATCATGCAAAAATTGATTATTTTCGTAAGGTTGTTAGCTTTCATATTCCTAATCGACCTATTATGCGAATTCAAGCAACCAAACTATTAAAATCAATCGCTGTCATCTCAAGCCATAAAGCTATTCGTTTATTGAAAAACGGATGTCTAGCTTTCTTAGCTCATATCACGGATCTAAACAAAAATACGTCAGTTTTGAATGATATTTCTATTGTTAATAAATTCCCTGACGTATTCCCTGAAGAACTTCCTGGCCTACCCTCAGAGCGTGAAATTAAATTTTGTATCGACCTTGAACCCGGTACAAAACCCATTTCCAAAGCCCCATATCGAATGGCTCCTATTGAACTTCAGGAGTTAAAGATCCAACTGCAGGAATTATTAGACATTGGCTTTATTTATCTTAGTACTTCTCCTTCGGGTGCTCCTGTGCTATTCGTGAAAAAGAAAGATGGAAGTATGCGACTTTGTATTGATTATCGGGAGTTGAATCATGTCACCATCAAAAATAGGTATCCATTGCCACGTATTGATGACCTGTTTGACCAGTTGCAAGGAGCACAATTCTTTTCAAAGATCAATCTTCGTTCTGGATATCATCAGCTGAAGGTTAGAACTGAGGATATTCTAAAGACGGCTTTTAGAACTCGGTACGGGCATTATGAGTTCCTAGTCATGTCCTTTGGATTGACTAATGCTCCTGCTGCCTTCATGGATATGATGAACCGGGTATTCAAGGAATATTACCAAGAGTCATTTGACCCTTCGTTAAGACCAAGAGTCATTTGACCCTTCGTTAAGACCAAGAGCCACCCTCAGTTTTTCTATAAATAGAGGCCTAGGGCTTCATTATTTTTCACGAATTCATTCTAGCTATAGAGAGAGAAAGTATAGAGAGAATAAGAGAGAGAGAATAAAAGTATTCTGCTACTTCACTTTTCCAATATCCAGTTCTTTTAAGGTAAGGGATATTATTTTTTTGTATTCAAGAAGAGAACTTCTGTTATTCCATTTCTTTATTATTCTGTTGGAATAACCTGTATATGCGGAATAACCTATACTTGGTGACATTCTTCTATTATTCTGTATTTGTTATTCCGTTGGAACATCCTGTCTGTGCTATATGCCGGACCTGGTTCCGTCTTTATTATTATGTCTTTATTTTCAGTTGGAACATCCTGTCTGTGTGTTTTACACCGGACCTGATTTCGTCTTTATTATTATTCTATCGGAATATTCTGTATGTGTGTTTTACACCGGACCTGGTTCCATTATTTATTATACTGTTCTTTATTATTCTGTCGGAATATCCTGTCTGTGCGTTTACGCCGGACTTGGTTCCATTATTTATTATTCTGTCGGAATATTCTGTCTGTGCGTTTACGCCGGACCTGGTTCCATTATTATTATTCTGTTAAGAATAACCTGTCTGTGCGGTCTATCGCATGCATGGTGATTTCTTTTGTTATTCCATTCTTTATTATACTCAGTTGATTAAAACTTTGACTTCTATACTCCATGAAATTAGTGGAATATCCTTGACATTTGCGCTTCATCTAGTATCTATTCATGAAAATATTCTCCTGATCAGTCTTGAAGTTTACTCCACAAAGCAGTATCATGTTGACAATTTGGACGTTATTAATTCCTGGATAAATTAATTCTTGAACTTGTTTTATTGAATTCTTATATCATTGTCATCATCCTCATGTTTATATTCTGTTGAAAGTCATCTGTGGCCTGTAGTGCATGGATGGACTTGGTATGATTATGACTAGGGATTATTCGGTGTAATCATGACCGTAATATTACAAATGATGTGGTAAAAGTCCTCATTGGCCCGTAGTGCATTAATGGACAGCTATTGGCATGATCATGACCATTAATGAATACACAATTATTCTTGACTGTAGTGCATGGATAATTGTGGTTGTGATACTAAAGAATATCATTGGCTGTAGTGCAGGGGTGATTCGATGATGTGGATTATTTATTAAGCTGAGTCTCAGCGATAACAGTGTTGAAAAACCTTTTAAATCATAGAAGATAGTAGATTTTATTTGCTACTTGACTCTTCTAATGGATTGCATGTTCCGCTGCAGTTAAACTTGATGTTTACTATATTTTATCAGTTTAACACTGTTGAAGGCTAATGATAATTTATTCTGCATTATCTTAGTCATAATATTTCTTGCTGAGCTAGTTGAGCTCACCCTTTCTTTCACTGTTCTCTTCAGGAAATGAGTATTTGGGACACTTTTGTGTCGGAGTTACTATTCACAAGTTACTATTCACAGGTTACAATTTACGGGCTACTATTCACCCAAATTATTATTCACTCTAGTATTGTTCACTCGGGTATTCGAAACACTTTTTGTGTCAGAGTTACTATTCACGAGTTACTATTCACCTAAATTGCTATTCACTCTAGTATTGTTCACTCGAGTATTTGTGACACTTTTTGTGTCGGAGTACTATTCACAAGTTACTATTCACGGGAAATATTCTTTTTATCAGGAAATATTCGTACGACGGTACAATCATTGGTGGACCACACAACGGAATTATTGTAGGATTGAGAAAATGACAAAAATATTTTATGAAAATAACGGCGAAAGTTTTACCGTTGATACTGTTGAACTACTCGGTAGTAAAAGTACAGTAATACGTGTGGTTGCATAGTAGCACAAGGTATTGATTATTAATGCTTATGTAAGAAGTCACTCAGTTTGATTCAATTATTGTCAATTAATAATCTGAATTATTTAGCGATAATGAAGTTTTGTTTTATTCGTATTACTAACGTAATAAAATAGAAACATCTTTTTATATAAAACAGAATACTTTATTAAAGTTATTCTATAAATAGAATATAATATATTTTATTATACATAGTGTTGCATAGTGTTTGCATAGTAAAAATCTTTTTATATAAATAGAATATATTATATTTTATTTAAAAGATTTTTCTTTAAATATGGACCGTCAGATTAAAGTAAATCAATCTGGACCGTTCATAGATTAGTTACTATGCATTCTATTTTCCAATAAACAGAAGCTCATTCCTTCATTATTTCCTTATGAATTCACTGAAACTCTAGAGAGAGAAACTATAGAGAGAATTCTTTTTCTATAATCTTGAGCGTATTTCTTTAGAGTTTAAGAAAGCTTTGAGCGTAGTACAAGTTTTCTTCGAGTATATCCTCGCCCTACTAGTCGAAATACTTTTCTTTCAAAGGTAGGGAATATTATTTGTTGTACTCATAAGGGGTGTTATTCTTTCTTATTCATTAAGAGAACTTCTGTTATTCTATTCTTTATTATTCTGTTGGAATAACATGTATGCGCGGTTTACCCTATATTTGGTTGAATGACCTGTATATGCGGTTTACCCAATACTTGGTGATCTTCTTTTATTATTCCGCATTTACGATTCTGTCGGAATATCCTGTCGGTGTGCATTTCACCTGACCTGGTTCCATCATTTATTATTTCGTATTTACGATTCTGTCGGAATATCATGTCGGTGTGAATTTCACCTGACCTAGTTCCATCATTTATTATTTTGTATTTACGATTCTATCGGAATATCTTGTCTGTGCATTTTACGCCGGACCTGGTTCCATCATTTATTATTTCGTATTTATTATTCTGTTGGGAATAACCTGTTTGTGCGGTTTCTATCGCATGCATGGTGAATCCTTCTGTTATTCCATTCTTTATTATTCTGTTGGAATAACCTGTCTATGTGGATTGCCACATGCATGGTGAATGATCCTTTGTATTCATTACTTATTAAATTGTGAAAATGATCTGTTTACGTTGATTATGATGAAAGTCATAATAAAAGTATTGGACTGATGAAAATCATGGGTATATGAAGTATTAATAAGTGTTATGATGTGTTATGTTGGTTATTATGTGAAAACAAGAAAGTTTCTTAGAAATCACAAAGGGTAAAAAAATCCGATTTTGGTAAAAACGTAACATAAAATTCAATTGATCATATCTCCTATTATATTTTGAATTTTTGAGTGTGGTCAAGTCCTAGAGTTAGATCTATGAGTTTTATAACTTATCCAAGTGGAATTACTAGAAAAGGTATTGTAGATTTTCGTGTGGACTGATTTTAGCAAAGGAGTCAAAACTGCAAAATGGCCAAAAAGTTGCTGCCACATTTTTGTGAGGGCTGTTTCGGCTACTTAATTAGTAAGAAAAATTCAGACCTTTTGGGACATGAAAGTATACGGTATAAAGAACACCGTGTCCAAAAATGAGCTCATTCCGACTTAAAATGGGCAAGTTATGACCATTTCAATATTTAGATTTTTCTGACGAAAAACGCTATAACCGGAGTTCTATAACTCCGATGATCATGAAATTTAAACTGGGAGCTCACGTTAACATGTGTAAGATCCTACCAAGATTTGGGGATTTATGGAGTTAAACTTGAGGTAGCTAATTTCTTAAAGAATTAATTAGAAATTAATTTTTGAAAAATAGTAAATGAATTTTAAAAATTTCGAGAAAAATATATTTTCAGTATGGGACTATATTATGCTAAATCCCAGAAAAGAAATATTTTTAGAACTGATTTGGTATTTTTCATGAAAATAATCTAGTTATGAGTAAATAAGTTAAATATGTTATGTGAAGTAACAAAGTTAGAAGATAATATTTTATGACTTAGAAATCCTATATAAGGTATATGTAGATTGTTAATAAGGAATTTAATAATTGGTGATGAAATATTATGAGTATGACATGTTTGAATGATTAAATGCATTATTTGGTAAAGTGTAAACAACTGAAATAAATTGTTTATAAGTTTAAGAACTGATTAAAATATTGTTATGATATTAATAATATTAGATTATGAATTTATTATGTGATTGATAATATTTGGATAAAGTTAATGTCTGTAACATTTATCCTTGTTTTAGTTTGATTAATGCTTATATCATTGTCATCATCCTCATGCTTATATATATGGTGATGAAAGTTATCGTTGGCTTACGTGTAGAGATGGACAAGAGATTATTCGGTAGAGTCATGACCATTGATAATTTAATGAATATCCTTGGCCCGTAGTGCAGGGATTATTCAATGATGTGGATTATTTTATTAAGCTGAGTCCCAGCGATAACAGTGTTGAAAAACCTTGTAAATCATAGAAGATAGTAGATTTTATTCCCTACTTGACTCTTCTAATGGATTGCTTGTTCCGCTGCAGTTAAACTTGATGTTTATTATATTTTATCAGTTTAACACTGTTGAAGGCTAATGATAATTTATTATGCATTATCTTAGTCATAATATTTCTTACTGGGCTGGTTGAGCTCACCCTTTCTTTCACTGTTCTCTTCAGAAAATGAGAATATAGCTGGGACGAGTCGGGGAACGGAGTGATGGACCAGATGATAGTATTAGTAGTCCTCACTATTCTATTAAATAGTGTGACGATAATTGTAATGAGGACTCCTTTTGAGTTTGTATAATCTCTTGTAGACAATAATTGTATTCAAACTCATTGTTATGTTTTGTCGTATTGTACACGACAGTTGTATTAGTAGGTTGTATTTGAATTCTGTACCATGTAAGTGGCAACCCAAGATGGGTGACATATACCTAATTTTGGGGGCGTCACAGGTTGTAAGACCCCAACTTTTATAAATAAAGATGAATTTTCTATAAATATCATTTTTGAATATTATGGAGTTAATTTGATATAATGTTATAGTTGTGGGTAATATTTATAAATTTTGCAAAGTACGCAAGTTGTTATATAATATTCGATTGGTCAGGGAATATTCGTTTTAACAGGGAATATTCGTTTAACGGCACAATCATTGGTGGACCCCAAAACGGAATTATTGTCGGATTGAGAAAATGACAAAAATATTTTATTAAAAATAACGGCGAAAGTTTTACCATTGATACTATTGAACTACTCGGTAGTAAAAGTACAGTAATACGTTTGGTTGCATAGTAGCACACGGTATTGATTATTAATGCTTATGTACGAAGTCACTCAGTTTGATTCAATTATTATCAGTTAATAATATGAATTATTTAGCGATAATGACGTTTTGTTTTATTCGTATTATTAACGTAATAAAACATAAACATCTTTTTATATAAAACAGAATACTTTATTAAAGTTATTTTATAAATAGAATATATTTTATTTTATTTAAAAGATTTTTTTTAAATATGGACCGTCAGATTAAAGTAATCAATCTGGACCGTTCATGGATTAGTTACTATGCATTCTATTTTTCTATAAATAGCAGCTCATTCTTTCATTATTTCTTACGAATTCACTGAACTCTAGAGAGAGAAACTATAGAGAGAAACTATAGAGAGAGAGAAGAAGAGTATTCTGCTACTTAACTACTTCCTTTTTACAGCTCTTCTTTAAAACGGTAAGGGGTGTTATTCTTTCTAATTCATGAAGAGAACTGTTGTTGTTCCATTTCTTATTATTCTGTTGGAATAACATGTATACGCGGTCTACCCTATACTTGGTGACATTCTTCTATTATTCTGTTGGAACATCCTGTCTGTGTGTTTTACACCGGACCTGGTTCCGTCTTTATTATTATTCTGTTGGAACATCCTGTCTGTGTGTTTTACACCGGACCTGGTTCCTTCTTTATTATTATTCTGTTGGAATATCCTGTCTGTGCGTTTTACGCCGGACCTGATTCCATTATTTATTATTCTGTCGGAATATCCTATCTATGCGTTTACGCCGGACCTAATGTCCTATTCAGATGTTGTTAATAGGGCTTAGTTAGTGGAGCGCGATAACGAGTCAACGCAACCAAAAGAGAGCAGCCGAAAAAATGATAATACCAGTGAGAGCAGTCATCGAAGCGGTGACAACAAGCGTGGAGGGAATCAACAGGCCAGAAATTGTAACCACTTCGGTGGTAATCAGGGCCAAAACAATAAGAATGGTCATTTCAAGAAGAGGAGATTCAACAATGATGGAAAGACGTCAGCACCAGTACCCGTTGTTAAGGAAGGAGAACGACCACCTATCATATGTTTCAAATGCGGAGGGGAGGGGCACATCAGTCCAAACTGCGCGATGCCGTCTAAAGCATGTTATAATTGTGGAAGAGAAGGTCATTTAGCTCGATTTTGTCATTTACCAAAAACAAGTTCAGCCAAGATGGAGACACCAAAGGCCGTCCCAAAAAAGTCAAAACCGATAGTGCATAGGAGAGCGTTTGTTGTGACCTCCTAGAAAGCAAGGAACCCGAATGAGGTCATCACGGGTAAGCTTATCATAAACTCTAACGAAGTCTATACTTTATTTGATACCGGTTCTACCCATTCTTTTATTTCTCCTACTTGCGCTCATTGATTAAATTTGATTCCGGAGAAATTAGACTTTGACTTAGCTGTTAAAACTCCATTGGGAGAAACCTTCATTACATCCACGGTTTATAAGTCTTGTTTGGTTCAAGTTGGTACCCACACATTACCTGTCGATCTTATTTCATTAAAAATACTTGCATTTGACGTGATTCTAGGGATTGATTGGTTAACTACTCATCATGCAAAAATTGATTGTTTTCGTAAGGTTGTTAGCTTTCATATTCCTAATCGACCTATTATGCGAATTCAAGCAACCAAACCATTAAAATCAATCGCTGTCATCTCAAGCCATAAAGCTATTTGTTTATTGAAAAACGGATGTCAAACTTTCTTAACTCATGTCACGGATCTAAACAAAAATACGTCAGTTTTGAATGATATTTCTATTGTTAATAAATTCCCTGACGTATTCCCTGAAGAACTTCCTGGCCTACCCCCAGAGCGTGAAATTAAATTTTGTATCGACTTTGAACCCGGTACAAAACCCATTTCCAAAGCCCTATATCGAATGGCTCCTATTGAACTTCAGGAGTTAAAGATCCAACTGCAGGAATTATTAGACATTGGCTTTATTCGTCCTAGTACTTCTCCCTGGGGTACTCCTGTGCTATTCGTGAAGAAGAAAGATGGAAGTATGCGACTTTGTATTGATTATCGGGAGTTGAATCATGTCACCATCAAAAACAGGTACCCATTGCCACGTATTGATGACCTGTTTGACCAGTTGCAAGGAGCACAATTCTTTTCAAAGATCGATCTTCGTTCTGGATATCATCAGCTGAAGGTTAGAACTGAGGATATTCCAAAGACGGCTTTTAGAACTCGATACGGGCATTATGAGTTCCTAGTCATGTCCTTTGGATTGATTAATGCTCCTGCTGCCTTCATGGATATGATGAACCGGGTATTCAAGGAATATTTGGATCACTTTGTGGTCGTCTTTATTGATGACATCCTTATTTATTCCAAAAGCCGTGAAGATCACGAGCAACACTTGAGGCTGGTACTCCAAAAGCTTCGTGAATACAAGTTTTATGCCAAGTTAAAGAAATGCGAGTTCTGGCTGGAGGAGGTAGCATTCCTTGGGCACGTAGTATCAAGTCGTGGAATATCGGTTGACCCGGCAAAGATTGAAGCTATTCAAAGCTGGGAGCAACCTAAATCAGTGACCGAAGTACGTAGCTTTCTTGGTTTAGCTGGTTATTATCGGAGATTCATGGAAGGATTTTCTTGAATCGCTACTCCATTAACTCAGCTGACTCGGAAAGATACAAAGTTCGGTTGGAGCGAAAAATGTGAGCAGAGTTTTCAAGAACTCAAGAGGAGACTCATTTCAGCACCTGTTCTAACAATACCATCTGGCTCAGAGGGATTTGTCATCTACAGTGATGCTTCGAGCAAAGGCTTGGGATGCGTTCTCATGCAACATGGAAAAGTCATAGCCTATGCATCAAGACAACTCAAGGAATATGAGAGAAATTATCCTACTCATGATCTAGAGTTGGCAGCTGTTGTCTTTGCACTTAAAAGTTGGAGGCATTACTTGTATGGGGAGAAGGTGGAGATCTTTACGGATCATAAAAGCCTCAAATATTTCTTCACTCAAAAGGAACTCAACATGCGACAACGACGTTGGCTTGAACTATTGAAAGATTATGATCATACCATTCAATACCATCCTGAAAAAGCGAACGTGGTAGCTGACGTATTGAGTAGAAGATCATATGCAACAACACAAAAGCCCATTTTGTGTGACTTGCAAAGGATGGAGATAGAGTTAAAGACTCTAGGGACCCATGTGATGATGGCGAATATACGAGTAGAACTAACTTTAATCGATAGAGTTAAAGCTGCTCAAGCTACAGACCTGGAGCTGATGCGTATGAGGAAGAAAGTGCAAGAAGGTTCTATGCCGGAAGCAAGAATCGATGAAGAAGGAATACTTCGAGTCAACTCCAGACTTTGTGTTCCTAACAACCCTGATTTAAAGTATGAAATCATGATGGAGGCGCACAACACACCGTTTGTAATCCATCCTGGAAGTACCAAAATGTATCATGATCTTCGTCATACATTTTGGTAGAGCAATATGAAGAGAGAGATAGCGTTGTTTATCTCAATGTGTCTAACATGTCAACGAGTCAAAGCGGAGCATCAAGTACCAAAAGGTCCATTGCAACCACTTGAAATTCCAGAATGGAAGTGGGAGCACATTACCATAGATTTCGTTACCGGTCTTCCTAAGGTTTCTCAAGGTATAGATGCGATTTGGGTCATTGTTGATAGATTGACCAAGTCTGCTCATTTCTTACCGATACGAGAAACTTATACACTTGAACTTCTTGCTCGTATGTACATAAACGAGATTGTAAGACTGCATGGTATGCCAGTATCCATAGTTTCTGATTGAGACCTAAGATTCACTTCACGATTTTGGGTTAGTTTACAAAAAGCTATGGGCACAGATTTACGATTTAGTTCGGCATATCATCCTCAGATGGACGGACAATCAGAGAGGACTATTCAAACTCTAGAAGATTTATTAAGACTCTGTGTCTTTGACTTCAAGGGAAGTTGGGACAAGTTCTTACCATTGGTGGAGTTTTTCTACAACAACAGTTATCAAGCAAGTATTGGCATGGCTCCATTCGAAGCATTATATGGAAGAAAATGTCGTTCTCCAGTATGCTGAGATGAGGTAGGTGAAGCAACGTTGTTGGGACCGGAGTTGGTACGTATGACTACAGAAAATATTCAAACGATCTGACAGCATATAAAAACCTCACAAGATCGACAAAAGAGTTATGTTGATCTTCATCGAAAGGACGTGGAATTTGATATAAGAGATCATGTGTTCTTACGTGTTGCTCCATGGAAAGGAGTTACGAGATTTAGAAAAAGAGGAAAGCTCAATCCTCGATTCATTGGTCCATTTTTAATCCTCGATCGAGTAGGAACGGTGGCTTATAGACTCGCTTTACCGCCAAGTATGTCTCGTGTTCATAACGTTTTTCACATATCCATGTTACGCAAATATGTGGAAGACCCGAACCACATTATTGAGTTAGAACCGGACGAAATCGCGGAGGATTTGACTTATGAAGAAGTTCCTGTTCAAATCTTGGATAAGAAGGAACATATTCTACGCTCCAAGGTTATACCTCAAGTCAAAATTTTGTGGAGAAACCACGATGTTGAGGAAATGACTTGGGAGTTAGAATCTGAAATGAAATCAAGGTATCCTTACCTCTTCATTATTTGGTCCTTCATTATTTCTTACGAATTCACTGAACTCTAGAGAGAGAAACTATAGAAAGAAACTATAGAGAGAGAGAGAAGAAGAGTATTCTGCTACTTAACTACTTCCTTTTTACAGCTCTTCTTTAAAACGGTAAGGGATATTATTCTTTTGTGATCTATGAGGTAAGGATGTCGAAGAGGTAAGGATTGTAACAATCCAGAATTTTATTAACAATCCAAAATTTTATTTGTAATTTAAAATATTTATGAAATTAAATAAATAATTTATTTATGTGATTGTTGTTAGTATATACTTATGAATTAAATTTATTAGATAATACTCTAATTTAATTTAACAATTAGAGAGTTGTTAAAAAAAATTTTATGAGTTGCTATATTGATGTCGTAATTTAATAATTAAAGTGATATATTATTTATTAAATAAAATTATAATGAGATTATAATTTTGTGATATTTGGTCAAGTGGAAAATTTATTTAGTATGTGCTAATTAGTTTATTTAATTAAGATTGGATATGGAAATCCAAGTAAACAATGTGGGACAATAAACTATATTATATGTGACTTATGAAAATAAATTAAAAGAGTTTTAATTTGGTTTTACCAAACAAACCCATAGAGCTTTTGAAATTCTTATTTTAATCTTGTTTTGCCAAATAAGGCTTAAGGAATGATTAAGTCATTATTTTAATATGGCTTTGCCAAACAAGCCTTAGGGCTTTTAAAATTCTAATTTTGTAACTTATATATTAAATTGATAATTAGTATATGTAATTATATTGGGAGTTACATATTCTATAATTATATGTGTTATATGTATATTGTATATACACTAAGTTACGTTAGTTTTCTAAACCTAAGTCTAACTAAGAACAAAAAGAAGAAGAGAGAATGCAGAGACGAAGAAGAAGAAGAATAGGAAACCTTGAGAAAACAAAAGAAAAGCTTTCATCATCTCCATATTTTCTCCTAATTCAACCTAGAAAGGTATCAAACTAACACTTATACTAAATTAAGATGTTATGTATTTAGTCTTTGCAAAATTAGGTTTTAATGATTATGTATTTATATGTATATATGGTGTTCATATGTGATTGTATGTCATGAAAGGATTTTCACAATACAAGTATTGTAAAAACAAGTTTTAAAATCATGTTCTTCTATGTTTTCATAGTTTTAGAGTTTTATAGTTGTTCGAAAGTTTCAATTCACAAAGATATGATGAACATGATGAAATCATGTTCATAGTGTTTAATTATGAGTTATATGGTTGTTCTAGCAAATTCAATCCATGTAATTTTGATA
This sequence comes from Panax notoginseng, assembly GCA_016801055.1. Taxonomy (NCBI): domain Eukaryota; kingdom Viridiplantae; phylum Streptophyta; class Magnoliopsida; order Apiales; family Araliaceae; genus Panax; species Panax notoginseng. The sequence goes on along the minus strand of CM029014.1, from coordinate 166,241,642 downwards.
AACAAGAGGAATTGGGTTCATAATATTTTTCTATTAAATAATTTCTGAAAAAATGGCTTTTTAAACTATTAAATTGATGTTTGGTTATTGATCGTGTATTGTGTTAGTATGTTAAGAATATGAGTTATCACAATTGGAATTACTTGAATTGGTTTAAAAACGAATTCACAGTGAATAATTTCGCTATGAATGTTAAAAGAAGAAGAAAGAAGAGAAATAGTGAAATTAAATATTGTAATCTTTGATGTTTGTGTTGTTTAAATGGCTAGAAACGCGTTAGAAAACATTAGATTATGTTTCTGTAAACTTATTACACATTGGGTAGGTTGGTATGGTTGTTAGAAAGGAGCTTGGAGGCCTAATTTGGCTTTCCGTAGTGTTCTAGAGCTGAAATCGCGAAGTCGTAGCAGAGACCCCCGCCCCAGCGGACCCCCCTAGTGTAAAAATCCGCGCCCCCACGAGGGGGTATTCTGTCAAGACAAAATTTTGGAAAAAAAAAACTAATCGGACATAGTTTACTAAAATAAGCATAACTTTTTCATACGAACTCTGATTGAGATGATTCAAGATGATCCGGAACGAGAACGAGTAGACCTACAACTTCTATTCTTTAAGGTTTTCAATTTGAAATCGTTATGAAGGGTAAAAATGGTCATCTTTAGGACTGTTATGTTTTCGGAGGCATTCGGAGGGCGTCAGACATGCACGTGTGCTAGTGTAGTGCTCTTGACAATAAAATATGTTGTTCTAAGTTATAAAACATGAATGTTAGTAAATATAATGATGCTTAACATTAATATAATGATGTATTAGATAAGTTATAGAAGCATAGTAAGCATACACAAAAGATGCAAATCGGGCGTGTGACGAATAAATGTCGAAACGCCGTGATAATTGTTAATGAACGTAAAAAGTGTTTTTAGTCAAATGAAATGGATATTATAAAGTATGAAATGGGTTTAATATAAAACCAATAATGATTCCTAGCAAAATTTAAACACTTTAATGAATTTCGAATATTACATAAGTCGAAAAGTTAACACAATCTAATTGAACATTGTGTGTTAATTAATAGGAAAGATTATGAGATGTGGAGTATAGTTTACATTACAATTGCTATGTGTTTTTATGTGACTAATAGTTGATGTGTATGATTATATAATTGTGTAGGGCACGTGAAGTACAGATAACTGTAAGCTGTTAAACTGTTATTGGTAAACAACGATCAAGGCAAGTCTTTCGGTTCCTATTTGTTACGTGGACTTGATGAACTGTTTTAAATTGTATGATATGTTATACATGTTGAAATCATAAAATGTTTAAGTCAATATATGACTGCATTGTTTTGGCTAAGTAATGATGATTGAGTAAGGAACTCAATCTTTATATTTGCTATATGAATTAAAAGCATGTATGCCATGTTACCTTAATGAGATGTATATCGAGCATGTTATTATGTGTTATGTGATGCATGAAAACTGTTAGACTTTGCTGGGCTGTCGAGCTCACTCTTGCAAATAACCACTTTTGCAGGTCAAGATTTTAAGGTAAAGATATGTGCTAAGTGAGTTATAGAGATCTATATTCACGAAGATTACTTATGTTTTATGAGAAATGTATTTCATATTTTGAACGTAACATGTTGTTGTATTGTAAGTTGAGCTATCCAATGTATATGGATATTTAGTTATGATGTAAGACTTTGTATAGTCATTTTGTTGTAACGATTCATGATATAAGATTGAATCAAAGAGATGTAATGTAAAGGTTGCGATTCAGGGCATGAAAGAAGGAAATGTATAAACGTTTTAAATATTCCGCAATTTTAGTGTTTTTAATATTGAATAATGATGTAAAATTTGAGATTTAATGTGTGGTTAACGATCGAAGTTGAGATTTAAATTGTATTGATTTTGGAGTCGTTACAGTTGGTATCAAAGCTGTAGGTTAGAAGCCTTAGGTAGGAGTACCGTAGGCTATAACCTTAGAGAAGAGAGGTGAAGATAATAAACGAATAAGCTCAAATAGAGTTTGAACAATAAGAAGTAATTTAAGAATTTATAAAGAAGGGGTTAAAACATGCGTGAAATGATTCAAAGAAGAATCTCGCAGAGTTATAAGGAATGTGAATGTGGGGTTACCTAACTCCAGGATGTAAAGTGATAGTAAATAGACAATGTCTATAAAAAGAGAATGATAAAGAAGTTTAGAATAGAGAGTTATATTTAAGTATGGTCCAATTGTACTCTTTAGTAGTTGATGTATGGTATTTGGGCTAAACGATTCCTTCATAGAGTGGAGGTATATACGAACTAGCAACTCGGAACCTAGTTTGTTGGTTGTTTGTGGGAAACCACTCAGCGTACCATATTGAAACTGTTAGAAACTCGATGTGTACCAAGTATAGAAATGGACACGTATGATGAAAGTGTAGAACTCGAATGAAATTTTGAGCGATGTAAATGAAGTTAGAAATTCTTAAAGGAAGAATTTTTTTTTTAAATAAGAAGATTCAAAGAAGAATCTAAGAGATATAAAGATAAGAAATGGGAGTTACCTAACTCCAATAGCCAAGATAACGAAAAATGTCGTAAATGAAAGAAAAGAAAGAGGATCGTAAAACAAAACGATCACGAGTTAAGAAAAGAATTTTAAGGGAGATGATTATAGAATAAGATCACGATGTGATCTGTTTAAGTTATAGAAGAAAGATGGTCTGTAATGTTTGAATAATTATAGCTTAATGCTATGAAGATGGTGTATTATGAAATAGTACGGGATAACTCACGAGGAGTTATAAATGATGTGATACGAAGAATTCGAATCGAGCAAAGAGCAAGTTAAGAGCAATATAGAGTTAGGTGGGGTTTCAATTGAGGACTCCTGTGATGGCTGAGTTGTACAAATCTTTGTATGGGCAAGGGTTTTGTGCTTGCACTCAGTTTATCACATTGATAATCATTGGAATGTTTGTGTCGCGCTATTTGTTGTATGCCTGTTGTGATTGTGATTCTTTTCTCATGTGTATAACAAATAGGTAGAGTATAGTTAGAGAATAGTATAAGGTTAAGTGCGAGTTCTTAAAACTCATACTTATGGTAGGTTCGTGACTCATAATTATATGGTATGTTTTTGAACCCCTCAGCGAGTGGACGCCTATGGTCTGACTAGGATAAGTTCTTAAACTCATATGATTGTGGCAAGTTACTGAACTCATAACGTGTGGTAAGTTTGACGAACTGGGTATAGATAAGTGTGAATAGAGTATTGAGGATGATAGGAATAGATAGACCTATTAAGCAATGGATCATTATGGAAAGTGGAGTTGATGGTGGAAGCATATGTATTCTAAATCTACTAGCTATGCTAGACTTTCGAAATTTATTGACTTCGTGCTGATGTTTACACTTCTATTCTTTTGAAAAATATTGGATCAAATGATGGAACCAATGAGTTTTAACAACAATACTGTTATTCGTATGTCTATGCTAATTACTTCGGCTAGACAAAAATGATTTGCAATATATCAAAATGTATTTTATATCATTAATGCATCATGTAACCTGGTGCAAAGATGATAAAAAAATGATGGAGTCATCAATGCAGTATTACCTAGTGTTGGATGTGATCTAAGGATTGTCAGCCCACTATGGTATGATGTAGTATGATAAAATCACCAAATGACGGAATCCTCAACGGACTGTAAATACAGTGCGGTATCATGACGTCATAAAAAGATTTTTGAGATTTCTTTAAGATATGAGAATTCATATCTATGTATGTATATGTATATTTTGGTTGATGTCCGAATTATTGTAGAGGTCTATGCTATTTGATTCAGCTAGACGAATATTGAAAGATGTTCATGAAAAACAAGTGTTTATTGAAAAGTTATGCCAAACCAAATTATTTTGGTGCGAATTCAGATGTTGAAAAGCTGAGGTGAACAACCCTATAAGGGGACATGTTTTCGGGGACAATGGTTCCGAGCGTAACGCATATAGTCGTTACAAAACACTACGTTGCGGCCCAACGTAGTGGTACAATAGGCTGGCCACCTAGTGTACGTAAAGAGGGTGTTTTCAGTCTTTGTGATTGATAAACACTCTGGTTTACAGTGTGAAGGATTGAGTTGAAGCACTAGTAAACCGAGAATAGAGTTCACGGTCTTGTGACCCCTCAGCATGATTTGGAATCTTTTAAATTCCTGAGTTATTCATACTACTTCCTAATTATTGAGCAATTATGGAAGATTCTTGCTATTCTAAAAGGCGAATGTGGTAAGGATGATATTCCTTAGAAAGAGGTAAGTCGTAGAATGCGACACTGAATGATGAATATATTGAATAAGTGAGAAAAGAAGTGTTGATATTAGAAGGAGATGAGTTATCAAAGAATAATGTAAATCTCTTAATATAAAAGTTTAATAATTGTAGAAAGATCTTTGTGGAAAGGAAGTCGTTATAGAATCCAATGAATGAATAAGGTATTAACGTAAAATCTATTTTTGATAGATTGAAGATTAATAAATAAAATTTCGAGGACGAAATTCTTAGAAGAAAGGGTGAATGTAATATCATGAGTGTTTGTGATAGCGATCCTTAGAAAACGAAGTGAATGAGTTAAGAATATAATACTCAGAATATAATTGAGTTCAAGTGATAGTTATGAAATGAAACCTAGAATTTGTTAAGAAATGAATGTAGTAGGAAATATAAAACAAATATTAAGGTCATGTGTTGAAGTTATTCAACGAAGAGATTTGACGAAAACCTGAGTAAGGTAGGGTTTTGGTGATTCCGAGGACGGAATCCTTATAAGGAGGGAAAAATGTGACGAATGAATTATTTGAGTGGTGATTCTGGGGACAAAATCCTTGTAAGGAGGGAATGATGTAACAATCCAAAAATTTTATTAACAATCCAAAATTTTATTTGTAATTTAAAATATTTATGAAATTAAATAAATATTTTGTTTATGTAATTGTTGTTAGTATATACTTGTGAATTAAATTTATTAGATAATACTCTAATTTAATTTAACAGTTAGAGAGTTGTTAAAAAAAAATTTATGAGTTGCTATATTGATGTCGTAATTTAATAATTAAAGTGATATATTAATTATTAAATAAAATTATAATGAGATTATAATTTTGTGATATTTGGTCAAGTGGAAAATTTATTTAGTATGTGGTAATTAGTTTATTTAATTAAGATTGGATATGGAAATCCAAGTAAACAATGTGGGACAATAAACTATATTACATGTGACTTATGAAAATAAATTAAAAGAGTTTTAATTTGGTTTTACCAAACAAACCCATAGAGCTTTTGAAATTCTTATTTTAATCTTGTTTTGCCAAATAAGGCTTAAGGAATGATTAAGTCATTATTTTAATATGGCTTTGCCAAACAAGCCTTAGGGCTTTTAAAATTCTAATTTTGTAACTTATATATTAAATTGATAATTAGTATATGTAATTATATTGGGAGTTGCATATTCTATAATTATATGTGTTATATGTATATTGTATATACACTAAGTTACGTTAGTTTTCTAAACCTAAGTCTAACTAAGAACAAAGAGAAGAAGAGAGAATGCAGAGACGAAGAAGAAGAAGAAGAAGAAGAAGAATGGGAAACCTTGAGAAAACAAAAGAAAAGCTTTCATCATCTCCATATTTTCTCCTAATTCAACCTAGAAAGGTATCAAACTAACACTTATACTAAATTAAGATGTTATGTATTTAGTCTTTGTTAAATTAGGTTTTCATGATTATGTATTTATATGTATATATGGTGTTCATATGTGATTGTATGCCATGAAAGGATTTTCACAATACAAGTATTGTAAAAATAAGTTTTAAAATCATGTTCTTCTATGTTTTCATAGTTTTAGAGTTTTATAGTTGTTCAAAAGTTTCAATTCACAATGATATGATGAACATGATGAAATCATGTTCATAGTGTTTGATTATGAGTTATATGGTTGTTCTAGCAAATTCAATCCATGTAATTTTGATAAACAAGAGGAATTGGGTTCATAATATTTTTCTATGAAATAATTTCTGAAAAAATGGCTTTTTAAACTATTAAATTGATGTTTGGTTATGATTTATCATTGAAATTGATCGTGTATTGTGTTAGTATGTTAAGAATATGAGTTATCACAATTGGAATTACTTGATTTGGTTTAAAAACGAATTCAAAGTGAATAATTTCGCTATGAATGTTAAAAGAAGAAGAAAGAAGAGAAATAGTGAAATTAAAGGATGTAATCTTTGATGTTTGTGTTGTTTAAATGGCTAGAAACGCGTTAGAAAATATTAGATTATGTTTCTGTAAACCTATTACACATTGGGTAGGTTGGTATGGTTGTTAGAAAGGAGCTTGGAGGCCTAATTTGGCTTTCTGTAGTGTTCTAGAGCTGAAATCGCGAAGTCATAGTAGATACCCCCACCCCGGCGTGCCCCCTAGTGTAAAAACCCCGCCCCCGCGGGGGGGGGGGGGGTATTCTGTCAAGACAAATTTTTGGGAAAAAAAAACTTATCAAACATAGTTTACTAAAACAAGCATAACGTTTTCTTACGAACTCTGATTGAGATGATTTAAGATGATCCGGAACGAGGACGAGTAGACCTACAACTTTTATTCTTTAAGGTTTTCAATTTGAAATCGTTATGAAGGGTCAAAATGGTCATCTTTAGGACTGTTATGTTTTCGGAGGCATTCGGAGGGCGTCAGACATGCACGTATGCTAGTGTAGTGCTCTTGACAATAAAAGATGTTGTTCTAAGTTATAAAACATGAATGTTAGTAAATATAATGATGCTTAACATTAATATAATGATGTATTAGATAAGTTATAGAAGCATAGTAAGCATACACAAAAGATGCAAATCGGGCGTGTGACGAATAAATGTCAAAACGCCGTGATAATTGTTAATGAACGTAAAAAGTGTTTTTAGTCAAATGAAATGGATATTATAAAGTATGAAATGGGTTTAATATAAAGCCAATAATGATTCCTAGCAAAATTTAAACACTTTAATGAATTTCGAATATTACACAAGTCGAAAAGTTAACACAATCTAATTGAACATTGTGTGTTAATTAATAGGAAAGATTATGAGATGTGGAGTATAGTTTACATTACAATTACTATGTGCTGTTATGTGACTAATAGTTGATGTGTATGATTATATAATTGTGTAGGGCACGTGAAGTACAGATAACTGTAAGCTGTTAAACTTTTATTGGTAAACAACGATAAAGGCAAGTCTTTCAGTTCCTATTTGTTACGTGGACTTGATGATATGTTTTAAATTGTATGATATGTTATACATGTTGAAATCATAAAATATTTAAGTCAATATATGGCTGCATTGTTTTGGCTAAGTAATGATGATTGAGTAAGGAACTCAATCTTTATATTTGCTATATGAATTAAAACCATGTATGCCATGTTACCTTAATGAGATGTATATCGAGCATGTTATTATGTGTTATGTGATGCATGAAAACTGTTAGACTTTGCTGGGCTATCGAGCTCACTCTTGCAAATAACCACTTTCGCAGGTCAAGATTTTAAGGTAAAGATATGTGCTAAGTGAGTTATAGAGATCTATATTCACGAAGATTACTTATGTTTTATGAGAAATGTATTTCATATTTTGAACGTAACATGTTGTTGAATTGTAAGTTGAGCTATCCAATGTATATGGATATTTAGTTATGATGTAAGACTTTGTATAGTCATTTTGTTGTAACGATTCATGATATAAGATTGAATCAAAGAGATGTAATGTAAAGGTTGCGATTCAGGGCATGAAAGAAGGAAATGTATAAACGTTTTAAATATTCCGCAATTTTAGTGTTTTTAAAATCGAATAATGATGTAAAATTTGAGATTTAATGTGTGGTTAACGACCGAAGTTGAGATTTAAATTGTATGGATTTTAGGGTCGTTACAAGGATACCTTGATTTCATTTCAGATTCTAACTCCCAAGTCATTTCCTCAACATCGTGGTTTCTCCACAAAACTTTGACTTGAGGTATAACCTTGGAGCGTAGAATATGTTCCTTCTTATCCAAGATTTGAACAGGAACTTCTTCATACGTCAAATCCTCCGCTATTTCGTCCGGTTCTAACTCAATAATATGGTTCGGGTCTTCCACATATTTGCGTAACATGGATATGTGAAAAACGTTATGAACACGAGACATACTTGGCGGTAAAGCGAGTCTATAAGCCACAGTTCCTACTCGATCGAGGATTAAAAATGGACCGATGAATCGAGGATTGAGCTTTCCTCTTTTTCCAAATCTCGTAACTCCTTTCCATGGAGCAACACGTAAGAACACATGATCTCCTATATCAAATTCCACGTCATTTCGATGAAGATCAACATAACTCTTTTATCGATCTTGTGAGGTTTTTATACTTTGTCAGATTGTTTGAATCTTTTCTGTAGTCATACGTACTAACTCCGGTCCCAACAACATTGCTTCACCTACCCCATCCCAGCATACTGGAGAATGACATTTTCTTCCATACAATGCTTCGAATGGAGCCATGTCAATACTTGCTTGATAACTGTTGTTGTAGGAAAACTCCACCAATGTTGTCCCAACTTCCCTTGAAGTCAAAGACACATAGTCTTAATAAATCTTCTAGAGTTTGAATAGTCCTCTCTGATTGTCCGTCCGTCTGAGGATGATATGCCGAACTAAATCGTAAATCTGTGCCCATAGCTTTGTGTAAACTAACCCAAAATCGTGAAGTGAATCTTAGGTCTCGATCAGAAACTATGGATACTGGCATACCATGCAGTCTTACAATCTCGTTTATGTACATACGAGCAAGACGTTCAAGTGTATAAGTTTCTCGTATCGGTAAGAAATGAGCAGACTTGGTCAATCTATTAACAATGACCCAAATCGCATCTATACCTTGAGAAACCTTAGGAAGACCGGTAACGAATTCCATGATAATTTGCTCCCACTTCCATTCTGGAATTTCAAGTGGTTGCAATGAACCTTTTGGTACTTGATGCTCCGCTTTGACTCGTTGACAAGTTATACACCTTGAGATAAACAACGCTATCTCTCTCTTCATATTGCTCCACCAAAATGTATGACGAAGATCATGATACATTTTGGTACTTCCAGGATGGATTGCAAACGGTGTGTTGTGCGCCTCCATCATGATTTAATACTTTAAATTAGGGTTGTTAGGAACACAAAGTCTGGAGTTGACTCGAAGTATTTCTTCTTCATCAATTCTTGCTTCCGGCATAGAACCTTCTTGCACTTTCTTCCTCATACGCATCAGCTCCAGGTCTGTAGCTTGAGCAGCTTTAACTTTGTCGATTAAAGTTGGTTCTACTCGTATATTCACCATCATCACATGGGTCCCTGGAGTCTTTAACTCTATCCCATCCTTTGCAAGTCACACAAATTGGGCTTTTGTGTTGACAATATTGCACTCGTACTTGCATATGATCTTCTACTCAATGCGTCAGCTACCACGTACTGAATGGTATGATCATAATCTTTCAACAGTTCAAGCCAACGTCGTTGTCGCATGTTGAGTTCCTTTTGAGTGAAGAAATATTTGAGACTTTTATGATCCGTAAAGATCTCCACCTTCTCCCCATACAAGTAATGCCTCCAAATTTTAAGTGCAAAGACAACAGCTGCCAATTCTAGATCATGAGTAGGATAATTCCTCTCATATTCCTTGAGTTGTCTTGATGCATAGGCTATGACTTTTCCATGTTGCATGAGAACGCATCCCAAGCCTTTGCTCGAAGCATCACTGTAGATGACAAATCCCTCTGAGCCAGATGGTATTGTTAGAATAGGTGCTGAAATGAGTCTCCTCTTGAGTTCTTGAAAACTCTGCTCACATTCTTCGCTCCAACCGAACTTTGTATCTTTTCGAGTCAGCTGAGTTAATGGAGTAGCAATTCGAGAAAATCCTTCCACGAATCTCCGATAATAACCAGCTAAACCAAGAAAGCTACGTACTTCGGTCACTGATTTAGGTAGCTCCCAGCTTTGAATAGCTTCAATCTTTGCCGGGTCAACCGATATTCCACGTCTTGTTACTACGTGCCCAAGGAATGCTACCTCCTCCAGCCAGAACTCGCATTTCTTCAACTTGGCATAAAGCTTGTATTCACGAAGCTTTTGGAGTACCAGCCTCAAGTGTTGCTCATTATCTTCACAGCTTTTGGAATAAATAAGGATGCCATCAATAAAGACGACCACAAAGTGATCCAAATATTCCTTGAATACCCGGTTCATCATATCCATGAAGGCAGCAGGAGCATTAGTCAATCCAAAGGATATGACTAGGAACTCATAATGCCCGTACCGAGTTCTAAAAGCCATCTTTGGAATATCCTCAGTTCTAACCTTCAGCTGATGATATCCAGAACGAAGATCGATCTTTGAAAAGAATTGTGCTCCTTGCAACTGGTCAAACAGGTCATCAATACGTGGCAATGGGTACCTGTTTTTGATGGTGACATGATTCAACTCCCGATAATCAATACAAAGTCGCATACTTCCATCTTTCTTCTTCACGAATAGCACAGGAGCACCCCAAGGAGAAGTACTAGGACGAATAAAGCCAATGTCTAACAATTCCTGCAGTTGGATCTTTAACTCCTGAAGTTCAATAGGAGCCATTCGATATGGGGCTTTGGAAATGGGTTTTGTACCGGGTTCAAGGTCGATACAAAATTCAATTTCATGCTCTGGGGGTAGGCCAGGAAGTTCTTCAGGGAATACGTCAGGGAATTTATTAACAATAGAAATATCATTCAAAACTGACGTATTTTTGTTTAGATCCGTGATATGAGCTACGAAAGCTTGACATCCGTTTTTCAAATTACGAATAGCTTTATGGCTTGAGATGACAGCGATTGATTTTAATGGTTTGGTTGCTTGAATTCGCATAATAGGTCGATTAGAAATATGAAAGCTAACAACCTTACGAAAATAATCAATTTTTGCATGATGAGTAGTTAACCAATCAATCCCTAGAATCACGTCAAATGCAAGTATTTTTAATGAAATAAGATCAACAGGCAATGTGTGGGTACCAACTTGAACCAAACAAAACTTATAAACCGTGGATGTAATGAAAGTTTCTCCCAATGAAGTTTCAACAGCTAAGTCAAAGTCTAATTTCTCCGGAATCAAATTTAATCGATGAGCGCAAGTAGGAGAAATAAAAGAATGGGTAGAACCGGTATCAAATAAAGTATAGACTTTGTTAGAGTTTATGATAAGCTTACCCGTGATGACCTCATTCGGGTTCCTTACTTTCTGGGAGGTCACAACAAACGCTCTCCCTTGCACTACCGATTTTGACTTTTCTGGGACGACCTTTGGTGTCTCCATCTTGGCTGAACTTGTTTTTGGTAAATGACAAAATCGAGCTAAATGACCTTCTCTTCCACAATTATAACATGCTTTAGACGGCATCGCGCAGTTTGGACTGATGTGCCCCTCCCCTCCGCATTTGAAACATATGATAGGTGGTCATTCTCCTTCCTTAACAACGGGTGCTGGTGCTGACGTCTTTCCATCATTGTTGAATCTCCTCTTCTTGAAATGACCATTCTTATTATTTTGGCCCTGATTACCACCGAAGTGGTTACCATTTCTGGTCTGTTGATTCCCTCCACGCCTGTTGTCACCGCTTCGATGACTGCTCTCACTGGTATTATCATTTTGCCGACTGCTCTCTTTCGGTTGCGTTGACTCGTTATCGCGCTCCACTAACTGAGCCCTATTAACAACATCTGAATACAAACACAGTTGATGAGAAATAAGATGTTGACGTATCTCAGGTTTTAAACCTCGCAAAAACATTCGCGTCATTCGCTCTTCATTATCCACCAAGTGGGACGCAAACCGGGACAACTCAGCAAATTTAGCCTCATACTGCGACACGGTCATATTATTCTGCTCCAATTTGATGAACTCCACCTCCTTCATGTGACGAACACTTTCGGGAAAGTATTTGTCATTGAACAGCTCTTGGAACTTCTCCTAAGACATCTTTAGTGTGGCAGGTTAAGTACGCTTAATCGATTCCCACCAGTAATCTGCCTCTACTCGCAACATAAAGACGGCAAAGGGAACCTTTTGCTCCTCGGAGCATCCCAAGACATCAAATATCTTGGTAATCTGTTTTATCCATGTTTCCGCTATAAGTGGTTTTGGCTCTCCCTTAAAATCTGGTGGTCCCAGCTCCTTGAACTGTTTAGCGGTGACCGTCCGAGAGTTTTCAGTGTTTCCATCTATATTTTGGACAGGAGCCGCTCTCGCCTGTTGTTGCATGAACTGCATAAAGTTTCAGAACATTCCATCATTCATCATCTGGTCAGTGTTGTTGTTTGCTTGAGGATTGTCACCTTCCTGATGCACATTATCCTGATTATTGATATGTGGTGAATCAACAGTCGCCTGTGCTCCATTGCTATTCTCAACATTCTCAGATGCCATTTTCAGATACTGCCACAAAATAAAAGTTAATTGATATGTCATATATTATCCTTATATTATGACCGACCAATTAAATACCATGCAAATAAACTTAGGTAGGTCATACTAGCGAAGGGAATTCTCTGTCTCTCCCCTCCTAGTTCTATTCTCACATCTTAGCCAGGGATCATATCCCTAAGCTCTGATACCAACTGTGACGCCCTCAGAATTAGGTATACATCACCAATATTGGGTCGTCAGATACATAGTACAAAATACAAATACAACTTACTAATACAACTGTCGTGTACAATACGACAAAACATAAACTGTGAGTTTGAATACAAATATTATCTTCTAGAGAGTATTCATACTCAAAATGAGTCCTCATTACATTTATTAACACACCGTTACATAGAATAGTGAGGACTACTAACTAATATTATCATTCGGACCATGACTCCGTTCCACGACTTGCCCCGGCTACGTTCTCATTTCCTGAAGAGAACAGTGAAAGAATGGATGAGCTCAACTAGCCTAGTAAGAAATATTATGACTAAGATAATGCAGAATAAATTATCATTAGCCTTCAACAGTGTTAAACTGATAAAATATAATAGACATCAAGTTTAACTGCAGCGGAACAAGCAATCCATTAAAAGAGTCAAGTAGAAAATAAACTCTACTATCTTTATGATTTAAAAGGTTTTTCAACACTGTGCTCGCTGGGACTCAACTTAATAAAATATTTCACATCATCGAATCACCCCTGCACTACGGCCAAGGATATTCGTGTATTCATTAATGGTCATGATCATGCCAACAACTGTCCATCAATGCACTACGGGCCAATGAGGACTTTTACCACATCATTTGTAACATTACGGTCATGATTATACCGAATAATCCCTGGTCATAATCATACCAAGTCCATCTATGCACTACAGGCCACAGATGACTTTCAACATTTTAGAAACATGAGGATAATTACAATGATATAAGAATTAAATAAAACAAGTTCAAGAATTAATTTATCCAGGAATTAACAACGTCCAAATTGTCAACATGATACTGCTTTGTGGAGTAAAATTTAAGAATGCTTAGAAGAATATTTTATTGAAAAGATACTGGATGAAACGCAACTATCTAGGATATTCCACAAATTTCATGGAGTATAGAAGTCAAAACTTAACCAACTGAGTATAATAAAGAATGGAATAACAAAAGAAACCACCATGCATGCGATAGACCGCACAGACAGGTTATTCCAACAGAATAATAAATAATAGAACCAGGTCCGGCGTAAACGCACAAACAGGATATTCCGACAGAATAATAAATAATGGAACCAGGTCCGGCGTAAAATGCACAGACAGGATATTCCAACAGAATAATAATAAAGACGGAACCAGGTCCGGTGTAAAACACACACATATATGATGTTCTAACAGAATAATAATAAAGACGGAACCAGGTCCAATGTAAAACATACAGACAAGATGTTCCAACAGAATAATAATAAAGACGGAACCAGGTCCGGCGTATAGCACAGACAGGATGTTCCAACAGAATAACAAAGAAAGAATAATAGAAGAATGTCACCAAGTATAGGGTATTTCGCATATACAGGTTATTCGAACAGAATAATAAAGAAATGGAATAACATAAGTTCTCTTCTTGAATATAAAAGAATAATATCCCTTACCGTTTTAAAGAAGAGCTGTAAAAAGGAAGTAGTTAAGTAGCAGAATACTCTTCTTCTCTCTCTCTATAGTTTCTCTCTCTAGAGTTCAGTGAATTCGTAAGAAATAATGAAGGAATGAGCTGCTATTTATAAAAAAATAGAATGCATAGTAACTAATCCATGAACGGTCCAGATTGATTACTTTAATCTGACGGTCCATATTTAAAGAAAAATCTTTTAAATAAAATAAAATATATTCTATTTGTAAAATAACTTTAATAAAGTATTCTGTTTTATATAAAAAGATGTTTTTGTTTTATTACATTAATTGTAGCATCCCCAAATCCCGGTCCTAATCACCAAGGATCTGGTATACTATTTCTATAACTATTGCGGAAGATATAAACATAAATTGTTTATACATTAAATTTTTTCTCATCATTCCCAAGGTCTACAACCTTAACTTTATACATACATTCAATATCTTAAATGTTTACAATACTATTTTTGTCAGAAGATTTAATAAATCTAACTGCACCATAATTTAGCCTTGCACTTTGCCTTTACTTCTGTCTTTACTCGAGCTTTCCTCTAAATCTGAAAATTTTATCATGATATAGCAAGGGTGAGCATCAAATTTGCCCAGCAAGTTTAAATTTATTTGAGGATATATCATGATTGAAAGAATTGAACAATAAGCTAGCTAACTTTCAACAATATAAACATTGTGAAAGAGCATGAACAAATTTTCTTAGCTGAACGACCAAGTCAATGAAAATGAATGGTCAAGCATAAACATAAACACATTAACTGAACCAAATTGTAATGAAGGTGATCAGCCTTTCATACCTGATGAACATTTACAATATACACAATGTGCGAATCAATAATCAATATAGACGTGAATAACCAACAACAACTATTCACTAACATGCTTTAAAATTTCAACTCATGGTTGAGTTAGAAAACTTGCCTGAACCGCTGATTACCGCTAAGCAATATAATGTAATCTCTTATGAAAGACCTATCAATTATAAGATTGATCTTCGAATTAGCATAACATACCTGTTAACTCATAATACTATTACTTAATCAATCAATTATCTAACACTTAATCACATAATTAGATAACACCTTAACCCATCAGCATTATTATCATCCTTTGATAATTCCTTAATCACTATATCATATACATTATGATTTAACACTCTAATAAGTCAAATACCAAACCAGTAACCTGAATTTCAAATCCAGCAAACTGGTTCCCAAATCCAGCAACCTAGACGGTCAATTCACAAACCCAACTGCAATCCAGCAAACTGGATTCCAAATTTTCAATCTAGTAAACTATTTTTCAATCCAGCAACCTGAATACAGAATCCAGCAACCTGGATTCAACAAATTTCCAATCCAGCAAACCAAACTGCAATCCAGCACACTGGATTACAAATCCAGCAAATAGATTGCAATCCAGCAAGCTGGATTCAACATATTTTTAATTCAGTAAACTTCTTTTCAATCCAGCAAACTGGATTCATCAGATTTTCTAATCCAGCAAGCTGGATTCTATATCCGTATACGAAAATACCAAATCAACTTATTATTTTTCTATCCTTTGTACAAACATGTATACACATATTTCATACACAAAAAGTATTTTTCCAAAATTTTCCAACTTCCTTTGGTATTTTTCAAAAATCATTTTTAGTTAATTCCTTAAGAAATTAGCTACCTCGTCCTTAACTCCAGAAATTCCCATCTCTTGGCACAATCTTATACGTCTTAACGTGACACTCCAGTTTAAATTTCGTGGCCATCGGAGTTATAGAACTCCGGTTATAGCCATTTTCGTCGAAAAATCACAGAAATTGAAATGGTCATAACTTGCTCATTTTAAGTCGGAATTAGTTCATTTTTGGACAGGAGGTACTTAATACCATATATTTTCATGTCCCAAAAGGCCAGAATTTTTCTCACAATTTAAGTGGCCGAAACTGCCATTTCAAAATTTTGGGCAGAAGCATTTTGGCGATTTGCAGTTTTGGAGTCCTTTGCGAAAAATAGTCCATACGGAAATCTACACCTCCTTTTTCAGTGATTCCACTTGGAGATGTTAGAAAACTTATAGATATAACTCTAGGACTTGACCACACTCAAAAATTCGAAATACAATAGGAGATATGGTCGTTTGAATTTCATGTTTCGTTTTCACCAAAAACTGATTTTTAACTCTTGATGTCTTCTAAGAAAACTTTCATGTTTTCACATAATAACCAACATCACTCATCATAATACCTACTAATACTTCATATACCCATGATTCTACCATAATACATGATCTATTTCATCAAACAGTCATCAAACACAAGATTAACACAATCGAGGCTAAGAAAAATTAGAGTTTTGCACCCTTTGAAAAACTAGTTTCCATTTCATACTCTAGATCAAACTTTTACCACACAAGATGGATAGATCCACACATAACACACTCTAGATCATGTAGATCTAGAGTTTTGAAGTTTGAAATCATCAACCCAAGTTTTCATTTAAACAACTAGGAATAACTTAGAAAAAGGTGATTTATACCTTGATATCTTGCTAGCTTTTCTTAATCCATCAAAGTAGATGATGATCTTGGTTAGCTTGAAGATCAAAAATTATCTTCTCTTCTCTCTTGGGGATGCCGAAATATGGCTCTCTCTCTCTCTCTTTCTATTTGATTTTCTTTGAGTTAGCTAATAAGAGATGAGAGAGAAATGAAATGGAATGGAATGGGTTTTTTTGTGGGTTCAGTAGTAAATTGTATAGATATAATTGTATATCTAATACTAATCTCCCAACAACTCACTCTTGCTTTCTCTTTCTTAATCATTACAAGGTTGCTTATAACTTTGGTTAAGAATGTTGGTTAAATAAAGGAGTGACACATGGAATGAGTTGTCACCAACTAAAGTGAAATAATCATCACATTCATCTCCCCTCCTTTTCCTTCTCTACACATCCGGCCATGTGGCCTTATCCAACCAATCTCGACTTTCCTTTTATGCTTTAATTGATTTACTAAATGTCTAAAAAGTCTCTCCTCCATTGGGCTAAGTTTTGGGCTCCCAATTAATTCTTTTGGGCTTCAAAATTAAAATGTTTGGCTTACTAATTAACATGAACTTGGGCCTCCACAATTAAATACTTGTGCTACTAGCATACTTGCCCACTAAATTTAATATTGGGCTAGCTTAACAATCAAATTATCTATAAGTCCAATGTTTAAATAAATTATTGGGCTAGATTAAATTACTTGTCATCCTTAACAATATTAACCCTATTAGACTAGCTATAATTAGGTTATGAAATTAATTAGTTGAGATATATAAATTAAATCTCTTAGAATTAGTATATGTTTTATATACTAACATTCTCACCTATTATAACCTCTTAGGTTATTTACTTAACACACCTAATATATATATATATATATATATATATATATATATATATATATATATATATATATATTAGGTTACATAACTTAATTCTAAATTCACTTACTCACATATTCATACAAAATAAGTTCGTCCACAACTCTTAGATTAGGTCACTAGTATATATTTAAAATACTAGAACCATATACACATAATCTTATGAACAAATACACTAAACATATACCTCATTATCAGACTATCACTTATAGTCTATTAAATCATTCAAGTTCTTCTCCAAAAATTTTGAAATCCTTAAAATTCCTTTACAGAAATATCAAATCCATACACTTATTTTCTGTCTAGGTTCATCTTATAACCTTTATTCAATCTTTTAAGATTTTATAAAATTGTCCAAATTTTCGGGTTGTCACATTCACCCCTTCTTCTAAGAATTTCGTCCTCGAAATTTCAGTTTACTAATCACCACTCCTTTAATTCATCAAAACTAGGCTGTCTTACTAACCTTTAATTGATTTCATGCTGAATTTAATGAGTACATCTTGCTTCCTACTATGAGGAGCTCTGCTACTATCACATTCTTCCATAACTTCAATCTAAGGAGTTAAAACTTTTCAAATCATGCTGAGGGGTCATATAGACCATGAACACGTAGTTTTAACGATATTTATATCGCAAAACAGTAAATTACTAGGTATGTTTACAATCACAAAGAAGGTAAACTACCGTTGCTAGTACTTTAGGTGATTAGCCTATCGTACGCGTACGTCATGCATAACGTATCAATCATGTTTAGCGAATATTTACGCTACTAGATTGGATTATTTTATCCAAACAACATAGTTCACCTCAGTCTTATCATAGGGTTCCGCTCCAAAACAATTTGGTTCGGGATAATTTTCAAAGAACGCTTAGGATTTTCATAAAAGTTGGTCTAGCCGAATCAAATAGCTTAGACCCATATCAAATAATTCGAATTTCAATCGAAACATTGCTGGCCAAATTTAGTTGGCAGTAATTTACCTTTAAAATTCTTAAAATCATTTTATGACGTCATGATACCGCACTGTATTTACAGTCCGTTTGAGGATTCTGTCATTTTGTGACTTTGTCATACTACATCATAATATAGTGGGCTGACGATCCTTAGATCACATCCAATACTAAGTAATACTGCATTGATGACTCCATCATTTTTATCATTCTGCATCAGGTTCCATGATACATTGATGATATAAAAAAATACATTTTGATAAGTCAAATCATTTTTGTCTAGTTGAATCAAGTAGCATAAACTATTCTTTAAACCGCTCAAAAATCATTGCAATTCAGTTTTATCATCTCAACAGGTAACGATATGTCGGTGGCCCGAAGTCAACTCATACACAATGGTCACCAGGAGTTGAGAATAAAAATTTATTTTCCAAAAAGCACATAGTGCGTTTTTTTAGCTTGATGCCAAAAACTGTGAAGTCTAGCATAGCTAGAAGATTTAGAATACCTATGCTTCCACCATCAACTTCACTTTCTCTAATGATCCATTGCTTAATAAGTCTATCTATTCTATCATCCTCAATGCTCCATTCACTACATAACTATACCCAGTTCTTCAAACTTACCACACATTATGAGTTCAGGAACTTTCCACAATCATATGAGTTTAAGAATTTGTCCTAGTCAGACCTTTGGCGTCCATTCGCTGAGGGGTTCATAAACATATCATATAATTATGAGTCACGAACGTACCATAAGTATGAGTTTTAAGAACTCGTACTTAACCTGATATTCTCTACTTATAACCTATCTATTTGTTATACATATGAGAAAGGAATCACCCTCTCAACATGCATATAGCAATTAGCGCGACACGGACATTTCAATGATTATCAGTATCAGAAACTAAGTGGTCGTCAAACCAAACTCGGCCACTAATCAATATAGGAAGCTAAGCGCACAATTCCCCGCCCATACAAAGAATTGGTCAACCTAACCACTATATCGACCAGGAAGCTAAGTGATTCTCAAACCAAGTACAAATTCCCCGCCTATACAAAGAATCATACAACTCAGCTGCTGACATGAGTCCTCAATTGAAATCCTACACAATACTAACTTTCTCTTTTCTTAATACGAATTTTTTTTAATCCGTATCTTAACATTTACCACTCTTTTTTGAGTTTACATAGTACCATTTCATAGTACAACTGTCGTACAACAATTCTGTTGTCAAGTTTTCAATCATTTGATTGATCCTTCTCCTGCTATGACCTTATCAGATCACGTTGTGATCTCATATTATAATCGTATTATGATCGTTTTATTTTACGATCTTCTTTTCCTTTAATCATATAATATTATGATTTTACACTTTTCATCTTATAGACATAGTCTATTTATTTTCACTTTTCATTTTTATTAATGGAGTCAGGTAACTCCGGATTCTTATCCTTATAGCATTTCAAGATTCTTCTTTGAATCTTATTTATCTTTCTCTTTACTTAATAATTAATTTCTAAAAATTCCTCTCTTATCGCTTAAACTCGATCTGAGTTTATTCCTTATCATCATCTCTGCGGTTATAGCCTAAGGTAAACCTACCTAAGGTTTCTAACCTACGGCTCTGATACCACCTGTAGCATCCCCAAATCCCGGTCCTAATCACCAAGGATCTGGTATACTATTTCTATAACTATTGCGGAAGATATAAACAAAAATTGTTTATACATTAAATTTTGTCACATCATTCCCAAGGTCTACAACCTTAACTTAATACATACATTCAATATCTTAAATGTTTACAATACTATTTTTGTCAGAAGATTTAATAAATCTAACTGCACCATAATTTAGCCTTGCACTTTGCCTTTACTTCTGTCTTTACTCGAGCTTTCCTCTAAATCTGAAAATTTTATCATGATATAGCAAGGGTGAGCATCAAATTTGCCTAGCAAGTTTAAATTTATTTGAGGATATATCATGATTGAAAGAATTGAACAATAAGCTAGCTAACTTTCAACAATATAAACATTGTGAAAGAGCATGAACAAATTTTCTTAGCTGAACGACCAAGTCAATGAAAATAAATGGTCAAGCATAAACATAAACAGATTAACTGAACCAAATGGTAATGAAGGTGATCAGCCTTTCATACCTGATGAACATTTACAATATACACAATGTGCGAATCAATAATCAATATAGACGTGAATAACCAACAACAACTATTCACTAACATGCTTTAAAATTTCAACTCATGGTTGAGTTAGAAAACTTGCCTGAACCGCTGATTACCGCTAAGCAATATAATGTAATCTCTTATGAAAGACCTATCAATTATAAGATTGATCTTCGAATTAGCATAACATACCTGTTAACTCATAATACTATTACTTAATCAATCAATTATCTAACACTTAATCACATAATTAGATAACACCTTAACCCATCAGCATTATTATCATCCTTTGATAATTCCTTAATCACTATATCATATACATTATGATTTAACACTCTAATAAGTCAAATACCAAACCAGTAACCTGAATTTCAAATCTAGCAAACTGGTTCCCAAATCCAGCAACCTAGACGGTCAATTCACAAACCCAACTGCAATCCAGCAAACTGGATTCCAAATTTTCAATCTAGTAAACTATTTTTCAATCCAGCAACCTGAATACAGAATCCAGCAACCTGGATTCAACAAATTTCCAATCCAGCAAACCAAACTGCAATCCAGCACACTGGATTACAAATCCAGCAAATAGATTGCAATCCAGCAAGCTGGATTCAACATATTTTCAATTCAGTAAACTTCTTTTCAATCCAGCAAACTGGATTCATCAAATTTTCTAATCCAGCAAGCTGGATTCTATATCCGTATACGAAAATACCAAATCAACTTATTATTTTTCTATCCTTTGTACAAACATGTATACACATATTTCATACACAAAAAGTATTTTTCCAAAATTTTCTAACTTCCTTTGTTATTTTTCAAAAATCATTTTTAGTTAATTCCTTAAGAAATTAGCTACCTCGTGCTTAACTCCAGAAATTCCCATCTCTTGGCACAATCTTATATGTCTTAACGTGACACTCCAGTTTAAATTTCGTGGCCATCGGAGTTATAGAACTCCGGTTATAGCCATTTTCGTCGAAAAATCACAAAAATTGAAATGGTCATAACTTGCTCATTTTAAGTCGGAATTAGCTCATTTTTGGACAGGAGGTACTTAATACCATATATTTTCATGTCCCAAAAGGCCAGAATTTTTCTCACAATTTAAGTGGCCGAAACTGCCATTTCAAAATTTTGGGCAGAAGCATTTTGGTGATTTGCAGTTTTGGAGTCCTTTGCAAAAAATCGTCCATACGGAAATCTACACCTCCTTTTTCAGTGATTCCACTTGGAGATGTTAGAAAACTTATAGATCTAACTCTAGGACTTGACCACACTCAAAAATTCGAAATACAATAGGAGATATGGTCGTTTGAATTTCATGTTTTGTTTTCGCCAAAAACTGATTTTTAACTCTTGATGTCTTCTAAGAAAACTTTCATGTTTTCACATAATAACCAACATCACTCATCATAATACCTACTAATACTTCATATACCCATGATTCTACCATAATACATGACCTATTTCATCAAACAATCATCAAACACAAGATTAACACAATCGAGGCTAAGAAAAATTAGAGTTTTGCACCCTTTGAAAAACTAGTTTCCATTTCATACTCTAGATCAAACTTTTACCACACAAGATGGATAGATCCACACATAACACACTCTAGATCATGTAGATCTAGAGTTTTGAAGTTTGAAATCATCAACCCAAGTTTTCATTTAAACAACTAGGAATAACTTAGAAAAAGGTGATTTATACCTTGATATCTTGCTAGCTTTTCTTAATCCATCAAAGTAGATGATGATCTTGGTTAGCTTGAAGATCAAAAATTATCTTCTCTTCTCTCTTGGGGATGCCGAAATATGGCTCTCTCTCTCTCTTTCTATTTGATTTTCTTTGAGTTAGCTAATAAGAGATGAGAGAGAAATGAAATGGAATGGAATGGGTTTTTTTGTGGGTTCAGTAGTAAAT
The DNA here is from genome assembly GCA_016801055.1 of Panax notoginseng. NCBI lineage: Eukaryota > Viridiplantae > Streptophyta > Magnoliopsida > Apiales > Araliaceae > Panax > Panax notoginseng. Next base: position 166,218,916 of record CM029014.1, on the reverse strand, counting down.
TGTATAGATATAATTGTATATCTAATACTAATCTCCCAACAACTCACTCTTGCTTTCTCTTTCTTAATCATTACAAGGTTGCTTATAACTTTGGTTAAGAATGTTGGTTAAATAAAGGAGTGACACATGGAATGAGTTGTCACCAACTAAAGTGAAATAATCATCACATTCATCTCCCCTCCTTTTCCTTCTCTACACATCCGGCCATGTGGCCTTATCCAACCAATCTCGACTTTCTTTTTATGCTTTAATTGATTTACTAAATGTCTAAAAAGTCCCTCCTCCATTGGGCTAAGTTTTGGGCTCCCAATTAATTCTTTTGGGCTTCAAAATTAAAATGTTTGGCTTACTAATTAACATGAACTTGGGCCTCCACAATTAAATACTTGTGCTACTAGCATACTTGCCCACTAAATTTAATATTGGGCTAGCTTAACAATCAAATTATCTATAAGTCCAATGTTTAAATAAATTATTGGGCTAGATTAAATTACTTGTCATCCTTAACAATATTAACCCTATTAGACTAGCTATAATTAGGTTATGAAATTAATTAGTTGAGATATATAAATTAAATCTCTTAGAATTAGTATATGTTTTATATACTAACATTCTCACCTATTATAACCTCTTAGGTTATTTACTTAACACACCTAATATATATATATATATATATATATATATATATATATATATATATTATATATATATATATATATATATATATATTAGGTTACATAACTTAATTCTAAATTCACTTACTCACATATTCATACAAAATAAGTTCGTCCACAACTCTTAGATTAGGTCACTAGTATATATTTAAAATACTAGAACCATATACACATAATCTTATGAACAAATACACTAAACATATACCTCATTATCAGACTATCACTTATAGTCTATTAAATCATTCAAGTTCTTCTCCAAAAATTTTGAAATCCTTAAAATTCCTTTACAGAAATATCAAATCCATACACTTATTTTCTGTCTAGGTTCATCTTATAACCTTTATTCAATCTTTTAAGATTTTATAAAATTGTCCAAATTTTCGGGTTGTCACATTAATAATACGAATAAAACAAAACGTCATTATCGCTAAATAATTCATATTATTAACTGACAATAATTGAATCAAACTGAGTGACTTCTCACATAAGCATTAATAATAAATACCGTGTGCTACTATGTACCACACGTATTACTGTACTTTTACTACCGAGTAGTTCAACAGTGTCAATGGTAAAACTTCCGCCGTTATTTTTAATAAAATATTTTTGTCGTTTTCTCAACCCGACAATAATTCCGTTGTGGGGTCCACCAATGATTGTGCCGTTGAACGAATATTCCCTTTTAAAACGAATATTCTCCGACCAATCGAATATTATATAATAACTTGCGTACTTTGGAAAAATTGATAAATATTACCCACAACTATAACATTATATCAAATTAACTCCATAATATTTAAAAATGATACTCGACGCTCAAAGGTTATACCTCAAGAGTTAGAATTTGAAGTGAAGTCAATGTATCCTCACCTGTTCGGCATGCCAGGTATGTACGTACATTTCGAGGGCAAAATTTCATAAGGAGGGGAGATTATGAGACCCCAGATTTTATGAATAAATATTTAATTTTCTCGAAATAATTATGGTGTGGATTTGATATAATATTATAGTTGTGGGTATTATTTATAAATTTTGCAAAGTAAGCAAGTTGTTTTAAAATATTCGTTTGGTCGGGGAATATTCGTACGACGACACAATCATTGGTGGACCCCACAACAGAAGTATATTCGTAGTTAGAAAACGACAAAATTATCTTTCTATAAAAATAACGGCTGAGGTGTTACCGTTAAAATCGTTAAAACTGTTGAACTACCAGGTAGTAAAAGTACAGTAATACGCGTGGTTGTATAGTAGAACACGGTATTGATTATTGATGCTTACGTGAGAAGTCGTTCAGCTATACTCAATTATTGCTACAGTAATTACTGCATCATATCTCTTAAATTATTATCATAGTATCATCTGTATAATATGTTATATTATTAAATCAATAATTGAGACGTCGTGGTAAGTTTGGTTATTTTTTATGGGGGGGGGGGCCCATATGTCATCATCTAAGAGTCTCTTCGTCAATAGTAATTACCGTCGTCAATAGTATTTACCTTGGTCAATAGTAATTACCTTGGTCAATAGTATTTACGTTGGTCAATAGTAATTACCTTCGTCAATAGTATTTACCTTAGTCAATAGAAATTACTTTCTTCAATAGTAGTTGTCCCTTCAATATTACCAAGAGTCATTTGACCCTTCGTTAATACCAAGAGTCATTTGAACCTTCGTTAAGACCAAGAGCCACCCTCAGTTTTTCTATAAATAGAGGCCTAGGGCTTCATTATTTTTCACGAATTCATTCAAGCTATAGAGAGAGAAAGTATAGAGAGAATAAGAGAGAGAGAATAAAAGTATTCTGCTACTTCACTTTTCTAATATCCAGTTCTTTTAAGGTAGGGAATATTATTTCTTTTATATTCATGAAGAGAACTTCTGTTATTCCATTCTTTATTATTTTGTTGGAATAACTAGTATACGCAGTCTACCCTATACTTGGTGATATTCTTCTATTATTCTGTCGGAATATCCTGTCTGTGTGTTTTACACCGGACCTGGTTCCATTATTTATTATACTGTTCTTTATTATTCTGTCAGAATATCCTGTCTGTGCGTTTACGCCGGACCTGGTTCCATTATTTATTATTCTGTCGGAATATCCTATCTGTGCGTTTACGCCGGACCTGGTTCCATTATTATTATTCTGTTAAGAATAACCTGTCTGTGCGGTCTATCGCATGCATGGTGATTTCTTTTGTTATTCCATTCTTTATTATACTCAATTGATTAAAACTTTGACTTATATACTCCATGAAATTAGTGGAATATCCTTGACATTTGCGCTTCATCTGGTATCTATTCATGAAAATATTCTCCTGATCAGTCTTGAAGTTTACTCCACAAAGCAGTATCATGTTGACAATTTGGACGTTATTAATTCCTGGATAAATTAATTCTTGAACTTGTTTTATTAAATTCTTATATCATTGTCATCATCCTCATGTTTATATTCTGTTGAAAGTCATATGTGGCCTGTAGTGCATAGATGGATTTGGTATGATTATGACCAGGGATTATTCGGTGTAATCATGACCGTAATGTTACAAATGATGTGGTAAAAGTCCTCATTGGCCCGTAGTGCATTGATGGACAGTTATTAGCATGATCATGACCATTAATGAATACACAGTTATTCTTGGCTGTAGTGTATGGATAATTGTGGTCGTGATACTAAAGAATATCCTTGGCCGTAGTGCAGGGGTGATTCGATGATGTGGATTATTTATTAAGCTGAGTCTCAGCGATAACAGTGTTGAAAAACTTTTTAAATCATAGAAGATAGTAGATTTTGTTTGCAACTTGACTCTTCTAATGGATTGCATGTTCCGCTGCAGTTAAACTTGATGTTTACTACATTTTATCAGTTTAACACTGTTGAAGGCTAATGATAATTTATTCTGCATTATCTTAGTCATAATATTTCTTACTGGGCTAGTTGAGCTCACCCTTTCTTTCACTGTTCTCTTCAGGAAATGAGAATATAGCTGGGACGAGTCGGGGAACAGAGTGATGGACCAGATGATAGTATTAGAAGTCCTCACTATTCTGTGAAATAGTGTGACAATAATTGTATTGAGGACTTCTTTTGAGTTTGTATAATTTCTAGTAGACAATAATTGTATTCAAACTCACAGCTATATTTTGTCGTATTGTACATGACAGTTGTATTAGTAAGTCGTATTTGAATTCTGTAACATGTAAGTGGCGACCCAAGATGGGTGCCATATACCTAATTACAATTATTGTCACACTATTTCACAGAATAGTGAGGACTACTAATACTATCATCTGGTCCATCACTCCGTTCCTCGACTAGTCCCAGCTACGTTCTCATTTCCTGAAGAGAACAGTGAAAGAAAGGGTGAGCTCAACTAGCCCAGTAAGAAATATTATGACTAAGATAATGCAGAATAAATTATCATTAGCCTTCAATAGTGTTAAACTGATAAAATATAATAGACATCAAGTTTAACTGCAGCGGAACAAGCAATCCATTAAAAGAGTCAAGTAGAAAATAAACTCTACTATCTTTTATGATTTAAAAGTTTTTTCAACACTGTGATCGCTGGGACTCAGCTTAATAAAATAATCCACATCATCGAATCACCCCTGCACTACGGCCAAGGATATTCGTGTATTCATTAATGGTCATGATCATGCCAACAACTGTCCATCAATGCACTACGGGCCAATGAGGACTTTTACCATATCATTTGTAACATTACGGTCATGATTATACCGAATAATCCCTGGTCATAATCATACCAAGTCCATCTATGCACTACAGGCCACAGATGACTTTCAACATTTTATAAACATGAGGATGATGACAATGATATAAGAATTCAATAAAACAAGTTCAAGAATTAATTTATCCAAGAATTAACAACGTCCAAATTGTCAACATGATACTGCTTTGTGGAGTAAAATTCAAGAATACTTAGAAGAATATTTTTATGAAAAGATACTGGATAAACCGCAATTATCAAGGATATTCCACTAATTTCATGGAGTATAGAAGTTAAAACTTAACCAACTGAGTATAGTAAAGAATGGAATAACAAAAGAAATCACCCGGCATGCGATAGACCGCACAGACAGGTTATTCCAACAGAATAATAAATAATGGAACCAGGTCCGGCGTAAACGAACATACAGGATATTCCGACAGAATAATAAATAATGGAACCAGGTCCGGCGTAAACGCACAAACAGGATATTCTGATAGAATAATAAATAATGGAACCAGGTCCGGCGTAAACGCACAGACAGGATATTCCCACAGAATAATAAATAATAGAACTAGGTCCGGCGTAAAACACACAGACAGGATGTTCCCACAGAATAATAATAAAAACGGAACCAGGTCCGGTGTAAAACACACAGACAAGATGTTCCAACAGAATAATAGAAGAATGTCACCAAGTATAGGGTAGACCGTGTATACAGGTTATTCCAACAGAATAATAATAAATGGAATAGCAACATTTCTCTTCATGAATAAGAAAGAATAACACCCCTTACCGTTTTAAAGAAGAGCTGTAAAAAAGAAGTAGTTAAGTAGCAGAATACTCTTCTTCTCTCTCTCTATAGTTTCTTTCTCTAGAGTTTAGTGAATTCGTAAGAAATAATGAAGGAATGAGCTGCTATTTATAGAAAAATAGAATACATAGTAACTAATCCATGAACGATCCAGATTGATTACTTTAATTCGACGGTCCATATTTAAAGAAAAATCTTTTAAATAAAATAAAATATATTCTATTTATAGAATAACTTTAATAAAGTATTCTGTTTTATATAAAAAGATGTTTCTGTTTTATTACGTTAATAATACGAATAAAACAAAACGTCATTATCGCTAAATAATTCATATTATTAACTGACAATAATTTAATCAAACTGAGTGACTTCTCACATAAGCATTAATAATCAATACCGTGTGCTACTATGCAACCACACGTATTACTGTACTTTTACTACCGAGTAGTTCAACAGTATCAATGGTAAAATTTCCGCTGTTATTTTTAATAAAATATTTTTGTCGTTTTCTCAATCCGACAATAATTTCGTTGTGGGGTCCACCAATGATTGTACCGTTGAACGAATATTCCCTGTTAAAACGAATATTCCCCGACCAATCGAATATTATATAACAACTTGTGTACTTTGCAAAATTTATAAATATTACCCACAACTATAACATTATATCAAATTAACTCCATAATATCTAAAATGATATTTATAGAAAATTCATCTTTATTTATAAAAGTTGGGGTCTTACAACAAGATGTTCCAACAAAATAATAGAAGAATGTCACCAAGTATAGGGTAGACCGCGTATACAGGTTATTCCAACAGAATAATAAGAAATGGAACAACAATACTTCTCTTCATGAATAAGAAAGAATAACACCCCTTACCGTTTTAAAGAAGAGCTGTAAAAAGGAAGTAGTTAAGTAGCAGAATACTCTTCTTCTCTCTCTCTCTATAGTTTCTCTCTCTAGAGTTCAGTGAATTCGTAAGAAATAATGAAGGAATTAGCTGCTATTTATAGAAAAATAGAATGCATAGTAACTAATCCATGAACGGTCCAGATTGATTACTTTAATCTGACGGTCCATATTTAAAGAAAAATCTTTTAAATAAAATAAAATATATTCTATTTATAGAATAACTTTAATAAAGTATTCTGTTTTATATAAAAAGATGTTTCTGTTTTATTACGTTAATAATACGAATAAAACAAAACGTCATTATCGCTAAATAATTCATATTATTAACTGACAATAAATGAATCAAACTGAGTGACTTCTCACATAAGCATTAATAGTCAATACCGCGTGCTACTATGCAACCACACGTATTACTGTACTTTTACTACCGAGAGTAGTTCAACAGTATCAATGGTAAAACTTCCGCCGTTATTTTTAATAAAATATTTTTTGTCGTTTTCTCTCAATCCGACAATAATTCCGTTGTGGGGTCCACCAATGATTGTGCCGTTGAACGAATATTCCCTGTTAAAACGAATATTCCCCGACCAATCGAATATTATATAACAACTTGCGTACTTTGCAAAATTTATAAATATTACCCACAACTATAACATTATATCAAATTAACTCCATAATATTCAAAATTGATATTTATAGAAAATTCATCTTTATTTATAAAAGTTGGGGTCTTACAACCTTCCCTTCTTATAAAATTTTGCCCTCGAAATTACGGTACATACCTGGTATGTCAAAGAGTTAAGGATACCTTGATTTCATTTCAGATTCTAACTCCCAAGTCATTTCCTCAACATCGTGGTTTCTCCACAAAACTTTGACTTGAGGTATAACCTTGGAGCATAGAATATGTTCCTTCTTATCCAAGATTTGAACATGAACTTCTTCATACGTCAAATCCTCCGCTATTTCGTTCGGTTCTAACTCAATAATGTGGTTCGAGTCTTCCACATATTTGCGTAAGATGGATATGTGAAAAACGTTATGAACACGAGACATACTTGGCGGTAAAGCGAGTCTATAAGCCACAGTTCCTACTCGATCGAGGATTAAAAATGGATCGATGAATCGAGGATTGGGCTTTCCTCTTTTTTCAAATCTCGTAACTCCTTTCCATGGAGCAACACGTAAGAACACATGATCTCCTATATCAATTTCCACGTCCTTTCGATGGAGATCAACATAACTCTTTTGTCGATCTTGTGAGGTTTTTATACGTTGTCGGATCGTTTGAATCTTTTCTGTAGTCATACGTACCAACTCTGGTCCCAACAACGTTGCTTCACCTACCTCATCCCAGCATACTAGAGAACGACATTTTCTTCCATACAATGCTTCAAATGGAGCCATGCCAATACTTGCTTGATAACTGTTGTTGTAGGAAAACTCCACCAATGGTAAGAACTTGTCCCAACTTCCCTTGAAGTCAAAGACACAGAGTCTTAATAAATCTTCTAGAGTTTGAATAGTCCTCTCTGATTGTCTGTCCGTCTGAGGATGATATGCCGAACTAAATCGTAAATCTGTGCCCATAGCCTTTTGTAAACTAACCCAAAATCGTATAGTGAATCTTGGGTCTCGATCAGAAACAATGGATACTGGCATACCATACAGTCTTACAATCTCATTTATGTACATACGAACAAGACGTTCAAGTGTATAAGTTTCTTGTATCGGTAAGAAATGAGCAGACTTGTTCAATATATCAACAATGACCCAAATCGCATCTATACCTTGAGAAACCTTAGGAAGACCGGTAACGAAATCTATGGTAATGTGCTCCCACTTCCATTCTGGAATTTCAAGTGGTTGCGATGGACCTTTTGGTACTTGATGCTCCGCTTTAACTCGTTGACAAGTTAGACACCTTGAGATAAACAACGCTATCTCTCTCTTCATATTGCTCCACCAAAATGTATGACGAAGATCATGATACATTTTTGTACTTCCAGGATGGATTGCAAACGGTGTGTTGTGCGCTTCCATCATGATTTTATACTTTAAATCAGGGTTGTGAGGAACACAAAGTCTGGAGTTGACTCGAAGTATTCCTTCTTCATCGATTCTTGCTTCCAGCATAGAACCTTCTTGCACTTTCTTCCTCATACGCATCAGCTCCAGGTCTGTAGCTTGAGCAGCTTTAACTTTATCGATTAAAGTTGGTTCTACTCGTATATTCGCCATCATCACATGGGTCCCTGGAGTCTTTAACTCTATCTCCATCCTTTGTAAGTCACACAAAATGGGCCTTTGTATTGAGAATATTGCACTCGTACTTGCATATGATCTTCTACTCAATACGTCAGCTACCACGTTCGCTTTTCCAGGATGGTATTGAATGGTATGATCATAATCTTTCAACAGTTCAAGCCAACGTCGTTGTCGCATGTTGAGTTCCTTTTGAGTGAAGAAATATTTGAGGCTTTTATGATCCGTAAAGATCTCCACCTTCTCCCCATACAAGTAATGCCTCCAAATTTTAAGTGCAAAGACAACAGCTGCCAATTCTAGATCATGAGTAGGATAATTCCTCTCATATTCCTTGAGTTGTCTTCATGCATAGGCTATGACTTTTCCATATTGCATGAGAACGCATCCCAAGCCTTTGCTCGAAGCATCACTGTAGATGACAAATCCCTCCGAGCCAGATGGTATTGTTAGAATAGGTGCTGAAATGAGTCTCCTCTTGAGTTCTTGAAAACGCTGCTCACATTCTTCACTCCAACCGAACTTTGTATCTTTTCGAGTCAGCTGAGTTAATGGAGTAGCGATTCGAGGAAATCCTTCCACGAATCTCCAATAATAACCAGTTAAACCAAGAAAGCTACGTACTTCGGTCACTGATTAAGGTTGCTCCCAGCTTTGAATAGCTTCAATCTTTGCCGGGTCAACCGATATTCCACGACTTGATACTACGTGCCCAAGGAATGCTACCTCCTCCAGCCAGAACTCGCATTTCTTCAACTTGGCATAAAGCTTGTATCCACGAAGCTTTTGGAGTGCCAGCCTCAAGTGTTGCTCATGATCTTCACGGCTTTTGGAATAAATAAGGATGTCATCAATAAATACGACCACAAAGTGATCCAAATATTCCTTGAATACCCGGGTTCATCATATCCGTGAAGGCAGCAGGAGCATTAGTCAATCCAAAGGACATGACTAGGAACTCATAATGCTTGTACCGAGTTCTAAAAGCCGTCTTTGGAATATCCTCAGTTCTAACCTTCAGCTGATAATATCCAAAACGAAGATCGATCTTTGAATAGAATTGTGCTCCTTGCAACTGGTCAAACAGGTCATCAATACGTGGCAATGGGTACCTGTTTTTTATGGTGACATGATTCAACTCCTGATAATCAATACAAAGTCGCATACTTCCATCTTTCTTCTTCACGAATAGCACAGGAGCACCCGAAGGAGAAGTACTAGGACGAATAAAGCCAATGTCTAACAATTCCTGCAGTTGGATCTTTAACTCCTAAAGTTCAATAGGAGCCATTCGATATGGGGCTTTGGAAATGGGTTTTGTACCGGATTCAAGGTCGATACAAAATTCAATTTCACGCTCTGGGGGTAGGCCAGGAATTTCTTCAGGGAATATGTCAGGGAATTTATTAACAATAGAAATATCATTCAAAACTGACGTATTTTTGTTTAGATCCGTGACATGAGCTAAGAAAGCTTGACATCCGTTTTTCAATAAACGAATAGCTTTATGGCTTGAGATGACAGCGATTGATTTTAATGGTTTGGTTGCTTGAATTCGCATAATAGGTCGATTAGGAATATGAAAGCTAACAACCTTACGAAAACAATCAATTTTTGCATGATGAGTAGTTAACCAATCAATCCCTAGAATCACGTCAAATACAAGTATTTTTAATGAAATAAGATCGACAGGTAATGTGTGGGTACCAACTTGAACCAAACAAGACTTATAAACCGTGGATGTAATGAAGGTTTCTCCCAATGGAGTTTCAACAGCTAAGTCAAAGTCTAATTTCTCCGAAATCAAATTTAATCGATGAGCGCAAGTAGGAGAAATAAAAGAATGGGTAGAACCGGTATCAAATAAAGTATAGACTTCGTTAGAGTTTATGATAAGCTTACCCGTGATGACCTCATTCGGGTTCCTTACTTTCTGGGAGGTCACAACAAACGCTCTCCCTTGCACTACCGGTTTTGACTTTTCTGGGACGGCCTTTGGTGTCTCCAATCTTGCTGAACTTGTTTTTGGTAAACAACAAAATCGAGCTAAATGACCTTCTCTTCCACAATTATAACATGCTTTAGACGGCATCGCGCAGTTTGGACTGATGTGCCCCTCCCCTCCGTATTTGAAACATATGATAGGTGGTCGTTCTCCTTCCTTAACAACGGGTGCTGGTGCTGACGTCTTTCCATCATTGTTGAATCTCCTCTTCTTGAAATGACCATTTTTATTATTTTGGCCCTGATTACCACCGAAGTGGTTACCATTTCTGGCCTGTTGATTCCCTCCACGCTTGTTGTCACCGCTTCGATGACTGCTCTCACTGGTATTATCATTTTGCCGACTGCTCTCTTTTGGTTGCGTTAACTCGTTATCGCGCTCCACTAACTGAGCCCTATTAACAACATCTGAATACAAACACAGTTTATTAGAAATAAGATGTTGACGTATCTCAGGTTTCAAACCTCGCAAAAACATTAGCGTCATTCGCACTTCATTATCCACCAAGTGGGACGTAAACAGGGACAACTCAGCAAATTTAGCCTCATACTGCGACACGGTCATATTATTCTGCTCCAATTTGATGAACTCCACCTCCTTCATGTGACGAACACTTTCGGGAAAGTATTTGTCATTAAACAGCTCTTGGAACTTCTCCCAAGACATCTTCAGTGTGGCAGGTTGAGTACGCTTAATCGATTCCCACCAGTAATCTGCCTCTCCTCGCAACATAAAGGCGGCAAAGGGAACCTTTTGCTCCTCGGAGAATCCCAAGACATCAAATATCTTGTGAAATCGTTTTATCCATGTTTCCGCTATAAATGGTTTTTGGCTCTCCCTTAAACTCTGGTGGTCCCAGCTCCTTGAACTGTTTAGCGTGACCGTCCGAGAGTTTTCAGTGTTTCCACCTATATTTTGGACAGGAGCCGCTCTCGCCTGTTGTTGCATGAACTGCATAAAGTTTTTGAACATTCCATCATTCATCATCTGGTCAGTGTTGTTGTTTGCATGAGGATTGTCACCTTCCTGATGCACATTATCCTGATTATTGATATGTGGTGAATCAACAGTCGCCTGTGCTCCATTGCTATTCTCAACATTCTCATATGCCATTTTCAGATACTGCAACCAAATAAAAGTTAATTGATATGTCATATATTATCTTTATATTATGACCGACCAATTAAATACCATGCAAATAAACTTAGGTAGGTCATACTAGCGAAGGAATTCCCCGTCTCTCCCCTCCTAGTTCTATTCTCACATCTTAGCCAGGGATCATATCCCTAAGCTCTGATACCAACTGTGACGCCCCCAAAATTAGGTATACATCACCCATCTTGGGTCGTCAGATACATAGTACAAAATACAAATACAACTTACTAATACAACTGTCGTGTACAATACGACAAAACATAAACTGTGAGTTTGAATACAAATATTATCTTCTAGAGAGTATTCATACTCAAAAAGAGTCCTCATTACATTTATTAACACACCGTTTCATAGAATAGTGAGGACTACTAACTAATATTATCATTCGGACCATCACCCCGTTCCCCGACTTGCCCCGGCTACGTTCTCATTTCCTGAAGAGAACAGTGAAAGAAAGGGTGAGCTCAACTAGCCCAGTAAGAAATATTATGACTAAGAAATGCAGAATAAATTATCATTAGCCTTCAACAATGTTAAACTGATAAAAATAAAATAGACATCAAGTTAACTACTGCAGCGGAATAAGCAATGCATTAAAAGAGTCAAGTAGAAAATAAACTCTACTATCTTTTATGATTTAAAAGGTTTTTCAACACTGTGATCGCTGGGACCTCAACTTAATAAAATAATCCACATCATCGAATCATTCCTGCACTACGGCGGCCAGGATATTCGTGTATTCATTAATGGTCATGATCATGCCAACAACTGTCCATCAATGCACTACGGGCCAATGAGGACTTTTAACCACATCATTTGAACATTACGGTCATAATTATACCGAATAATCCCTGGAATCATATCAAGTCATATGTACTACAGGCCAGTCCATATCTATCATACAGCCACATATGACTTTCAACATTTTATAAACATGAGGATAATGACAATGATATAAGAATTCAATAAAACAAGTTCAAAAATTAATTTATCCAGGAATTAACAACGTCCAAATTGTCAACATGATACTGCTTTGTGGAGTAAAATTTAAGAATGCTTAGAAGAATATTTTTTTGAAAAGATACTGGATGAAACGCAACTATCAAGGATATTCTACAAATTTCATGGAGTATAGAAGTCAAAACTTAACCAACTAAGTATAATAAAGAATGGAATAACAAAAGAAACCACCAAGCATGCGATAGACCACACAGACAGGTTAATCCAACAGAATAATAAATAATGGAACCAGGTCCGGCGTAAACACGCAGACAGGATATTTCGACAGAATAATAAATAATGGAACCAGGTCCGGCGTAAAACGCACGGATAGGATATTCCAACAGAATAATAATAAAGACGGAACCAGGTCCGGTGTAAAACACACAGACAAGATGTTCCAACAGAAATAATAATAAAGACGGAACCAGGTCCGGTAAAAACACACAGACAGGATGTTCTAACAGAATAATAATAAAGACGGAACCAGGTCCGGTGTAAAACACACAGACAGGATGTTCCAACAGAATAATAGAAGAATGTCACCATGTATAGGGTAGACCGCGTATACAGGTTATTCCAACAGAATAATAAGAAATGAAACAACAACAGTTCTCTTCATAAGTAAGAAAGAATAACACCCCTTAGCGTTTTAAAGAAGAGCTATAAAAAGGAAGTAGTTAAGTAGCAAAATACTCTTCTTCTCTCTCTCTATAGTTTCTCTCTATAGTTTTCTCTCATAGAGTTTAGCAGTATAGTTCGTAAGAAATAATGAAGGAATGGACTGCTATTTATAGAAAAAATAGAATGCATAGTATCTACTACTGCATGAACGATCCAGATTGATTACTATAATCTGACGGTCCATATTTAAAGAAAAATCTTTTAAATAAAATAAAATATATTCTATTTATAAAAATAACTTTAATAAAGTATTCTGTTTTATATAAAAAGATGTTTCTGTTTTATTACGTTAATAATACGAAAAAACTAAAACGTCATTATCGCTAAATAATTCATATTATTAACTGATAATAATTGAATCAAACTGAGTGACTTCTCACATAAGCATTAATAATCAATACTGTGTGCTACTATGCAACCACACGTATTACTGTACTTTTACTACCAAGTAGTTCAACAGTATCAATGGTAAAACTTCCGCCGTTATTTTTAATAAAATATTTTTGTCGTTTTCTCAATCCGACAATAATTCTGCTGTGGGGTCCACCAATGATTGTGCCGTTGAACGAATATTTCCTGTTAAAACGAATATTCCCCGACCAATCGAATATTATATAACAACTTTGCGTACTTTGCAAAATTTATAAATATTACCCACAACTATAACATATATCAAATTAACTCCATAATATTCAAAATGATATTTATAGAAAATTCATCTTATATTTTAATAAAAGTTGGGGTCTTACAACATCCCCTTCTTATGAAATTTCGCCCTCGAAATTAGGGTACATACCTGGTATGTCGAAGAGTAAGGATACGTTGATTTTTTTTAGATTCTAACTCCCAAGTCATTTCCTCAACA